>OY992895.1:55416144-55951144 GCA_963921405.1 Cepaea hortensis | reverse complement strand
TAGTCCTTGTTCACAATTGCCATCATAGTCCTTGTTCACAATTGCCATCATAGTCCTTGTTCACAATTGCCATCATAGTCCTTGTTCACAATTGCCATCATAGTCCTTGTTCACAATTGCCATCATAGTCCTTGTTCACAATTGCCATCATAGTCCTTGTTCACAATTGCCATCATAGTCCTTGTTCACAATTGCCATCATAGTCCTTGTTCACAATTGCCCTGTTTATTTTCCATTTTAATCGCTGCTACTTTGTTCCAGTAAAAATGCAACCAAGGCATGTGTATTCACAGCTGGGGTTGCCCATCACTATATCAGCTACCTGTATGCATTTTCGTGAGTTTAATTCTCCCTGAGCCGCCGAATTGGACCGGATCAATCCCTTGACTAAGTAAAAAGGGACACAGTGTAAGCGATCCATTTTCATACCAAGAAGCCTATTGGATAGGGTTGTCAGTTTTCAAGGAAAGTCCAGATTTTTAGGGACAGTTCTGTCTTTTTATGAAATAATTCACTGTCCCGATAAAGGCTTTCGAGATCCCAAAGTGCTCCAATTATATTTTCCTGCCAAATGTAATTCAATTCAATTCCATCTCAATTTTCAGGTGGTAGAATTGTTTAAGTTGGAAACATGAAATGGCCGCGCGCTCAAAAAGCAGTAGTGTCATTTTCATTAGTTTGATGTTAGTGTTGTTAGTCGGTTTCTGCGCTTGTGACTGTGCAGAATGTTTCAAAATAAACTATAAGCAAAGGTCGCACTGCGAAAAGAGATCACATGAGATCAAATTAGGGAGTCTCTGTGGCGAAGTGGTCAAGCCGTTTGACGTTTGACTCGTGAGCCGAAGTTTGTGGGTTCGATTCCGGGCCGTGTCCTTCGGTTTACGAGTTAAATGTTTCGGAGACTCCCATGGGTCGTCGCTAAAAGCTACGGAGTTCGTGCTTTGTGCGACGCTTTCCGTGCTGCGGAAAGAGACCGAGCCATATGGGATAAAAACCCGGAGCAATGAAGTCGACCCTGTCGACTTTTAAGCGACTTTTTAAATTAGGTGTAATGAAGTCGACCCTCTTGCCTTTAAACTCTCCTTTTTCAACTGACGGTATTTATTTCTGTAGCATTTGTAATTTCTTCTAATGAGTACGTGAAATGGCCTGGTGACTTACTTACACAAAATGGCAACCCTGGTATTATGTATGTGGTACAATATAATAAGCACTATCGAAGATATTGCTCCATGCCATCATCCCAGGCCACCCAGGATCATTTCTCTCGGTTGCTCAGCCTCTTCTCCTCAGGTTCTTTCCAATAGCAACGATACTTTTTCAATGCCTATCTTCTTATCACATGACCACATTATGATGTATGCCTCTTTCTGATGTTATGATAATGTACTTTCAATAGCTGCTTCCAGAAAATCGTTGCTAGTTGCAACATTCGCCTCTGAAATAACGTCTCTGTTGCTCCCATTAGCTTCCTAATGTATTAACTCAAGCTGCATAATTCACTGGAATACACACACACAACCACACACACACACACACACACACACACACACACACACACACACATATATATATATATATATATATATATATATATATATATATATATATATATATATAATCACACGAATTAAATAAGAAGTAAGAGTTTGGGAAAGTAGAATGGGTAACATGTTGAAAAGTAGGGATATATTATGTAGAAAATCAAGCACTCAGACAGCCAACCATTCAAATGTATACATAGGTTCTGGGTTTTTTTTTCTTCGCATATCCTTTACAAGACATCGCTGTCAACACCAGCATTTTACCGCTGTTGTTGATTTCTTGGCAAGATTACGCTCAGTAGTTTGCCATTGCTTTGTGAGCGGCCGGCTCACTTATACCCGTAAGTCACCTTCGCGGCGAGAACCGCTAGCAATTCTCGAGCGCTGCGTTATCCTACGTGGATAAACGGGATTACGGAGAAAGTCGTTTAAACACTAGGCCAGGGATACCGGTATATAGGTTCTTACAACAGTAAAATTGGTCTTGGAAACACCTAACGAGATAAACATAATTAAAGTTAAGACTCTTGCACGTGCTTTGAGACGTACTGTTCACGTGGTCCTAGGCCTATATCTGTATAGAGCAATCGGCATTCAATCGATGTTGTAATCAATATCACGTATGTGGCCTTTACTTCCCAGAAATGTATTGGTACCCTGGTTAGGTTAGGTAGATATGGCAGGTCATTTTTTTTTTTTTGCTTACTACCTGTCTTGAAAATGATTCCAACAAATGACCACAAGGCCGTCGTGGAAGCCAACTGACCCACCACTACCGCGGCTTCCCGATGTATATAGACAGAGCTTTGTTAATGTTCTCACCTGGTCGTATTTCTCTTGACTCGATTGTGCTGCAATACCTATATTCTTGATTTTAGACAGCTGCCTCTGAGTGTCTTGGCTCATGGTGGAGGAGTTGAAAGTGGAAGCACGAGCACGCATTTCCTGCCTAAACCTGGCATATTTAATGTCCTCTTGTCTCTGAAACATTGAACCGAAAGTTTGCACGTAAATTTCATAAGTATCTATTCATCATCATCTCATCATCATCATCAAGATCTTCCACTTCTGCCCTTCAAGCGTTGTTGGGAGGAATAATTGGCGCTTCAGCGCCCGATGCGTGGCATTGAATAGTGTCATTCCGTGTGATTTTACAATGTCTTTGATGTCGTCAATCCATTTTCTTCTCGGGGGTCCTCTTGCTCTCGTCGCAGATGATCATTGATGCAGGGCCAGTGATGGTAGTTGGTGGTGTTGCATTTTAACGACATGGCCAAACCACTTGATCTTCTATATTTCAATAAATATGGCACAGGGTGTTGATCCTACTTCTGTCTAATAACAGCATTTCTAAATCGGTCTCGGATTGTTAAGTTGGCAGCTCAGTAGTAGAGGTTGGCTTCCAGACCCCACTTTCAGCCTACCCAGGTAGGCTGATAGGGTTTATGAAGGAAATATGGGTAAATTTGTCGACTCGGCTCCAGAACCTGGAGGCTGATTTATGAAGGAAATATTTTTGGGCGGGTGAAATTTTTTTCGGCGTGCCTCGTGGGAACGGGTTTTTTGACGCTGCCTGGTGGGGTGTAAAAAGTAATTAAGGTAAATGTTTAGTTGGTTCTGGAAAGCGAAGGGGGAAAGTTATTTTGGTTACGTCTATTAGTATGTGTGATGTATAAACAAGGGTGTGATGGGTCGTTCTACTCATGGGTATATGGTGGTGGCGTAGACATAATGTGTATGCATGGTGGTGTATAAACAAGGGTGTGATGGATATATGATGGTTACGTATATGAATGTATATGTGTAGTATACACAAGGGTGTGATGGGTATATGGTGGTTACGTATATGAATGTATATGTGTAGTATACACAAGGGTGTGATGGGTATATGGTGGTGGCGTAGACATAATGTATATGTGTAGTGATAGACAAGGGTGTGATGGGTCGTTCTACTCGATGAAGTAAGAGGTGGTTACTGAACAAGGAGGTGTAGTTGGTTACTGAACAAAAAGAGAGTTGTAGGAGTCTGACACAGTAAAACACAGAGACAAAAGTAAAAACAAAAAAGTAATATATTCAAGTGTTTTTTATTGGTATACAACATCGAACTACTCTTAAAAAAGGTTTACGACCCATACATTAAAAAAGGAGTACGACCCCTAAAGGGGGTCAGTTGGTTATTATAGATAGATGAGTGGTCCTGTAGAGGTCTGTCGTGCCTGTGGTTATTAATAATAGAAGGTGAATGGAAACGAATAGTAAAATCACCTATGAATTAATCGATGGTAATTATTACTAGTGGGGGAATGGGTTCAATAATGAAACAATCAGGGTCGTGGTGTAATACGAAGGCATTCTCCCGTCTTAGGGATAAAAGAGGCCGCCGGGGTGGTGTTATAGAGGGGTCTGGTAAAACTAAGGTATTGGCTCGCCGTAGACTGGGAGGGGACGGTTGAGGTGGAGGAGATGGGTGGGGTGGTGTGGTATTAATAATATAGGGAGGGGATGGTGATCTAACTCTGACTGGGTGGGGTGGGGTGATGTATGGAGGACTCCATCTTAGCAGTAGTGGTGAGGGTGGGGGTGTCAGTGGTTGCTGTCGCCGACGGTGCCTGCGGGCCCGCAGAACACGACGTCGGAAGAAAGGAAAGGCTATCCTGATCAGATCATCAGTTGTCAATACGACTCGCATCACATCCCCGAGATGGGCGTCGACAACCTCTCTGAAAGTATGACCCATACACGTATGAGCCAGCTGGTTGGGCTGGTCCTCCAGGCAACCAACACAGTAGGTCATGATATTCGTCTCCAGCTCCGTGATGGCAGCATCAATAGTGTCACGAGGATTCATTGTCTGTAACAACCAGACATGTATATAGCTATAGTTGACTATATAGATATGATAATTAAACAAGTATATAGGTGGTAATAGAACAAGAAGAACAGTAACCACTACATCACCCTGATAGTACTACATGTAAAAAAACAACTCAGCAGTTTTTTTTTTTTTTTTTTTTTTGTATCACATCATGGAAACCCCACCCTTTTTTAATCAATTAATGGGGTGAGAGGGGTGATGAGGTCACAAACTGATGTTTTTTTTTTTTTTTTTTTTTTGTTTTTTTTTTTTTTTTTTTTTTTTTGATAGGATCTTTTGCCCCGTGTTCAGGGGTATGAGAACTAAAAAAGAGTTGACGAATACACATTGCCAAGTCAGCAGATGTGGTACCGTGTGCACAAACCAGACAGTGTATAAATACTAGGCGTCCCTTGTAAGCAACTACTCTGTCCTTGGCGTCTAGAAGTATCGTTCTCTGACAACCAGGTACTATGTGGCAAGACAAATACGGTAAGTTGGTGATTGATAAATCTATTACATAATCGTTATGTGACTCCAAGTACCTTAATATTATAAACCTAGGATAATACAATAGTATATGTTGCTAAACATATATACCTTAAGAGACAAGTCACTTCTTCATATAGTATACTAGGTTGTGCCGGAGTGAAATAGTGCTGATAGCTAGAGCATAAGGGTATAATAGTAGCATATCACATACGAATTTTAACGGAGAAGGTGAAAGTGTGTCCTGTAGAGTCTACATAACCGTTATCGGTAGTAATATATGGTCTACATGGGTACATATCAGATATATAGTTATTATGTAAATTATGTATATCTATAAGGGTGTTATACTACCTTAATCTTATCTATGCTTGTTGCAGATACGTATGCCCAAGAAAAACTAATAAAGGACCTATGGAGCCTACTAAGAGCAGAACCAAACAGTTATTGTATGGGGTGTCTTAATACCCCGCAAAATCAAGAAGCCGAGAATCCCTTCGCTCATTCATGTGATGATGGTGAAGGTGGT
Source organism: Cepaea hortensis (assembly GCA_963921405.1). NCBI lineage: Eukaryota > Metazoa > Mollusca > Gastropoda > Stylommatophora > Helicidae > Cepaea > Cepaea hortensis. Next base: position 55,945,725 of record OY992895.1, on the reverse strand, counting down.
AGCTTTGCGGACCTAGTAACGGTTCGACTACGGGATGTGTTAACACAGCACTTCACTAAAGACGAAATAATTACATTAAGCCTGAGTAGAATTGAGGAGACCATCATTGATTATAATCATCAAAACGAAACTCCAGAACCATCCCCAGCCAGGAGTGAAAGATCAACGTCACCGACATCATTATCCTTCAGTCAATCCACACTGGTGGATGAGTATTAAACCTTTTCTAAACAAAGAAGAAAAATTTAGAGGGGTGATGATAGAAGCGAGGTTGATAGATAGTACCTCATTGGTATTCTTCTTCTTTTTTTCTCAGGCTGTGTTTCACACTGACTACAACGTACTATAACAGTCAAATGAACACTACTGACACGAAGAGCACACGTCGTAATTGATCGCACTAGTGGTAGTGCAAAGAAAAGACTGAATATCATCAACCACAACAAGAAAAGATGTCTACTCAGCCACTAGACCAGTCTCTAGGTGTGGTAAGACACGTGGTTACTAAAAATTATACACTGAACAAACAGAGGGCAGTCAAGAACAGTCTCAACAGATGTGCACAGCCCGCTGGTGTACTCATTAAACATAACAACGCCGGAAAATGTGTTACTGTAACATTCGATAACCCAAGGCACTATGACTCATTCCGAGTCCAGATGTTTAGGTATTACAACAGACACCCCATCGAAACTAGACAAGACCAGACTGGGTCACCTGTGGAAGACGTGTTTACAACACCACTGGTGAAGATTCACTTATATCTCACGAAAAGAAAGCTGCTCGCCCAGGGACAGGTTGACAATATTACCGCATGGTTAAAAATAGACTTTATCGATCTTGAGAAGCTCGCTACAGACAGTCACGAGTAGACAAAACAAACACCACGTCTGACCCTACTGTGCATACTCGGTAACAGGCGTCAAACAGACGGGTCAATGACCACGTTATAGGTCGACTACTCATTGGTGCCTACGTACAAAACATGTCTAAACATGATTTGGGGCAGTTTGTGATATAGGTCGACTGGTTCTAGATATAACTCGTTGAAACCGGTTTAATCTGGATGTTATTTACCCAACCAGTGGTATAAAAAGCCGAGGTTGGTAACACTCGCTTATTATAAACTAAAGATGACTACAGACCGAACAAGTGTGCCTGCTAACTGGGTCTATATGACTCGAGGTGGCGAGAGTGTTAGACCAGTGGGTACTGGTACCAAGGCTGTGTTTGTCTCGTCGTACAGAGGTGCGACTACGTTGCATATAAGGAAATTTGTTGGCGAATCCGATATCAAGTTTCCGACTAAAATAAGGATGACACTTACTCGTCAAGAATAGGAACAGATGATCGGTATGCAGAGTGAGATTCTAGCTGAGTTTGATCGATTCACAACCAATCAAGGTAACCAACCCAAGCAAGTCAAACAAGTCAGTAATCAAGACAATCATACCACTAATCACCTCATCCAAATCAGTAATCAAGACAATCAAGTCAGTAACCGATGTGGTCAGACGATACCATATGACGATGCAGCTACCTCATATGTCTATGATATTCATCAGGATACTACACCAGCATATGTCTACGACACTCAGATTACAACCTTCAATAACCAAACAGGGGACCAGCAACCAACCTATTCCTATTCGGACAATCTTATATCACTGATCGACCCCCGAAAGAAGGCAACAAAGAGAAAAGGTCTATAGAACACAACACCATTCATCACTGTTCATTTATGTGTATGAAGTAAAAAATTTAAAAAAAAAAAAATTTAAAAAAAAAATGGTTTGTCTTTTTGTTTTTAAAATATCCACGGTGTCTCTTGATTATATAGGTGTGTACTTGTCTGTATGTGTACTTGTCTGTATGTGTACTTGTCTGTATATGTCGGTGGTTGTGTTTACATATGTGTCTGTGTCTTTGTGTGTGTGTGTTCATAAAATTATTAAACTACTATGGTTCATTGGAAAATACAAAATATCAACTTACCAAATCACCTTGATCCAAGTTAATTGTACAACAAGTCTGGTAGCAGTGCTGAGTACGTTCAGTTGTGGAAAATTCAACACCGCAGATGGTACTAAAAGCGAATTGTTTCAAGTCGATTGTAGAACACACAGATTCTACTATCTCAGAGTGAGTAGTCTTTGGTTGTGGAGACTCAGTTCCATAAACGAGTTGACTTTATACAGTTGTAAACGATACTAAGGTCATGTTCCCATCAGAACCAACAGGAAAACTTAGTCAGCAGAATACCACATAAGACATCTGCTGTCTGATGCAAACACGACCTCAGAGAAAAAAAAAAAAGTAATTATGTTGTTCGTAATCTCCAAAAAACGACTACCAGGTCACAGCCCTGACCTCGATCAGTGACTATACCGTGAGAAGTACCAGCACCCACGACTTTTCCCACCAAAACACGACAGTGACTTACACCTCTAAATTAAAAAAAAAGGGGTGATTCAAACATTGAATACTAGGTCATAACCTTGGCCTCGACGAGAAAGTATTACGTGAGATAACACCACCGAGTTATTTTCCCACCAAAACAGATAGCTCTGGGAAGTAGACATTGTTTTGCCGGGTGGGGGTAAAAAATGCTGACTGTGCTGTATGCTCACTCAACCAATACCGTGTTTTTGGTGTGTCTTCAAATACTTTTACAGTCAATAGCGGTAGGGGGAGGGGTATGTCTGGTGTAGGTTTGGAAATGTGGGGTGGTAGCAGTATTAGGTGTGGGTAGTTCATGTATAAATAACAGACTCTCCTGTAAGCCGTCATTCTGATTCAGTCTACAATACCACAACAACTCTCAGTAGTAGTGATGTCGGTGGTATCCAGTGCTGGATTTTTTTCCCTACTGAATAGGTTGTTACATTCAAACCAACTATCAGTGTGGTAGTGTAATAATCAGTATTATACTATTATTGTACTAATACTACCTTACTGGTGAAGTGTGATATGAATTATCATGGTGTCGATGTACCGATAACTAAGGTTATGTGATAGTGTCTCACAACAAGAACTCTTGAACTATTACAACAGAAACTGAGAAGTTGTCGACACCAGTCATACAATGATGGTAAACACGTGGGTACAAACCACAATTCACCACACACAGGATTGCACACGGTTGGAATTATCGTGGTCTTGATGTAGTACTAGACCATGCTCACCTAAAAACAACACACAGTTGGCTGAGGTATTCAGACATTCCACTAAGACTACTACGTGGACCCTTTTACCAATACGACGTGTTTCATCAATATGGCCACCAGCTCTACTTTCAGGTGTTCAGTGTGTGATACAACCTTTTGTGATATGTATCAGTTCACTCACCACATTCAGAGCATTCACGAGGGGAAAGACCAAATACATACCTGTCAGTTATGTAATAAGGTGTATAATACGATGACTGGACTAAAAAAACATAAACGAACACATCATCAACCATATATGGATACATCAATTACTTCACCTACCTCTACAACGACGGTGATACCAACAATACCATCATCACACCAGCTGAACACACCCCCTGAATATGGTCAGATTCCTCGTAGTATAAGTCAAGTACCACACCGCTATCGATGTTCAGTGTGCCACAAAGCCTTTTGTTATAAGTATACCCTTAATCGTCACATTCGTACCATTCACGATACGAAAGATCAACCACACTTATGTCATATCTGTGGACAACGTTTCAACAGAAAAGACAATCTACAAAAACACAAACGAATACATCATCACCGGTCTATGGATACATCAGAACCAGAGACAACTACCGCTTCACCATCAGAGACAACACCACCAACAACCTCGACGACACCACCAAATGAAACCAATATAACTAACACTCAGATACAACCAGACGAGAATATTCTTGACCAATTGGTAGAAGACGAAGTGAGCATCTTAGCAGCCGGAGAACAAGAGACACTACACATCCTTCCAGCGGCTATTCAACAAATATATAGAGAAAATTGGGAAGTTTTCAGGACACATCGCAAGATTACCAAGTATTTATCGACATACACCTTCTTTATTAGCCCGGAGATACAATACCCTATCAACTGGACAGATACGTTGTATAAGATTTTCAATGCTCAAATTAGTCGCTTTAAGATCAACTTTAGCTTTCACCTAGTGTTACGACATAGAGAAACACAAGATCTTAGATTCTATCATGCATCATTTAACAATTCTTCTGTTTTAAAATTTCCAGCACTAATAAATAACAGATACGACTTTGACGCCTTCCTTACAACACTTCACGAACATAACATTCATTCCTACGCCATCCAACAACGTGCAGACACCAAATATACACTAGAGACAGTAGCTGGCATTTGTTTTTACCTCTTTCATATCCCTGAATTTCCAATAGGTTGTTGGTTAGGCGATATACCACTATATATTACACAAAACAAAGCCATCAACACACTACAACGTATGCCGAATAACAAAATGTACACAGATAACTATTGTTTCTTTAGATCCCTAGCATTACTCAAAGGCGGGAACATAAACAGACTTCAGAAACACACCAAATGCTTAGTTAATGAGTGGGCAGAACATCAGCATATAGAGTCCATACGTAGTTTTCCTGGTATTAAACTACTTCAACTCATCAGTTTGGAACAATGTTTTGGTATTAATATAGATATTTTCGAATACAATGAAAACCAAGCCTTAGTCCCAAAACTTAGAGGGAGTGGGAATTATGAGACCACATTAAGACTATTATTGTTTAAAGACCATTTTATGTATATTAAAGATATTGACAACTTAGCTCGCTCATTTAATTGCCCACAATGTGGGAAATTATGGCCGAGATGTAGTAGAATGGAGAGACATTCGAAGACATGCACTGGAGGGGAAACCAAGACTCGGTATAAAGGAGGGGTCTACAATCCAACAGAAACAGTATGGGAATTAATTGCAGAGCAAGGTATTTCGGTTGATACAGCATATGTGTACCCATATAGGATTGCCTATGATTATGAATGTTATTTTTCTAGATCCAAACTACCTAACGACAGAGAGTCTACTAAATATTTAGCAAACCATATTCCAATGTCCTGTTCAGTAGCATCCAATGTACCTGGGTTTGAGAAGCCTGTTTGTTTTATTTCAACTGGTGATCCCCAAGACTTGATTAATAGAATGGGTGATCATCTACATGCAATAGCATCGAAAGCATATGAATGTTTGCGTGATAAATTTAGTGGAGTGTATAGAAAGTTGGGTGAGATGAATCAGTCAACGCTGACGAGTAAGTTAGATGGGTACTTACAACAGATCCCTGTTATAGGATATAACTCTGGTAAGTATGATTTAAATTTGATTAAGCCATATTTGATCTCATACTTTACTACATCAGAAGGGTCGTCGATCAAATATGTAGTTAAAAAAAATAATAATTTTATGTGTATTGCCACTGATCAATTGAAATTCCTAGATATCAGTAATTATTTAGCAGTAGGATTCACCTACTCAAAATACTTAGCGGCGTATGGTGTCGAGGAGACCAAGGGCTATTTCCCTTACGAATTCATAACAGATTTAGACAAACTAAAAGAAACAAAGTTACCACCTCATACAGCTTTTTTCTCAAAGCTTAAAAACCATAACATTTCCGAAGCAGAATACACAGTTTGTCAGAAAGCTTGGGTCGATAATAAGATGACTACATTAGAAGACTTTCTCGTGTGGTATAATAACAAAGATGTTCAGCCATTTATCAAGGCTTTAGATGCACAAGTTAGTTTTTATACAGAGTTAGGTGTAGACATGTTTAAGGATGCCATTTCTGTCCCAGGGGTTACTCTAAAGTATCTCTTTAAGACCCTCCCCAAGGAGGTAGTATTCTCGTTATGTTCCAAGAAGGAGGAGAAGTTACACAAGATGTTACGAGCCAATATAGTGGGTGGACCGAGTATTATTTTTCATCGTTATCACGAGGCAAATCAGACCCGTATCAGGGGTAATAAATCAGTAAAAAGTATTAAAGGGTATGATGCGAATGCTTTATACCTATGGTCTCTTATGCAAGATATGCCATCAGACTTCCCTACTATTAGATATAAAGAGGATGGGTTCAAAGCCCATAAGGTAAACAAGTATATACAAAAGTGTAGAGCATGGTTAGGGTGGGTCTCTCATACCCAGAACATATCCTTGAAGACACAATTTAATGGGGGTGAAATGCGGCTAGGCGATCGATATATCCGCGTAGATGGGTGGGAAAAGAAGAGTAAGATAGCTTATCAATTTCATGGGTGCTTATTTCACGGTCACCCAAGTTGCCCTCTAACCAAGGGAAAAACTATTAACCCTGTCAATAATAAATCACTGGTGGAGTTATTTAAGAAGACACAAGAGATTCGTGGTTATCTGGAGACTGTCGTTAAAATTACAGTAATAGAAATGTGGGAATGTGAGTGGGAGACCCTAATCAAGACTGATAGAAATATTAAAAGATTCATAGACACGAATTTTCCATTCATCACACCATGGTTTGGGCGCTTCCCCATAACAATGACTAAGATTCTCAGTGCTGTAAAAGATGAGAGTTTGTTTGGGTTGATAGAGTGTGATATCCACGTGCCACCCTCTCTCAGAGACCATTTTTCAGAAATGGCACCTATCTTCAAAAACATAGAGGTGGGTAGAGAGCATATAGGTAAGTTTATGTGTGAGTACGCTGAATCACATAACTTGCTTACACGACCACGTCGCACATTAATAGGTAGTTATATTGGGGAAAAGCTCCTGTTGGCCACACCATTATTAAAATGGTATCTGGAACATGATCTAGATGTCACTGAAATATATCAGGTGATTGAATATAAACCTGTTCGTTGTTTTAAACAATTTGGGGATACGGTGTCTGATGCCAGACGTGAGGGAGACAGACACACCACCGAGACTATTAAGGCAGAAACAATGAAGTTGTTAGGTAATGCCGCTTACGGCAAAACTCTAACCAATAAGGCCAAACATACTGATGTCTCCTATTGTAAGGGTGAAGACACGACGAAATTCGTAAATAATCCCTTGTTTAAGAAAATGACCAGTCTTACTGACGATATTGTTGAGGTTGAGACAGTAAAGAAGAGAACTGTCTGGGATTTACCTCTACAAATCGGTTTTTTCGTTTATCAGTATGCCAAGCTGCGCCTGTTGGCTTTCTACTACGATTTTCTAGACAAATTTATCTCTAAAGACGACTTTCAGCTTTGTGAAATGGATACTGACTCTCTATATTTGGCCCTTAGTGCCGAATCACTCTCTGAAGTAGTTAGACCACACCTACGAGCAGAGTATGATAGAGTCTATAATCACTGGTTCCCGTCTGAAACCTGCCCTGTTCATAGAATTACCCCTAGTACTGATACCTGTAAGGATTGCCAGACTATCAAAGCCTATGAAAAGAGAACCCCCGGACTTTTCAAGTTAGAATACGAAGGGAAGGGGATGGTCTCGTTATGTAGTAAGACATATATTTGTGTCGGTGATTATGATAAAGTCAGTACCAAAGGTCTGACTAAGACCCACAACACACATTTAAACAAGGACACATTTTTAGAAGTACTCACTACTCAAACACCGAGTGGGGGAAGCAATATAGGCTTCAAATCACAAGACTCTTCTGTATATACATACACACAACACAGAGATGCTCTATCTTATTTGTATATAAAGAGAAAGGTTGCCAGTGATAATATATCGACTATGCCATTACTTATTTAATTGATTAAAACAATTATTATTGTCGTATGTTTTTTTTTTTGGTTTTTTTTTTCGTGAATGCTTTTTGTTTCAAAATATAATTAATGTTATATTTTATAGACGCTGGGTGGTAATCCGTCGTCTGCCCGTTTCATAAGCATATGTACATTTGTGTTATGGTCGTATGTTTTTCCTGAATGCTTTTTGTTTCAAAATATAATTAATGTTATATTTTATAGACGCTGGGTGGTAATCCGTCGTCTGCCCGTTTCATAAACATATGTACATTTGTGTTATGGTCGTATGTTTTTCCTGAATGCTTTTTGTTTCAAAATATAATTAATGTTATATTTTATAGACGAATTTTCGCCTGACCACAAGAACCTTGGTCTATTAACCCCACTATTGATTCGGTGATGTTACACGTAATCTTAAGCTTCGGGGGCATCGTTATCTACAGACAGAGATACCTTTTTTTTTTTTTTTAGTATAACAGAAATAGAATATATTATGATAGGTTTTAGATACATATACGGATTATTCTGTACTCCATCCACCATATCCCATGCAGGTAAGCGTGGACGATACCATGTTCTGCCATTTCACTCGAGCACCAGAGTCGTGGAGCTGATCCGTGTTTCTGTCTCGAGCATGCCACAAAACCAAGCCATCCAGGTGTTTACTTCTCGGTCTTCCCCTTGGTCTCTTTCGTTCGATCTTGACAGTTGTCACCAAGTTCTCCAATCCATTTCTTCTCATAACATAACCATAACAATTTTGACATTATTCTGTACTACATTATATAACTTACTCGTCTATTGGATTATGTATATAAAATGTTTGTCTGATTACTTGTGTACGTATTACAATCTCATATTAATACAATTTCATGAGCATAAACTTGTCATATTTTTTAATAATATTGTTACATGCACTCAGTTATATCTTCGATTTTGTTTGTTTTCGGTGGTGGAGGATGCTGCTGTATTGTGTTCGCGTCTGTTATTACATAATATTTATGGTTAATTATTTCACCGTGTAATCATAATAATTCATTATATTGTTTCCATACATTGTGAACGAAAAATAAATATATTGTTTTATTCCTATACTTCACTGGGGTTTATTGTATTTTTTAAAGTCGTGTTGTTTTTCTCTGATGTGAGTTAGTTATTGACGAAAGTTAGTGGTGAAAAACAGACATGCAAAAACACACAAGACAAACGGGTATTACCTTCAGTATCCAATACAGCATCTTGTCATCAAAGCACCATGGAAAGCGAGGTTGTGTTCTTGGTAGAGGTTTAGTTTTGGTGATGCATATAATAATAACTGGAAGCCCCATATCTTAATCTGTCTAGTTTTAACAGCTCTGCACATCATCTCACGGCTGTTTGTATTTTGTACGTATGTATAGTTGATTATATGGTGCTTCTATACTCACTCACAGATATAACACTGGTTGTCTTTTGTATGTCTGTGTATTTGACTATATGATGCTTCTATACTCACTCACAGATATAATACTGGCCCATACGACAACGAAACTACTACACCCCTAATATTCTATTCTATCACACTTCACCTATCTCTGACTAGAACCAAGTAACTAATGTGGGTTACCTTTCTTCAAGAAACGCGACGTACTGAGATCGTCTGACTTTCCGCGCTTTCTCACGCTCGGGGGTAGCGTGATTTGTTTTCCAGATGTTCACTGGCGCCAAGCTACTCTGGATTCAGGGGAAAACATACAACTATGTGTTGGTAGAATCTCGACTTCGCACGACGTGAAGAAAGACTGATTAGTTTTCCAGATGTTCACTGGCGCCATACTACTCGGGGAAACAGCGGTTGGTGTTAGTAACGGCCGTATACGTTTGGTTGTTTTTCTCATTAAGAAATTCCTGTGTTTTTGTTCGATTGTATAGTTTTTTCTTCTCTCTCTCTCTCTCTCTCTCTCTCTCTCTCTCTCTCTCTCTCTCTCTCTCTCTCTCTCTCTCTCTCTCTCTCTCTCTCCAAAGTCACTTGAAACAAACTTGTATGGTTGTCGTTTTTTATTGTTTTTGTTCGATTGTATAGTTTTTTCTTCTCTCTCTCTCTCTCTCTCTCTCTCTCTCTCTCTCTCTCTCTCTCTCTCTCTCTCTCTCTCTCTCTCTCTCTCCAAAGTCACTTGAAACAACCTACAAAACCACGCTGTAAGCATTGATAGCAGAGGGGAGGTTTATTAGTACCATCGCGTGTTTTTGCCGCAGACGCCTGACATGCATAACACGGTTGTACTGCTACCACCGCGTGTTTTTTTCTCGTTAAGAAATTCCTGGTCCCAGGCAATCGTACTATCTCTGTCTGTATGAGTCTCTGTTTTTCTCATTAAAAATTGGTATGACCCCTGCTTTGGCATGTTTAGTGACTCGTTGGTTTGTGTGAGTTTGTGTGTGCGAGGTTGTGTGTCTGTCTGTCAGTCTGTATGATTCTGTTTATGGCTGCACTCGTGTCTGTTTCATTGTGTACTCGGTTGTATTTTAGATTCGTTATATTTATGTGTCTGCTTCTAAAATGGCCCTGATTGTATGATTGATGTCTGTATGTGTACTTGTATGGTTGTCGTTGTGTTTGTGTTTATGTATTTGTTATAGACAAGGAGACTCGTGTAGACGCTGATATATCGCCTAGAGGAACAGTTCAAGCACCTGGAACCGTATTGACACCGGGTGATCTGCGGGCCCGATTGACATCATCATTTACACCCCGTACCACCATATCCTTCTTTATAAGCTTTTCGGTGAAGAACCCACCCTTGCAGTTACTACCACCTATAACACCACCCCGGCGGCCTCTTTTATCCCTAAGACGGGAGAATGCCTTCGTATTACACGACCCTGATTGTTTCATTATTGAACCCATTCCCCCACTAGTAATAATTACCATCGATTAATTCATAGGTGATTTTACTATTCGTTTCCATTCACCTTCTATTATTAATAACCACAGGCACGACAGACCTCTACAGGACCACTCATCTATCTATAATAACCAACTGACCCCCTTTAGGGGTCGTACTCCTTTTTTAATGTATGGGTCGTAAACCTTTTTTAAGAGTAGTTTGATGTTGTATACCAATAAAAAACACTTGAATCTATTACTTTTTTGTTTTTACTTTTGTCTCTGTGTTTTACTGTGTCAGACTCCTACAACTCTCTTTTTGTTCAGTAACCAACTACACCTCCTTGTTCAGTAACCACCTCTTACTTCATCGAGTAGAACGACCCATCACACCCTTGTCTATCACTACACATATACATTATGTCTACGCCACCACCATATACCCATCACACCCTTGTGTATACTACACATATACATTCATATACGTAACCACCATATACCCATCACACCCTTGTGTATACTACACATATACATTCATATACGTAACCATCATATATCCATCACACACTTGTTTATACACCACCATGCATACACATTATGTCTACGCCACCACCATATACCCATGAGTAGAACGACCCAGCACACCCTTGTTTATACATCACACATACTAATAGACGTAACCAAAATAACTTTCCCCCTTCGCTTTCCAGAACCAACTAAACATTTACCTTAATTACTTTTTACACCCCACCAGGCAGCGTCAAAAAACCCGTTCCCACGAGGCACGCCGAAAAAAAATTTCACCCGCCCAAAAATATTTCCTTCATAAATCAGCCTCCAGGTTCTGGAGCCGAGTCGACAAATTTACCCATATTTCCTTCATAAACCCTATCAGCCTACCTGGGTAGGCTGAAAGTGGGGTCTGGAAGCCAACCTCTACTACTCAGCTCTCCTCAAGCATCTCATCTCACAGGTGTTGATGTTGCGAAAGTGTGATTTGGATAATGTCCAAGTGTGAGATTGGTATCATAAGGTTGGTGTAAATAGGCCCCTTGTTATCTGTCGTTGAAACATAATGCAAGATAAATCGCACACTAGACATGGACAAACTAACTATATCCAGTGTAATAATCCATGATGATCTTCACTTAAAAGTTTTCTAAAGTTCTTCACATAATCCTCCTATTGAAATCAAGGAATGTTTATAGTCTTCACTGAACAAAATAACGTAATAAAATTCCATAATAATTGTCTTTTGCACAACGAATGATACTTCACCGCTGAATGATGGAACTCGATGAATCATTTCTCCACTAGTGATAGTCACCAGTTGTGTTCAACAAAGCAGATATTAAGTTTGCCAAAAGGCTATAACGATTGAATAATAACAGTCTAGTCTCATTCATTCACTCATTCATTCATTCATTCACTCATTCATTCATTCATTCACTCATTCATTCACTCATTCATTCACTCATTCATTCATTCATTCACTCATTCACTCATTCATTCATTCATTCACTCATTCATTCATTCATTCACTCATTCATTCATTCATTCATTCACTCATTCATTCATTCATTCACTCATTCATTCACTCATTCATTCATTCATTCACTCATTCATTCATTCATTCACTCATTCATTCATTCATTCACACAATCATTCATTCATTCATTCATTCATTCACTCATTCATTCACTCATTCATTCACTCATTCATTCATTCATTCACTCATTCATTCATTCATTCACTCATTCATTCATTCAGTAGCATGTCCTTTGCAGAACATCGATCTCATAACAACCTTCCGGAAAACCTCTCGATCATAAGCAAGATGTCCCGCGTCCGATACACCCATCTGGAGATCATCAGCCACATCCTGCACCCATCTTCTCTTTGGCCTTCCTCTTCCTCTCTTCCCAGGCATACCCCTCCATTATTGTTCTCTCCAAACTTTCGCGACGTTTCAAGTGATTAAAATATTTCAATTTTCATTGTTTTATCGTCTGTAATAGCCAACCTTCTTCAATTAAGCTCTTGAAGTATGGATGCATTTGTTCTTTTCTTTACCCAAGATATTCTTAGAACCCGTCTATAACATTTATATTCAAAGGCATGTATGCGCTGTTCAGATTGTTTAGTAAGTGTCCAGGTCTCACAGGCGTATGTTTCAATGGGAAAGATGCATGCTCTTAAAAATCTAATTTGTGTAGTTCTGTCTGTTACACTCCATAATTTATTCAGTTGTTTTAGTCTTTGAAGAGCAATTGATAGTCGTCGTTTAATTTCTTTCATAATGTCACCGTTGTTGGTAATCAATGACCCAAGATATTCAAAATTGTCCACCACCTCCAATTTTTCCTCGTGAACATATATTTCTTTCTCCATAGTAGTTTTATCTGTATGCATTATCTTTGTTTTTGTTATGTTAAGATATAAGTTGTGGTTTTCACTATTCAATTGGGTTGAGGCTATTAGGTTTTCTATGCATTCTGTGTTGTGGATAGCAATACTGTATCATCAGCATACCGAATCTCTGGTATTTCATGACCACCGATATTTAGGGCATCATATAGCTAGCTCCCTGTTTATATCATCTCTTACATTTCTCATTATATTTTCGGCGTACAGATTAAACAAATAGGCGGACAGCACACATCCCTGACGGACTCCCTGCTTGATGTCAAATAAACTGATGTCCCGCCATCTATTCTAACCGCTTATGAATTGTATTACATGTGATGGAAAGCCCATATTCCTCATGCTTTCCCAACGTTTCTCATGTTCTACACAGTCAAATGCTTTTGAATAATCCACAAAACATGAGAATATGTTTACATTAAATTCTCTGCATTTCTGTATTATTAAACGCATGTTGAGAATGTGATCTTTTGTTCCTCTTCCTTGTCTAAATCCAGCTTTAACTACGTTAATTTCTTCTCTCAATCTCATCACATACTACTGTAAGCTTCCCCTCATACAGACTTCTCACATTCCACGTTTCTATTCTCACTCTGTTTCTTAGTCTGACACAGGGGATTTCCTTGGTAACACAGTCAGGATTAACTCCGTCATCACGATTACTAGAACTGGTCCCTGTGTCACACTCTTACCCAGTGTTATCTGATCTGCTGGCCTAAGGGTCTCGCCACCAGATCTCTTTCTTCTTATGTTTTCTTTCATGGTTGTTATGGTATATTGGCAAGTTTTGCAGAAGGTAGTTTGCCATTGCTTTCCTTCTGGGCAGTGACTGTACTAGTCGGTGGCCATAGCCATTGTCTCTACTGATGAGATCATCTGCCTATCGCCGCAGAGTGCAGACCATAACCAACAACAATCTGTCGGCTGCTCTCACACTCAATCCATCACCTGCTTCTGCCTTCACATAATCCTGATTGGGAGGCTAAATGGGTACACCACCTTGCCCAAGGATGTCTCGTAGTCCAGTCTACGATACAGATATACTAAGCTGGTGATGTAAGGCTTAATGATGTTGAGGTCGGGTGGTCATTCTAGGTATCAGGTATCTACTCATTAGGTCGTCCAATAGGTAAATTCCTCAATTCATCTTAGATGACATAGACCTTCCCGTTGTTGATGATACTTGTTCTGAACACCTCGATAGCAGTCATCAGACTAAGTCAGTATGACATAGTCCACGATGTTAAGGCCTCCCTTCTCTGGTGATATAAACACAAACATCAACAGGTACACATTTGCCAAAAACAAATGTTATAGAAAAAGAAGGGGGGGGGGGGGAGATAAAGGAGGGTTTTACCACTCAGAAGTGTGATTGCCAAACCCTCTTCTCTGGTAACGGAAATTGATCACGCATCTGACGGAGTGTGACTGATAGCTGCACAGGGATTGACACATATTCATAATTGATCCACATATTCATGATTGACACAAGAACATCATGATATAATCTTAGCGTAGCATCCCAATAATTGCAAGACCGGTCACCACTCCCTCTGTGAATCTAGTGCTCTTCTTATCTCCACCTCATTAACCCGTGTGCTTAGTCTACTGGGGTCAATTCGAACATATCATTCTCCTCCAGTAGTCAGGATAATAACAATAAATAAACATTTACATGTGACACATTCATAAATGAGAAATCCTATAAATCATTACATGAAATGATGATCATAAGAAATAATAAAAGAACCACCACATATATCTTCATTTTTCTCAAACACAACAGCAACGATTCGAACATATGAAAGTGATATCCCACTAAGCATGTCTTCGTTGAGTAGGGATTTAAGGACGTTGTTCGAAATCCTGTTCATTTTCGCAAGAGTTATACTTGTAGGAAATTCAGCAGTAAACTGCATCATGGCGATCATTCATGGAGGTATAATTCAATCTTTCAGAAAGCATTTGGCAGATCATTAAACGCAAATCCTGTCATGTCGTCATCAGCAGCTGTACAATGGTGTCGTTGAGTGCAACGTCCTGCAAAGTATTGCTCCCTATATCCATCTGTATTATCAATGTGTGCAATAATCGCACAAAAGTAACACTGCAATCACTATCTAATTCTCATGGCATATTCAAGAAAAATGTGAAAACCTGAGAATCACATTTTGTGAAACCTTGAAAATCACATTTTTTAAAAACTTGAAAATCAAATTTTGTGAAAACTTGAGAATCACATGCATTATAGTTCAAGACTCGGACTCTTAAGAAAATTTCCAAAGCAAAAGGAAAAATGCTCATGATGTGCATTTATAGTGAGACGGCAATCATATAGAAAATAGAAATCATCCCTCTTAGATGGAACTATGTATAGTAGATCATTCAGTGGAACAGCATGTCAATCTGCAGAATTCCTCCCAGAAATCGAGCAATCATGTTTATATCTTCTCAGTAAAGCGTTGATTTCACAATCTCACAATTTTACATATAGACAAACATGTTACCTGTACCATCGTTCATCAGGCATCATTATTATTTATAATCTACAGGCGTATCTTACCTCAGATTTAGAGAGAGCACATCGCTAATAAATCCACACGGGGAAAAAAACACGACTTATCAGTCTGAGTTATATATTGAAACAGCGCTTCCCAATATTTCTTGCGGGGCTAGCTCAAATCTTGACATGCATGCTGAGGTGGGTCAACCAATCACATCTCTCTAGTGAGACGCGACGCTGTCCTAGAAACGTCACTTTGTTTCCACAATATGCAATTTGGACGACTGTCACTTGTATCTATTAATAGTACTGATGAAATCAAGTTGTTTTCAGATAATATTGAAAATACTGTGTGTGACGGTGATAGAAATACCACACGTATCAGTGCAACTTTTACCTTTCCGGAAACCGAATTGTACTTTGCTTAACTGTTGCTCAATTATGGGTCTAGCTCAGTGGTTCTCAGCCTTTTTGGCCCATGCACCCCTTCACCATATGTTCAGAATGTCATTCCCCCCTTTCGTATTTCCTCCCTATACATCCCCCCGCCCTGCCCCTACACAGTATACGTAAAAGTGGAAGCTAAATTTAACAACGCACACTAGAACACGTCTAGACGTCTAAGTAAAACGTGATTTGCGAATTTAAGAATGGTGAGAAGTACAGAACAGTAAAGTATGAAGGGAAAAACAATGTCAAGTAATCGGTTCTTGTATTAACGCGATCTTGAAATAATCTTAATTCCCCCCCCCCCCCTTCCCTGAAGCTCTAAAATTCAATAAACGTCACAATAATATGAGAAACAGAGATGCATGTTACAACTCAACCACCATCATAAACAGCAAAAGAGGTATACCATTGTTTAATGCACAAAAATATTAGCAAGGTGGGCAGAATACTTTCAAGAACTACTTAACCCCACGCATAATAACGTAGAAAACCTCACTTTTGTGCTTAAAAGCTATGTACAATATAAACAAAATTTCAATCCTGCAAAAGTCAAATCAGTTATACAGAAAAGTCCTCAAGCAAATCACCGTGTCCAGATGGAATAATCAAAGAAGCTATTCAGTCCTGTGGAAAAACAGCACTTAAATAGCTAACAAGATTTTTAATATAGCATGGGAAGAAATAAAAGTCCCAGACGATTAGCAACTTGCAATAATAGAACCAATTTCAAAAAAGAAAGGCAATATGAGTGAATGCGAAACATACAGAGGTATACCACTCCTGAGGCATATAGGAAAAATGTACGCAAAACTAATGGAACAAAGAGATATCTTTAACTTCGTTGCTCCATCAAGCTGTTCTTTATCTTTTGTCCCACCCTACTTTCTTTGTTCCACATTTATTTTCCAGTGTGTCGAGCATGGCAGCCTTGAAAATTGTCCATTCCTTATCTACGCTTGAGTAATCATCAGCGATGTTCTTATATAGTTTTGTGTATTTCTTGTCTGAATTCGCCTTTAACCGTATTTTCCCGAAGCCTGCTATAAATGATGACATCTGTTGTTACCTTTTTGTTTCTTATTTTCCTGTATGTTGACTTCATTTAAAAAAAAATTATAACTGGCCTGTGATCAGCATCAAAGTCTGTATTTGGGAGTGCTCTTGAATGAAATAGTAGTCCTCTAACTACTTTCTTTAGCATCTATTATCCGTGGGGAATTAGAGACCGCTCGGTTTACATGAAGCATTGAGCCTAAAGTATGCTTCTGTATGTCGGAAGTATATAATAAAAAAGAGAGGGACCATTTTACACGCATCAGGCTTACGGTTAAAAACGTTAGTTGCATGTCTATTACAGGACGTTGCAATCAATCCCATAATTTATTGACTTTTTATGAAATACTACGCGATTTCATGTTCAATAATTCGCATTGGTATTATACCCTAAGCGACATTGCGGTCAGGGATACGGTGCTAGACCCATATTTTGTAGGCCACAGTGAATGTTGTAGTCAGTAACACGCTGGTCGACTTTATTTTCCAAAATATTTCCAGGTACCTATTATAAGCTGGATCAACCTAGAAGTCCAGAACCATATAGCCACTCGGTGGACTTTAACAAGAAATATCCTCTTTACTTCCCGCCTCCAAGCACATAACTACTTCATACAACCCCGCCACTCTTCCCACTTCAAGCTACTCCGCCACGTCACACACGGAAATAAACTCCGCTTTTACTTCCCATCTCCAAGTACATCACCAACCCACTACCACTTAACAACGAACAGCCACCTTTAATAATTGTTTTAACCTTTGTACAACCACCAGTAGGTAAGAAAATCGGAAGCAGTTATCTGCTATTTGTGCGCGAAATTTGAAAATTCAGGATTTAGTTTTTTAAAGATTGCTGTAACGTCACATGAGCGTATATAAAAAAGTATTTCAAGATTGAATCCTTAAATTATATGGATAATCCTCGTACTATACTAAACAAGCTCCTGAATTTTCAAATTTCCCGCTCTAAGGTACTTAACTGCTTTTGGTTTTTTCCTAACAACTTCCGATCTTTTTAAAAAAGATTCTAATCTACCGGATGTTAATTCGAACCAAAATAACTGAGTCGGCTGTAGATTATACTTTAGAGCGGTTCGTTAGAGTTAAAAGAAGTGCCTTGGTGTTCGTGGTAAATGTTGGTAGACGCTGTTGTGCGGGAGAGGTTGTCATATAATGCCACAACATCTAGTCTGAGAGTGGATGTGGAAGCAGTTACGGTGGCGTTCCACTGGCTAAGTGACACAAAGCTCACCCATGTTGTGATTGTGACAGACTCTCAAAGTATGATGAGAAAGATGGAGACGCTCCTGTTTCAGCCGAGAGTGGCAAGCTTCCATTCAAGAATCAACAAATAGAGAGTATCTGTTGGATTTTGTCCCTGTGACACGCTGGTGTGGTGGGAAACGGGCAGGCGGACAGATTGGCTGGGTCTGCACCACTCGGCGGGGTATTTGTGCATGATAAAGCAGATGTGGTCGTGGCACGTTGGAATCGCATATATCGTGCAGAAGAACAGACAGATTATCACGGCTTCGAGATAATGATGCTGCCAGAGGATCTGGCAGGAAATCAAAAACTCCGAAAAAAGGCCAGATGGACACATAATCAGACTGCTATTGGTACCAGTAGTATTGGGACTCTTCGCTGTCTTTTGCAGATGAGGACGGGGCAGGTATTTGAATATCCCGAGCGCTGTGATGTCGGTTCTTCACTCAACTCAACTCAACTGTGTATATAATTTATTCGCTTTGTTGTGAAATGTTTTCCAATGAAGACCTTGCAGGTTCATATTTTCACAAAAAAAAATTATTGAATGTTTTTGCACCCATTCCACAAAGTAATACAGAATAAACAGAATGGTTGTTTATTGCAAAAGATATATCCCCATCATTACTTCTTGCAGCTAGGTATCTTCCACAAAATACTTCTTCACAACAAGAGCAGTAAACCACTGCATGCACAGTTAGTCCTTCGGTTTTCTTGCTGTCAATTTTAAAAGTAAAACTAGTATTTTTAAATACTGGACAAAATAACGTTTTGATTATTTCAGTGTACGTTCCGCGTTTCTCTACACAACCTTGGCCTTGACCCTCAGCCAGTTTCTTATCGACTGGCGTGTGCGATCACCACCTAGTAGTTCTCCTACACCTAGATTTGATAATTAACATAAGACACTGGAATGTGCGATCACCACCCATAAATCGTTAACGTTGGTGTTCCTTTATTTTATGTTTTTATATTATGGTTTTTACGTTTGTCTCTTGACTCTCTGTTGTTGTTTTTTTTTTTTTTTGCCCCACGATTGTTACAAAATAATAAAATATATTACATCACAGCATATAATTATTACACATAACGTTAATACTTTTAATCACAAAATATAATAAAATACACATAACTTAACAACACATGACTGGAAGGACGACTGGAAGTAGTTAAGCCCACTTAGCACTGGAAATACGCAGGATCCAGAAAGTCACCTATCATTACACACAACTATGGTATACTTTACATAAAAATTATACCATGATAAATCATGCCTTTAGCTGGAATCAACAGAGGAAGGATAGCAGGACAGAGGTGGGGCGCGGGAGGGAGAAACAAGTAGATCCGCAGAAATGTAGTCCCGTCTGAGAGATGGAGGTGAAATGTTTACAAATGTAAAAATACGCAAAAACACATATCAATATAATGTTTGTAATTACCACATGTGTGTCACCAATACCATCACATAAACAATAACACTTTCACAGTTTGATAACATGCATCTTTTCTGAGGGTACACGCGGCGCATTTCAGAGGCGCTCAAATGTCAATCGATCCTTGGAAATACAAAAGCCTTCTTCTTCTTCAGCGTCCCGAGCCATTGAGGTTCTTTGCTGCAGATACAATCCGTCTCCATTCGTCTCTCTGGTTGACCTTCTCTTGCCAGTCGTTGATTCCAAGTGCTTGTAGGTCTGTATATGTATTATCTTTCCACCGTCTTCTTGGTAACAGAACAAAACAGTAACAGAAAAGAAAATGTTCACGTCTACGTGGATCAAGGAAATCAAATACTGACATTCTACAAGATCTAAATACGGGAAAACACTAGCTCATGGTCAGTTTCATGTCTTGGAAACTAAAATATCTTGTCCACATCAAATACATAGGGTTTAGAAAGAAGGTAATGGAAGGCATGGTTCCTGTTAGAGGATGATAGGATCCAGTCAATGCACGGCGGGCTCAGTAATTTAAAGACACTTCGTAAATGAGATTGGAGAACTAACGAATGATCTAGAGTATTCTAGAGTCTTTTCTGCAGACGAGATGAGAACGACATTGAATAGGACCTACTTTCTGATGATGTACCCACAGGAAATGTAACGAGGTGATGTTGACGGTGACTATGATAATGAGATAATTCACACCGCATTAATTCACAACACGGAGCTTACTAGTTGTTCTGCATTATAAGCTGTTGCGTGTACAGTGTACTCCCAGGTTTTCTCTGCTAGCAAAGGGTAAGCTGTACTGTCGGCATCATTATAGGCCTTGAGAAAAGCCTTTGCCTGATCCTCGTTGTTGTTTCCTCCGTCACACTTGACATACGACAGAACACAAGCCAAAACCAGCAGATGGATAAATGTTGTCATGGTGAAATTATCCAACTGTAGGCAAAGGGACAATTACAATATTGGATCAGGCGAAAGAACGAACTTTATTCTTAGAGGGTTAACATTTAATAGCAGCATCAGTGGCAGAGTTGTTAGTGCTGTTGATAGTCAAGACGGTGGTCCCTGTTCAGTCCTCAACAATGGCATGATTTGTTCAATCTATACGACTCTGGGGCAGATGTATCCTCACAAAAAAATAATAAAAGACAGTTACAAGTAAAGGACCTTTTAACACGCTTTGAGGCGTAATAGCCTTAAGGATCTAATCCCATATTTTATAGACCAGTTTTTCTCAACCTTCACCAAATGTTCAGAATGTCATCCTCCTCCTCCCCCCTTTCGTATTTCCTCTCTATAAATCTCCCCCCCCCCCCCGCCTCCTACACAGTATACGTCAAAATGGAAACTAAATTTAATAAAATATGCTAGAACAATGATAGTCTTCTACATAAAACGTGATTTGCAGGTCTACTTACGTTATAAAACGAATTTAATAAGAGCGAGAAGTACAGAACCGTAAATTATAGAAGGAAAAACAATCAAGGTACAGCTGTAATCAAGGTATATCCAGCTAACTAAGATGGAATAGATGCAAGAATATATCAATACAACCAGAAGATTTTAAGAGATGGCTGGCGATCCCCTGTGCATCCTCCTTTCAATTGATCGTAAATTATCCTGAAGAATTTTCAAGAACGATAAATGTAATCAAATCAGATCATATAATATATCAGAATAATTTTTACAATCGTTGAGTTTCCTTCTTCTGTCCATATTCTCATTCGCGTTCCCTGATTTGTTCATTTCACTTTAAACATTGACTGGATCATAAATGATGACAAACAAAATGTAAAAGGCGCGATATCAGTGCTAAGAGTTTAGCCAGTAAAGTGAATTAGATGACCTAATGTTCATGTCTTTGGACATATTAGTTCTATTGTGTTGGTCCCAATTTGTTAACAGACAAACCGTCACTCGAGGGATGATCACGCTAGCCATCTTTACTATCCAAGATTTCAGAGAGAGCTGTCGCTAATTTAGACAAAAGCTTCCCCAGGCCCGTGTTATCTGCACGTCCCATTCCTCAGCTGTATGTAATTTAGATTTAACCTTCACTTGTTCTAGAAGATAAAAACCCCAATTCCCCATCTAGACAAACTGTTTTTTATTTATTTTTTTTTTTATTAATTTGTATTATTGAGTTTACTGGTTTAACCTCCTCTCGGAGTAATCGGTTCTTGTATTAACGCGATCTTGAATTAATCTTAATGCCAACCCCTCCCTCCCTACTCCCCCCCCCCCGCCCCCGAAACCATAAATTCCCCCACCCCACCCCCGGGATGGAATTCCCCATCGGTTGAGAACCACTGTTATAGACCAATCAGCACTCGAAGGATGATGTTGTCAATATCACAAAGGCTGCCTTTACTTCCCAAGACATTTTCTGGCAGCCGTTTTAGACTGGGTCGACCCGGAAGGTAAAGGTTGATCTTAAAACACCGCCTCCATTCGAATTCGAACCCATGATCACTGGGCGGGCAGTCAGCATGCTAGCCACTCTTTCCGTTTGGGATCCTGTAGTAGATTGTTTCTGTGGTTAGCTTATGTGCTGGTTGATTGCTTTATTGTGAATCATGCAGTTAGCTGGTGTACTGGTTGTTTGCTTCACTGTGAATCCTGTGGTTAGCTGGTGTACTTCTTGGTTTTTTTATTGTGAATCCTGTGGTTAGCTGGTGTACTGGTTGGTTACTTTATTGTGATTCCTGTGGTTAGCTGGTGTACTGGTTTGTAGCTTCATTGTGAATACTGTGGTTGGCTGGTGTACTGGTTGGTTGCGTCATTGTGAATCCTGTTGAATCCGTTGTCATTCCCGAATCAAACACACAGTTGTTCGCGTCATCTGATTCCTGGGCATGGGTTTCATCTATCTGGGCGAGGCCGGTGCAGAGACTTTACTCCTGTCCCAGTACCAAGCTAGCATCTCTACAAGGACCGTGGTGCAGAACTATCTTCCCCTTCTCCTAGTTCAGAAACCAGCGGGGTGTGCATGACCAGTACGGAATCTTCACATCTGATGAGGGGCAAATTTGGATGTAACAAGGTCATGATTTAGCACATGACCTTCGAACTGGCTGTGATTGGCCAATGTTTCATATACGGATTGTATGTATTTCCTGTAATAATTAAGCTACCACAGAGAGGATGTTACTTGCGGAAAGCAAAACAGTGTGTTGAGGAGAGGAGGTTAAACCAGTAAACTCAATAATACAAATTAATTTAAAAAAAAAATAAAAAACAGTTTGTCTAGATGGGGAATTGGGGTTTTTATCTTCTAGAACAAGTGAAGGTTAAATCTAAATTACATACAGCTGAGGAATGGGACGTGCAGATAACACGGGCCTGGGGAAGCTTTTGTCTAAATTAGCGACAGCTCTCTCTGAAATCTTGGATAGTAAAGATGGCTAGAGTGATCATCCCTCGAGTGACGGTTTGTCTGTTAACAAATTGGGACCAACACAATAGAACTAATATGTCCAAAGACATGAACATTAGGTCATCTAATTCACTTTACTGGCTAAACTCTTAGCACTGATATCGCGCCTTTTACATTTTGTTTGTCATCATTTATGATCCAGTCAATGTTCAAAGTGAAATGAACAAATCAGGGAACGCGAATGAGAATATGGACAGAAGAAGGAAACTCAACGATTGTAAAAATTATTCTGATATAGTATATGATCTGATTTGATTACATTTATCGTTCTTGAAAATTCTTCAGGATAATTTACGATCAATTGAAAGGAGGATGCACAGGGGATCGCCAGCCATCTCTTAAAATCTTCTGGTTGTATTGATATATTCTTGCATCTATTCCATCTTAGTTAGCTGGATATACCTTGATTACAGCTGTACCTTGATTAATTATTCCCATAGACATCATTTTTTTTTCCCCAGAATCATTTGCACACACTACAGTTAGAATTAGATATAGATACATTTTATAACGAATTAGACATGGACGTGGAGGGGTGTGAACATTATGAAATTGACTGTCATACTAGGGGATTTCAGTGCTAAAGTAGGCAGCGAAAAGGTGAGTGGTGTGACTTGTGGCTAAGGCCTAAGTGATAGAAATGAGAGAAGTGACAGATTAATAGCACGGACAGACTACAATGATATGGTAATAAGTAACACCTGGTTCAAAGACCACACTCAAAGAGTATATACTTGGGACAGCCCTGGATGTAATATTCGCAATAAAATTGACTACGTACTCATTCCAAAGAGATTCAGAAGCAGTTCAGTAGGAGCTAAGACTAGACCTGGAGCAGATGCACAGAGTGACCATGTGCCACTTAAAGGAAAGTTAGAGTTAAGACTTAAAACCATAAAGAAACTCCAAAGAACATCAAGTTAGACCTAGCATTACTTAAAACAGACAAAGAAATTAGAGAAAGGTATAATGCTACTGTAAAGAGCAGATATAATGCCATGGAGATAATGCAGCTTTTTGATGAACAATG
Source organism: Cepaea hortensis (assembly GCA_963921405.1). Lineage (NCBI taxonomy): Eukaryota > Metazoa > Mollusca > Gastropoda > Stylommatophora > Helicidae > Cepaea > Cepaea hortensis. The sequence goes on along the minus strand of OY992895.1, from coordinate 55,921,489 downwards.
GGACATGTTACGGGAATCAATCCAACATACATCACAAGAAATCATTCCACATAAACATATAACTGCACAAAAGAAATGAATGACAGATGAAATTTTGCAAAGAAGAAAAGGCAAGATAAAGAAGAAAATAATAGAATACATAAAGAAATAGTAGCCAAATGCAAAGTGGCTAAACAAGTATGGCTGAATCAACAGTGCATGGAGATTGGGACAACCTATGGAAAAACTCATTCCATGTATCAACAAATAAATACAATACCACGAAATACCACTGGTTGTTTAAAATCGAGGAACGGTGCAATATTTATGGGACAAGATGATATAGTCAATAGATGGACGGAATACGTGGAAGAGCTGTATGATGATTGGAGATCGGATGTAAATATTCAAAACAATGGTGAGGGTCCACCAATACTTACAGCGGAAGTTAAAGATGCACTTTATCTCATGAAGAAAGGAAAGACACCCAGCCCAGACAACATTACATTGGGGGAAGTTGAAGCTCTAAGTGATTTTGGGATCGAAATACAGTCAAACGTCGGTTTTCGTTGCCTTCAGTCGTCGATATTTTCCGTGAAAAATTTGTCCCGGTTTTCGTCGGTTGGCTCGGATTTTGGCGATGTGGCCACGTCACCTCGCTGCTAATTTTGCGAAAACAAAGAGACCCACGCGTTCTTCTGCTCACTTTGGCGTTGGTTTTCGTTGTGTGAGCATCACATGCTAAAAATAAAATACGAGAGCGGCATTAAGATTGCTGAAATCTCCCGCGTGTACGGGAATTCGCCATCCACGATAAGTTCCATTGTGGTTTTTAAAAAAAGACAGAAATAAAGGAGGCTATTGTAGCGAAAGGCGTGAATGTGCTAACGAAACAGAGATCGCAAACAAATGAAAAATGTCGAATAGTTATTATTAATTTGGGTAATCAAGCACAGTTATATGGCGATTCTGTTTCGGAGGCAATCGTATGTGACAAGGCCAGACTGTTGTATACCGATCTCATTAAGAAAATGCCTGAGACGAGTGCTAGTATACTTAGTGATGCTAGCAGAGGGTGGTTCGAAAAATGCAAGAGGCACACTGGCATACACAGTGTTACTAGGCACGGCGAAGGTGCGAGTTCGAACAAGTTTGGGGCCGAAAGATAGTATTAAACACTATATTTATTCTCTATAACATGTGTTGTTAGTATGCATTTTGGAATGTCTAGAAAAACATTAATTGGATTTACATTGATGCATATATGATGCATATGGAAATAATTGCCTCGGTTTTGGTAGGTTTCGGATTTCACCGATTGTTTTGGGACGGATTATCGACTAAAACCGTGGTTTGACTATATTAAACAAATTCCTAAATTACATCTACACTAGTGGGTACATTTCTAATGACCTATTAATATCTATCTGCCAAAGATAACAGGCGCTTTAGAATACGAAGAGAATCGCACAATAAGGCTTATAAGTCACATGACAAAGCTGTTAGTGAGAATAATTATGAAAAGAATAAGAAACAAGATGACACCAGATATTAGTGATGAACAGTGGGAATTTGTGGAGGTAATGGCACAAACAATCTCTCTCTCTCTCTCTCTCTCTCTCTCTCTCTCTATATATATATATATATATATATATATATATATATATATATATATATATATATATATATATATATTCATTCATTCATTCAGTAGCATGTCCTTTGCAGAACCTCGCTCCCATAACAACCTTCTGGAAAACCTCTTGATCATAAGCAAGATGTCCCGCGTCCGATACACCCATCTGGAGATCATCAGCCACATACTGCACCCATCTTCTCTTTGGCCTTCCTCTTCCTCTCTTCCCAGGCATATACCCCTCCATTATTGTTCTCTCCAAACTTTCGTGGCGTTTCAAGTGACCAAAATATTTCAATTTTCTTTGTTTTATCGTTTTAAATAGCCAATCTTCTTCAATATTCCAGCTCTTGAAGTATTGATGCATTTGTTCTTTTCTTTACCGAAGATATTCTTAGAACTCGTCTATAACATTTATATTCAAAGGCATTTATGCGCTGCTCAGTTTGTTAAGTAAGTGTCCAGGTCTCACAGGCGTATGTTGCAATGGGAAAGATGCATGCTCTTAAAAATCTAATTTTTGTAGTTCTGTCTGTCCCATTCCATCATTTATTCAGTTGTTTTAGTCTTTGAAGAGCAATTGATAGTCGTCGTTTAATTTCTTTCATTGTGTTACCGTTGTTGGTAATCAATGACCCAAGATATTCAAAATTTTCCACCACCTCAAATTTTTCTTCATTAACATATATTGCTTTCTCCATAGTGGTCTTATCTGTATGCATTATCTTTGTTTTTGAAATGTTGAGATACAAGTTGTGATTTTCACTATTCAATTGGGTTGAGGCTATTAGGTTTTCTATACCAGTCTATGTTGCGGATAGCAATACTGTATCATATATATATATATATATATATATATATATATATATATATATATATATATATATATATATATATATATATATATATTCAGTACATTATTAACAAGAGCTATGGGAGTAAAAAGAGATCTGTACTTATGCTTCATAGACTACACAAATGCATTTGACAGGGTTGAACATGACGAAATAATAAAATTACTAAAGCAATTGAACATTGACAGCAAAGATCTGCACATAATAAAGAACGTATTGCGAGCAAACAGTAGCCATAAGAATCAACAACCTGGTGAGAATATTTCAATGTATAAAGAAGGGCGTCAGACAAGGTTGTGTATTGTCTCCTGATTTGTTCTCATTGAACAGTGAACATATAATGAGATCTAAAGAAAATATGTCAGGGATCCTGGTTGTGGAATAAAATAAATAACTTAAGTCATGCTGATGGCACTATCTTGATAGCAACAAGTCAGAAGGATCTACTAGAAATGATAGACACGGTAGTTGTAGAAATTGAAAACATGGACCTTAGTTTGAATAATAGAAACACAGAAGTCTTGGTGATATCAAAGAAACAGATTATGCCTAAATGCGCAAATGTGTGTAAATAGTGTTATTTTTTGACAAGTGCCGTAATTAAGATATCTAGGCACATGGATAAGATCAGATGGAAGATGCATCACTGAGATCAAGAACATAATAGAACAAGCAAACACTGCATTCTATCAAATGAAGAACGTTGTGTGCAATAAGTCATTGTCCTTGAAAGTAAGAAAAAGGGTTCTTGCATGTGAAATAAAACCAATATTAACATACTGCTGCGAATCCTGGATAATTAGTAAACAGACGAAAAAATCCATGGAAGCCTCGGTGATGTGGTTTTATAGAAGAATGCTGAAAATTAATTGGGCAGCCAAAATGAGCAATATGGACGTTTTAAGGGAAGCTAGGATCAAAGACAACTCTCACACACATAAGAAAGAAGCAGTCATCGTTTTGGGCCACATTATGATAAGAGAAAAAACTGGAACATGTGTTGACAACCGGAAAGTTTTGCGGAAAGAGAGATAGAGGAAGACAGTGAGAGAAGATTCTTAACAGTCTTGTGTCATGGCACGGATCAAGACAACACACAAGTTGATCCATGCCGTCGGAGATCGCAATTTGGGAAGAGGCATGATCGCCCACGCCGACCGGCAAGGCACTGGATAATTATGACATTTTGAGGCCAGTTGGCATCCTTGTTTCTATTCATAATTGTGACATATTTGTCACATAGGAAAATACACAGATGGAACTGAAGGATCATTTCTTGGATTGTCAGACTATCTCTCCTTAGAACTATGACAGTCACACTGAGCACTCTTCGCTGTATCACATTCCGTGTAAAATTAATTCTAGTTAGCACTTTTATGGCAACCTAATGAACGTAAACTTGGTCAGAAATCACAAACAGCCACACCATGCTGGGGTTGACTGAGACGTATTGTAAAGGATATGCAACTAACTTAACATTCAAATCTTGTATGTAATGTGACCAACCATCAAGCACCCGAAAAATAAACCACGAAAGGATGGCATGCCGACATAGAAGATGATCAGTAAATTACACAAACAGCAAATGTACACTTACCAAACAACTAAAGTGTCAACACGAGAACACTTTCCCATTCTCAACACTTGCAGCTATCATTTTATGTTGAACAGATATAGGAATCGATTACACAGAACGGGGCATACCATAGGCAGACTTAATTTACAATCACACTATATACAGCGTGTCTGATCCTAATCTACCATTAGGTAAACACAGAAATAAAACAATTAAGCACATTAAATGAACTGTATTTATTGTTTTACTAAATGTTTTGAGTCATATGGCGAACAGGTCTTTTACAATCATAGTAGATCTAGGCTAACCTCTACCAGTTTAAACCGAACAAATAAAAATAAAGCGGACATATTGATTATGTTTATTGTTTATTAGTTTCAGACGTGTCTAAAATATCGGTCAAATTGCTTTTTTTTTCCCCCAGAGGTATATGTGTAACTATGAACGAGAACAACAGTAACAAGAAAGTGATATCTTTGTCTATATCCCGTGTTTCAGTATTCTAGACCTGTGAGAATCATTTATAAATATGCAATAAGTCTACAATAATTATGCTTCCCATTGTTATTGTTTATTGTTTCATTTCTCTTAGAACAAAACATTAATCAAACAATCAACAAATAGCTAATAACAATCAAAGCCAGATTCACTAATTCGTTGTCTCTAAAAGGACATCTCCCAGTACTTCCTGTTGCCAGGCTGTAAATCTTCAGTTTCCACCTGCCAGATAAGCCAAATTCAGCTGACTGGAATGTGAGTACAATTGTTCTCTCATTGCTAATATGCGTCTTGTTTTTGTGATGACCACAGAGATGACTGGAGTAATCATTCTGCAAGACACTGCCATCAACTGTTTCAGGGGCAAGAAGGAAATAAAATATATATTACTACAATTATGTTTACAAAGACCAAAAAAAAAAAAAATCAGTGAAAAAACAAAAACACCAAATGTTTAGATTAGGTAAGAAAACAGACTCTTGAATCTGCACTCTCAGCTATACGTTCTCTCGATTTGATCTCATGCGTAGTTCATACAGGTGCTTCTAATTCTAGAGCACTAGGCTGATTTTTGCACGTAGATTAGTTTTCCCTTTTACAAATGTCCCTCGCCATCAGGCGAACCCACTCTGACTTCAGGAGCACTTGTGATTTACGTCCCCAAGTCAAGGACCCGGAGTCAACATCTTAGTCCAGCTAACCGGTGTAGGGGTTGAGCCCGCCACCTCGACATCAGCACACAATGTGTGCCAGTGCTCTTATCCATCCGGCCATGCTGACCGCACCCCTCACCCCACCCCATCCCACACCCCACTTCTACCTCCAACCCCACCCCACCCCACCCTTTCAGTGTATAGAGATTACTTTAGAAGTATAATGATCGACTTTTGTACACGCCATTAAGCATGTTGGATACTAGGGAATATCCCCATATTTGTGCAGACCTGTCTGCACTAGATGGGTAATGAGGTCAGTGCTAGGCGAGCCAACTTTACTTCTCAGGATTGTTCCTGTTTTAGGTTTAACCTCTTTGGCCGGTCTCCCTGAGAAAGGATGTAAGAACGCTGTTCGTAATCCCGTATACCCACGTACGAAACACATTAGCGCGAGACTGGGCAGCGGATCGGGTCACGTTGGTTTCTCACGGGAAGGTATTGAGCCGGTAGTTCAGAAAGCAATGGCAAACTACTGAACGTAAAACTTGCCAAGACATCAACAACGACAGTAAAATGCTGGTGTTGACTGCAATGTTATGTAAAGGATCTGCAACTATAAAAAAGGTAGAGTTGACATGGAAGCCCAGGCCATCTTTGAGACAAATACCCGCCTGGGTGGATGTCCAACAGGTGATCACCAGGTCGGTGGGCAAGTCAAGTGCCGTGTAGTAAGTATCCTAAGGGTAATGGCTGCAACTTAACAATCATTATAACACACAGTTGGTGCATTGGTCTCTTAAGACAGGGGTCAGGGGTTTAACCTTTTTAGTTAGTTTTGTTACTTATTGCTGGCTGTTGAAGATGAGGACGGAGCACATATGGGAATGTACTGAGTGCCGTGATGTCGGTTCGTGACTCAACTCAGCTCTGAGTGCTGTATAATGTTCGGTTCTTTACTCAATTCAATTCAACTCAACTCCGAGTGCTGTAAGTTCGGTTATTGACTCAATTCAACTATACTCAACTCCGAGTGCTGTAAGTTCGGTTATTGACTCAATTCAACTATACTCAACTCCGAGTGCTGTAAGTTCGGTTATTGACTCAATTCAACTATACTCAACTCCGAGTGCTGTAAGTTCTGTTATTGACTCAATTCAACTATACTCAACTCCGAGTGCTGTAATATTCGGTTCTTGGCTCAATTCAACTCAACTCAACTCAACTTAACTCCGAGTGCTGTAATGTTCGGTTCTTGACTCAATTCAACTCAACTCAACACCGAGTGCTATAAGTTCGGTTATTGACTCAATTCAACTATACTCAACTCCGAGTGCTGTAATGTTCGGTTCTTGACTCAATTCAACTATACTCAACTCAGCTCCGAGTTCTGTAATGTTCGGTCTTTACTCAGTTCAACTCACCTCAACACAACTCAACTCAACTCAACTCCGAGTGCTGTAATGTTCGGTTCTTGACTCAATTCGACTCAACTCAACTCGACCCAACTCAACTTAACTTAACTCCGAGTGCTGTAACGGTCGGTTCTTGTCTCAATTCAACTCAACTCAACAACTAAACTCAGCTCAACCTCTTTGGTGGTGTTGTTATTGTTGTGCGGTACAGGTTCATTGGAACGGTTCACTCGTGTACCACTTGAAGAACTTAGGGATAGCGATGATTTAGTTCCATCGGGTAAGCCGAGAATCACGCTTTTTGCAACCATGCTCTTCATCTCTCCAAGCAGTGAGTGCAAGACGTGGATGCTGATTGTCTACCACCATCCTCTGTACACAAGCAATTATAAGGTCGGGTTTATGTTCACATTAGTACTATGATCGACTAAGTATCATGTGTACAGACAGACAATCAGTTAAATGATCGGGTGTTTGTCCCAATATGTACTTCTCTCCAACTCATCACTATCTGTACAAAACTGTAGGATTTGCTATTTGTTCCAATTAGTAATGTTCCGTGGTCCATTTAACATTTTAAATGACACATAGTAGAACATTAATTGTAGTCAACAGGGGAGTTATTAAATCATGGACAATTAACTGCAAATTTAATGAACGAATTGTTGCATTGTTGTTAACTCTTTTAATTTTCTGTGATGGAAAGGTAGTTACGAAATAACTGGTCACTGAGCATCATTATGACATGGCTTAGTTTACTTAAAGGCTTAACATTGTATGACCTGAGGCTCTATCGTCATGTAAGTGAAATAAGTAAAGAATACTTTTACATGCAATGGGGCATGATGCGTCGTATATGATGCTGGCCCTATATTTGTATAGACAAATTGACACTTGATGGGTGATGTGGTCAATTTTACAACGGCCGTCTTTAATTAAGAGACATTTCTTGGTACCCAACTTAGAATGGCCGGGCTCCCTGGCCTAGGTGTTAACGTCTTTATCCGTAATCCCGTATATTCTCGTTAGATACTTAACCCGCGCGAGAGATAACTTACGGGGTATGTGAGCCGGTCGCTCAGAAAGCAATGGCAAACTACTGAGCGTAATCTTGCCAAGAAATCAACAATCAGCTGAAAGATGCTGATATTGACAGCGATGTCCTGTAAAGGATATGCGGGAAAAAAAAAGACTGAGTCGACTTGCAAAACCAGGTCAAGTAAACAAAATATGCTTCGATGAGGAATTGAACGCAAGCCCACTTGGCCGCTAGGCAAGTATGTTAATCACGGTGCCACCATTGCTACCCTGTGTGTCGTGGGATTATCTTTACACTTTACATTCAGCGAGATTTGTACTATACAGGCATGTCTTTATATGAATTAAGTGACCACTATTTGTTTATATATGATGCCGATGTTAACCTACCATGACGAATATGTAGAATAGATTCACAGCCACGACTGAATTCTGTATGCTCTGCTTCAATTACAATTACCTCTTTTGTATTCTTTGTTGCCAGTTTGTATGTGCAGTCATAATCCCTGCCAAAATACGAATGAAGATAGTTAATTAAAATCATATGTAGTTACAGGGACACACACACACATCAACAAACACAAGTTGTTCTTTCAGATGACAGTGATAGCTAACGGTGTAATACGGTGACATGCATGTGTGCTAAAGACAACATGTCTTTGGAAATAGTGTAACAGGGTTAATAGTAAAATTAATTGTAGAGATCAACTGGCAATGGGAGAGTTAATAAATATCAATCAATCAATCAATCAATCAATCAGGTACCGTCCCAACAATGAAGGCTGGCTGAAATGAATCTCCAACATTGTATGCCTCTCGCCTTGATCGTACATTCTGTCAGACTGCTGTTCGTCCTCCCCTTGATGTTATCTTCCTATTTGTATCGTTGTCTACCTCTTGCTGGTTTGCCTTGGACCTTACAATCCAGTATGCTTTTTATAAGAGTGTATTGTCTGTTAACGTGTCTTTTAACATTCATTTGCCTGAATTTCATTTCTTTAATCAACTCTGTTTTCATTCCAAGTTTGTCTAAAACCGCTGTATTTGATTGTTTTCGTTTAAATTACAAACTACACATTCTTCTGTTTAGCCACTTCTCCAGTACTTTCTATGTGCTTGTTCATTGTCAGGTTTCATTGCCATATAGTAGTGTTGAATATATATATAACATTTGACAATTCTCAATGTTAATGTGTTATTAATCCTTCTGAATGTTAATACAGATTTCATGTTGCTGAAAACATTTGTGTCCATTCCTATTCTCTTTTTGATGTATCTTTCACCGCTGCCATCATCTGTTAATGAATATTATGGAAAAGCAATTATAACTTTAGTACTCTTGTTTAATTAAGAACATTGATAACGGTTAGTGAAAGCACTCTATTCTCTTCAACTGGTGCCGTTAAGACTCGTGAGAAGAAATAACATATTCTTGTGCTACTGTCTGTGGCGATTTTCCTTCAATTTCCTCCGTAGTTTCTTGAGCAATATTTTTAGGATGTGAAAGCTTTACGATGTAAAATCGTAAACGTCACATTTATTTATCGCCTCATTGTTTATAGACCAATCAATACTCGATTGGCGACATTGTAAATATCATCCAATCTACCTTTACTTCCCAGAAATGTTCCTGGTGCTCAGTTTAGGCTAGATCAACTCGAATACCTAGGGCAATGTTTACAATCATTCCCCTATTGACAGAGATGCGTACACATAACCACCGGGCGAGCAGACGAGAGAGATAGCCACTACACAGCATGGCTTCCGTAGTTCTTGGGAGAAGGAAGAGGTCCAGTGCCAATGAGAAAATACGTCGAATGAAGATGGTTCAAAGTTGTATGTTTGTCAGTGACTTTTTTAGATAAACTGTTGGTAAAAATCTAGCACAAAACAGCTTTTTGGGATTAAGTCAGTGAGCAATAAGTAACTCACCATACGTTAATTGGCTGGGGATTATGTCATTCCGCTTCTTCCACCATTTTTCTTCTTCTTCTTCTTCTTCTTCTTCTTCTTCTTCTTCTTCTTCTTCTTCTTCTTCTTCTTCTTCTTCTTCTACGACTAGTCCTTGTCGTTTGGCATTGGTGATCTGACTGTCCAGTCTTATTTCTCATGTACTGTGAATTATTTCAAGTACCGATGTTGTGAGGAAAGAGTGAGGAAGAAAATACAACCTGAAATATGGGAAGAACAATGTGGGTTTGTAAAAGGAAAGGGTCCAGTAAATGATGTGTATATGCTGCGAACATTTATTGAACGTGCTATAGAAGTAAACAAGGATATACACCATTGCTTTATTGACTACACAAAGGCTTTTGATAGAGTTAGACATGTCAACATTGATGGGAAAGACATTAGACTTATAAAATACATATATTGGAAACAAAAAGCTGCCATAAGGATTGATAATGAAGTGGGACAATATCAGCCTATTAAGAGAGGTGTTAGGCAGGGATGTGTAATGTCTCCAGATCTTTTTTCCCTATACAGTGAAAATATTTTCAGAAATGTAGAAGATATAAATGGAATCAGCATTGGAGGACGAAACATCAGTAACATTAGATATGCAGATGATATAGTATTGATTGCAGACAATGCACAAGATATACAACAATTAGCAGACGCGGTTGTTGTACACAGTGAGCAGCTGGGGTTGGAATTAAATTGTAAGAAGACACAGGTTATGGTCGTCACTAGGAAGAACGAAGTACCACAATGTAATATACAAGTAAATGGGAATATTCTTCAACAAGTGAATCGGTACAATTATCTCGGAACAGTCATAACATCTGATGGGAGATGCCTTGACGAGATTAGAACAAGAATCGCCATGGCGAATATAGCATTTAGCAAGAAGAAAAACATTCTGACCAATAAAAAGATGTCAATTGAAACGAGAAAAAGAGTGTTGAGGGGATACATAGAGCCTGTTCTTTTGTATGGATGTGAAACTTGGACAATGAGCAGTCAAGCTGAAAACATCAGATGGCTGCAGAAATGTGGTTTCATAGGAAAATGCAAAGAATACCATGGACAGACAGTAAAACCAATGACCAAGTACTACAGGAGACAAATGAAAATCGTAAATTGATTAGAGAAATTAGACGTTGACAGTCAAAATTTTTTGGACATGTTATGAGAAGAAATGGAATGGAGAACTTAGTGACAACTGGCAAGATCGAAGAGAACAGACCAAGAGGAAGACCGAGAGGAAAATACCTGGATGGCTTGGCCACATGGCATGGACGAGACAAGAACACTGAGCTGATCCGCGACGCTGGTGATCGAGTGAAATGGCGAGTCATGACCGCCCACGCTTTCCTGCATACCACATGATTAATTGATTGATTGACCAATGTTGCTCCGCAAATGATGTCAAACTTCTAGCATCTCTTTCTCTCTCTCTCTCTCTCTCTCTCTCTCTCTCTCTCTCTCTCTCTCTCTCTCTCTCTCTCTCTCTCTCTCTCTCTCTCTCTCTCTCTCTCTCTCTCTCTCTCTCCCTTTCGTTTTTCCTTCTCGTGATAAATCCCGATGATGGGTGTAGCTAGTTCGCTTCCTGAGTTCTTTCAAGATACATTCATTTCGATTTTTTTTCGCCCATGGTGCTCTCATCATTTGTCTATAAAATTACACCTCTACATCTTCTCCACAATTCCTCATTAGCATACTAATTGTCCATGATTCACTTCCTTGCACTGGGAGACTCGATAAAGATCGTTATCTCAACTCGATTAATACACACTCCTCAGACACAATAATCAGATGATGCTCGTGATGATCATGATGCCAACATGTTAATAGATTTGATGTAATCCTTGTAATTAGCAGTTATCGGTGTGTATAGTTTAAGAAATAACTTATTAGATCATCATCATCAGAAAAAAAAACACTTCATGTGGCGCTAAGCAGAAACAAATGTACATATTTTACTCACAGTGCGTAGAAATGAGGGTAGTTTGGTGAGGTCAGTTCCTGAACATCACTTGTTACTGTTATTACTTGTGTCTTTGAGCAGTGAATATTTCCTGGGGTATCCAAGTAAAATTCTTGTCAGATTATGTAGTGCGAGTAGGACACGTAGAGCATTTCTGAAATACTAGGTCCAGTGATATGGCCAATTCCCAAATGTTACAATTTTTTTCTGCTGCACCAACTGATTGCAAAGTCAGATATCCTTTAGATCAGTGTGTTAGAAAAGGAGAGAGAGAGAGAGAGAGAGAGAGAGAGAGAGAGAGAGAGAGAGAGAGAGAGAGAGAGAGAGAGAGAGGGGGGGGAAGAGAGAGACTATGTGACCAAGATCACTCAAGTTGTGAAACTTACACTACCTTCTTCTTCTTTGCCTTTTCCACTTGTCTAATCCGGAGCAGTCGTTGGCTTTCATAACTTCCCGATCTATTTCATATTTCGATGACCTTGTCGCTGATTATATTATTGTGTGCTGCCCCCCTGTTTTAGCTTTCCAAATACATGTGTCTGTCTTTCTCTGCTCTATTGCCTTGTATTTTTCCACATAAAGCTGTTTTCTATATCCCCACCTCTTCTCTTCTGTTGATAGACCCAGCAAATTATAGACGTTTAGAATCGTTTCTATTGCATTTGTTACGCTTAGTCCCAAAGTGCTAATTTGATATTTCTTTTCTTCTACCGCATATGCTGCCATGCCCACTACATGCAGAGTTCTAACATTCTGAGCGGCAGTTCTAAGATTGTTATTGACGTAAAGAAGGTAGGTAAGTCGGCGATTCAGACTCCTTGTGGTTTTATTCTAATCAGTTCATCCTTCTTCTAGAAGAGCCTCTTGTCATGCTGGATGGCTGAGTTATTCTTGTTTCCTTATCCTTCCACTTTTTCAAGGTTGGTTGGACTTCCCAATTAAAGTTTTTCATGGGATGTTGTAGCCAGTCTCAAGCCAACCCTCCCTAGCAGGACCTTAAGACATGCATGGTACATTATTATTTTACTATTCTTTGTTTCTCAAAAAGGCCCCAGTAACCCACTAGAGTATTTAACTTTCTGTTATTTTAATTGAACATCTTATTGAGTGTATGTACACGTAAATACTTCCTTCAGATATTCTCCAGATAGACGTACCAGGCAACGCATAATAGACTATTCGAACAAAGTTTGAGTCTGCAACGTCCTCACTCTCAAACAATACCAGCATCTTGCTACCTAAGAAAAAAAGACATTGGGTGTTTGAGATAACAGGATAGCCATAGATTAACGAATAGAATACTAAAATCACCAACTTTCTAGAACAAATATCTTTAGCATTGACTAATTACGAGTTGATAAAACCGCGTATGAGAGAGAGAAAAAAAGCGTTTAACAGGTAAGAGTACCGACTTCATTTCAACGGATTTTATCTTATTTGGCTCGGTCTCTTTCTGCAGGGCTGCCAGCCAAATGTGTCACACAAAATACTAACTCTGTAGCTCCAGCGACGACCCCCATGAGTCTCCGAGAAAATTGCACTCGTGAACTGAGCGACATGGGGTAATTTAAGGACAGTCAGCAGACTGGGAATCCTCTGTCATGAGGTAATGTGAGGACAGTCAGCAGACTGTGGGAATCCTCTGTCGTGTTGTTCTCATGTAAGCAGACAAAGAGAACTCTGGAGAGCGTCCAACACACGGTGCACGATGACAGCATGCAGCACGTGACGATCCCAAAGCTGGAACCGACTGACTCGAAAAAGACGCATTCTTTGTCAGGGCTCCAGGACTTGAACAGATTCCCGTAAGTATCCAATGCCGCCTCCATGGCGAAGGTGTTACAGACGTACTTCCTAATCCTGCATGCCCACGTTCGAAAACGCTGCGGGCGATTTGGCAGTAGACTACCTTGCGTTTTTTTTAACGAAATGGTATGGGTGCCGGTCGTTCAGAATTCAATGGCAAACTACTGAACGTAAACTTGCCAAGAAATCATAACAATAACAAATTACTGCTGTTAACTGCAACGTCCTGTAAAAGTTATACAACTAACTTTTTTTAAAGTATCAAATAGATTCGCGGCAAACTATCGCGCCTCGTAATTAGTTATTTAGCTAGAGTATGTAGAATACATCCACGTATTATGAAGAAGAGTGTAATAATGTTGTGATCATAATAAGCAAAACGTGTAGATTGTGTATAGAAAAATATAACTGCATTTTACAACACTCTGTGTTATCTGGTGCAGTGTTTTCCATGGATGTGTTAATTACAGGGATTTATTAAACAGCGAATTATTAGACGACGACAATGCAGGAGTCAGCGGCTGCACAGGCCGCAGGAAGACTTTGTTGTATAAGGGCAAGAGTCAACAGAACATAATTACAAGATCCACCCAGAGATCTACATTCCTTGGGAAATCCACAGAATGTATACTGGATATATAATAACTCTGATTCCCGGCAGAAACCTTGGACGTAAAGCTCCATAAATCCTGGTCTCCCAGCAGAAATCATGGATATAAAGCTCCACAAATCCTGGCCTCCCCACAGAACACTTGGATATAAAGTCCCACAAATTCAATTCCCTCCTTTCAACAGACCACTTTGAAATATCAGCCTCACAAACTCTGCCCTCCCATCAGAACACTTTGAAATGTCAGCCTCCACAAACTATGCCCTCTCAGCAGAACACTTTGAAATATAAGCCCCACGAACCCCGGCCTCCCACTAGATCACCTGGAAATATATATCGTCAAATAGTAACCTCTCGTTTATTCTCAGATCAGACGCAAACGTCCCACTGAACACATTGATACCAACAGACATCAAACGTGTATTACAAAATGAGGGAAATAAAAGGGAATTATATTTCAACGGAAATATTGAAGAATGAAACACATCAAGTAATAGAATTACGAAGCCTTGGTTGCAGAATTGACTGTTAATTGCTTCCAAAAATGAGTTTGGAGTAATAATTATGTTGAGAAGATGTTAGAATTTGAGAGAGCCTAAAAACTGACACCCCAGCTGTAGTATTTGTCTTGTAATTAATTTCTGTTGGCAGTTGTGTACCAGACTGAGCCACTTTATCTGCAGTTTCCCTACATCAGGGCTGGGGAAACAATTTTCTGCCTAGGGTTATTTGGATGTTTATACCATCATTTGTCGGCTAAACAGAATTATCAACTTTAAAAAAGCCTACTATATTTGGTAAAACATTTAACTAACTCATCCCCAATGTAATAGCTGGTGCTGTTTCTCTTGGTATTGCGTGTGATTTTACGGGGGGGGGGGGGGGGGGGTCAATTAGGAAGTCACTCAGTTCTGTGGGATGGCAGGTAAATGTAGTTGGTGTTTTCTACAGGTGTTAGTAGGTGACAGCAACATCAAACGTTATATAACGGGATATTTCCGTTGGTCAGGTGTCGCTACATGTCTCATGCGCATGCGCAGCGCATAAACAAAATGGAGACTGTACTTACGGGGTATACAACCAAAGAGCAACGTGCTGATGTGCGTTTTTTTGTGTGGGCAAAAGGACTGCCTGTAAAGGACATTCATAAGGAAATGCTTCCTGTTAATGCTGACAAGTGTTTGTCCCGTAAAGCGGTGCATAGCTAGGTAGAAAAAGTTTCTCAAGGACGCTCTAAAATTGTTGATGAAATCCGAACTGGTCGTCCTGTTGAGATTGCAACAGAATCATCCGTGCAGCAGGTGGAGGAGATGATTAGAGGTGACAGGCGAGTAACGATAGACTCTGTAGCATCTATCGTAGGGTGCTCACATGGTTCAGCATACAGCATAATGATCGATTGAAATTTAAGAAAGTGTGCTCAAGGTGGGTACCCAGACAATTGAAGGAGGAACACAAAATGAACCGATTTGGCCTGTCCTTGCATTATCTCTGTCGATACGAAGATGAAGGCGAAGACATGCTGAACAGGATTTTTACTGGGGGAGAATCATGGGTGTATCACTACCAGCTCGAATTAAAGCGTGCTTCAATGCAATGGAAACATCCTTCTTCGCCTTGTGTCCAAAAATTCAAGGTTACGCCATCAGCAGGGAAGATTATGCCGACATTGTTCTGGGATTGTCAAGGAATGCTTTTAACCAATTTCAAGAAGAAAGGTGACAATGTGAATTCTGAATTGTACTGTGAAGGCATTCGATGCTTCATGGTGCAATTCGAAGAAAACGTCCAGGACTGCTGACTAGAGGAGTGTTGCTTCTTCATGACAATGCCAGACCACATACGGCGTGATTAACTCAGGAGAAAATAAATAACCAACTAAGGTGGGAAGTTCGGGAACATCCACCTTACAGCCCCGAATTAGCCCCTAGCGATTTTCACCTTTTTGGTCCACTGAAAACCCACCTTGGCGGGAGACATTTCGCGAATGACGCCGAAGTTTAGTGTGAAGTGAAAACGGGGCTTAGAAAATAGGGCACGCAGTTCTATGCCGCCGGTTTGGGAGGACTGATAAAACGATGGGGTAAGTGCATCAAATTATGTTGAGAAATAAAGGGACAATGTATGTATAAAAATAAACTAGTGTCATGTTGTTATCATTTTTAGTTATTTGTCTACAGCCATTTGTGACTTATTTATTGACTTCCTCTCGTAGCTGATATTGATGATTTTGCTACTCGCAACAACTTTTCCAGGCTTGCATTGGTCAGAAGGAGAGCAGTCGACTCTTTGCGTTGGTAAATGTTGAACATAATTGCTTTAAGCAATATGTTATTGTTTCGAACACTGGTGCATTTCTCAGTGCATGTTTAATATATAACTTATGTAACGTTTATGTTAGGGCCAGGCTGAATTATTTCGAAAGGCCTTATACTTTATACGACCTGCAGGCCGGACCTGCCTCGCCCCTGCTGTACATGATCAGCCTGCATCGGCTATATATATATATATATATATGCTTGTGTCTTGGCAAGTTTTTACGTTCAGTAGAGTTGCCACTGCTTTCTGAACGACCGGCTCACATACCTCCGTTTAGTTACCAACGCGTCGCGATCCGCTGCGGAATCTCGTCAAGCTTGTTTCCCACGAGAGTATACGGGATTACGAACAGCGTCCTTAACATCTACGCCAGGGAGACCGGCATCGGCTATATACTTATCCATATTTTATTATCACAACACATTCATTAAAAAAAAAAAACTGTCATTTACTGCCTGTAGTACCTTGTGGTGTAGGAGAGGGGGCTCTTAAACCTGAGGAAGTAAGGCCGCATGGCTAGTGCAGTCGCCGCAAACTGTGCAGGTTAGAGCTTGTTTGTTTTTTTTTTGTCCCGGACAGAACAAACTCCACACCTTACCGAGGATTCGAACCCAGATCTCCCATATGAGGGCCCGGCATTCTAGCCACTCGGCCAGCCGCTAACACGTTCATAAAGTTTGCTAACTTCCCAGATTTGTACTGAAGATAGAAAAGATTTTCAGGGGAGACAGAGTAAATATGGTTGTGTATCGGGTTCTATGACATAAAGATTCTAATTCATTCATTGATTTGGACTCCGAGTAATTCTATGGAAACGACTCTATTATGTAGATTTTAAACAATTATATGACATATGCTGTAGATAATTATTTGACTTCTAATTAATTCTCTGCTGTGGATTCTTGTTAATTCAATGCCATAGATTCGAGTTAATTCATTGCCATAATTTCTCATTATTTCTATGACAGATTTTAGTTAATTCTATGAAATAGATTCCAGCCCGGGAAGGTTAACCCGGTCAACAAATGCCCGCAGAAGTCGGATGTGTCGGCCTAACGGCGCAAGAACGCAGCTCTGCTGTAAACAGGCACAACGCAATCACGTCCGAAAAAAAAACTCCGGATGAACGAAGAAGAAGAGGATTCAAGCTAATTATGCGATATAAATTCAGTTTAATTCCAAGACGTTAGTTCTAGTTAAATAATCAGTCTGTTTAATTAAACGATGACTGGAACCTGACTCTCTTTACCTGTGCCAATGACCTTAATATCAATGAAGGGATCTGATCCATTGCTTGTGCGACACGTAGAAAACAACAGCGGTGAAGATTCATTCTTACCTGTAGATGACACGATTTATACATTACGTTGGATATACAACATCACAACATAATAATTACAGAAGCGGGCGCGCTAGCGTTGTTGATAGCGAACTGCGTTAGTAACATTATGAGCACGGTGGGATGCGGGTTCGGCACCTGGTCTCGTCTGCGAAAGTGAGGGATAACTGGCCACTTTTTCCTTAGTGCACTCAGGCCTACACAATGTGAAGGCCTTATCACATCAGAGACCTATGGCGGGAAACTACTTCAGGACAAAAGTGCACTATTGCTGTCATTGATGGACAAGCCCCATCATTGTATCGACCAATCGGCACTGGATGGGCGATATGTTCATATCACACCAACTGCCCTTACCTTGAGGGGCGTTTCCAAGTATCCATTGTAGTCTGTGTCAACACGGGAGCTAAGATCAGTTTGAAAAGTTCCGTCTAGATGGGCATTGAAACTGATAACCTGGGGGTATGTAGTTTTCTAGCCACTGCACTACTGTGGCTACTTATGAAGGAGGTGCCAGACCATTGTGACTACATTTGGGAATTACATGGGAGGAAAGGTTAGAGGAATCTGTCACCTTGTCCCATAATGCCATGGCCAAGGGTCATGTGACAGCTTAACACTTCACATTGCAACGACAATACCTGCCATCTGATTATCTGTCTTATCAGTTAGTGTAAGCAAACACCAAAGTGTTACATGTGGCGGAAATGTTGTTGTCTGTGCCAGTGTTGAGCTGAGCTGTGCATGTCAGTGCTGTCAACATGGATGGCAAGTTCATCTCCACTTTCAAAGCAAAATGCTAGCTAACCTTTCCTGTGCTCATCCTACACAGACAAACGTCGGTAATATGCATGGCGTGTATGTAGACGTGTGTACGTGTGTGTTTGCGTGTGTGCGTGTGTGTGTGAGCGCATGGAATGGTGAGTAAAATTAAGAATACATTCTCAGGATATTCGTGTGGATTTTTCTTGGTTGGTTGGTTGTTGGTAGGTTGGTTGGTTGATTTATTAGTTGGTTTGTTAATTGGTTGGTTGGTTGATTGATTGGTTGGTTGACTGGTTGATTGATCGGTTGGTTGACTGGTTGATTGATTGGTTGGTTGCATGAATGATTTGTTGGTTGGTTTGTTAATTTGCTGGTTGGTTAGTTGTTTTGTTGGTTGGTTTTTTGATTGGTTGCTTGGTGGGTGGGTTGGTTAGTGGGTGGGCTAGTTGGTGGGCTGGTTAGTTGTGAATCCTCTGGAAGACTCATTTTCAACACCGATATTGTATTTAGGTCTGGTGGTCTGAGAACTGAAATGGGCTTGAATCTGACAGACTGAGGTTGGTGTAGAGACTTCCCTCCCGACCTGGTACAAAAGTACTACCCCCAAGGTATCACTTCCCTCTTCAAGCTTAGAATCAATAGGTTGAGCAAGATGAATACTTTGGTTCTCACATTCACAGCTCAACACTGGCACACACAACAACATGTCTGCCACATGCAACCGCGTTTCCAGGTTTGAAAATTGTGTCCTGATTTATTCATTGATTGATTTAGGATCCGACATCACATCATTTGGGGCATTCTCATTAGCGCTCCGTCCCCATTCTCAGCAGCCAGCGAAGAGTTCCAACACCAATAGTACCAGTAGAAATCTGATTATATGTGTCCCGATTGTGTCCTTTCTGTCTTGAACATGTCTGTTCAGCTTTGCTGTAACACATAAATACACATTATTCATCATCATCATCATCATCATCATCATCATCCTCGTCATCTTCCACTTCTGCCGTCAAGCGCCGTGGGGAGGAATAATTTGCGTTCCAGCGCCCGGTGGGCGGCACTGGATAGTGTCATTCCGTGTGGTTTACACGTTATATTATACTCATTATTAATACACATTATTATATATAATTAAACAATATGATCGCACAGTAAAATAACGCAGCAAAGAAATCTTAAACCTACCATCATAAATATTAACAACATCTCCCATGCAGTCATCTGAACTTGTGACATTTTGTTTCTTTGCTTCACATTGAGTCCACTGCAGCCAAAGTGCAATTACCAAGTGTTCCTTCACTGCGGTGATGAGATATTTACTGATGCAGCTTCTGGTGATAGTCAAGGAATTCTTGTATGTATACAACTGAAACATAGTCTTTCGTTTTAGTAATTTTAACCCTGGAAATAAGCCACACTCACAAATTATAATAGAAACAAATGCATTACATAAAACGTGCATGCCTTGTGCGGTCAACCCCATTTTGATGTTCTAATCGATTCAGTAGTTTGACATTTTGTTTTTCTGAACGAACAGGCAACGTTTACGTCAAATTGATTGATGTAGGAAATGAACCCACTCCCCCGCTATCAGCGCTAAGTTTCAAATAATGAAATTCTGATATGGAAATTATAGACATATGTTTCTTGCAACAATGACCATGTGTTCTTAAATGAGATCAAAAGATAATAATAATTATGGTAATTGACCGGCGTGAATGACAATGATCTAGGGAGCACAACAAAACGGCAGTCACAAAATGTGTGACAGTGTAATTTCAGTGTCAGAGCTGGATATTCATGACCACACATGTTTTTCTGGACTTGCTTTGATACTGAACTCAAACATCTGGTGGTTTATTGCGGTTAAAGTGTCCGAGGTCGGCATGGCCGAATGGATAAGAGCGCTAGTTCTTAAACATCTGATTTGCTGATGCCGAAGTAGTGGGTTCAACCCCTAGACCAGTTAGTTGGACTAAAATATTTACTGTTCTTCCTTTACCTCTGAAGTTGGAATTGGTTCAGCCTATGGTGAAAAGGGAAAGCTAATTTACACGCAAAAATCAGTCCAGTGCACTAAAGTTACAGTAATGTACAGACTATGCTTGAGCTCAAAGCGAGCGGGCGAAGAAAAACATGAGTTCAAAGTTCCACGCATGTCCCTTACGAGAAGTCGCAATCAACCCCAGCATTTTTTACCGTATGTGATTTTCTAGGAAATTTAACTCTCAGTCGTTTGCCAATGCTGTTGAACCACCGACGCTCATATTATTGTGCAAATCAACGCAAGGCGGTAGATTTCGAACCCGGTATGTAGAATTATGAAACCGCGTTCACTGCCCCTAAGCTAGAGACGCCAGCGTTCATCATAGTATAATAAAATAAAATTACAAGTGACACTTTGCCCGCCTTGATACATGTTGGGTACGTGGTACCAGCCTCTGATTTATAACGAGCAGTTGGCGCTTGAAGGGTGATCGTTGCCATCAATAGCCGTTGCTTTATTATTCTGTTTATTTCTATTAGTCTGTCGATCTTGAAGCTGTTTCAATTATTTCTTGTTTACATTTTCTCCTTACATGCCTTAACAATCTTTACTGCCTCTTTCTAATATCAATAAATATTTAATGTGTCCACTAATTGCTCTTTTACTTAATTAGACATTTAATTCATATATTTCACCACAATTCATAACATGAAAAGCAAACTTACAGAGTTAGTTGCACATCCTATACAGGACATCACAGTCAAGCCCAGGATTTTTTGGTTGCTTTTGATTTCTTGATGAGTTTACGTTCAGTAGTTTTCCATTGCTTTCTGACATGCCGGCACTCATATTATTGTATGAACACCAACGCAAGGCGGTCTGCTTGAAAATCGCCTGCAGCTGTGTTTAGAACGCGGTGTGTAGGATTATCAGTTGCGTTCATAACACCAACGCCACAGAGCCGACAAAGTTCCGATATAATGAAAGAACTGACTGAATATAAAGATATGAAGTTTTACCCAGCAGCAGCCACAACAGAAACATGCTTACTGCGCAGGAACTGTGTGAGTGAAACCCCTGGGTAGGGTATCTTCCATCAGCAATGACGTGGTTGCTACTTTAGGCGAGTTGACGCCAGCGCACGGTGCTTCTGAAAATGTATAATCATAGCATCTACAGATGTGACACGGGATACAGAATAGAATCGGCATGTCCAGCCACACGTTTATTAGAATGAGTAATTTTATCTCATATCATCTTGTTTAACTTGTACTTTGCTGTGCCGAGGTGAAGTATAAACAATGGGAGAGTGCCCGTTTATGAGTTTCATATATCGAGATTCCCATGGACTCTGCTATTCCCCCTGTCCATGGTCGAGACAGGAACACGGAGCTGATCCACGACTCTGGTGATCGAGTGAGATGGCAGAACATGACCGCCCACGCTTACCGGCATGGCACATGATGGATGGATGGATCGTTTACGTAGCCGGCCTCTTCTTCTGCTTCTATTTGGTCTGTACACCATCATTAGTAGTGGTATGCTGTCCATTAATCTAAATATATGGCCAAACCATTTAACTTGCTGTTTTCTGATGAAATCTAGTGCTGCTATAACCCCCACTTTAGTCCTCGTTTCTTCATTTCTGATTTTCTCTCTTCTTGATACATTGAGTATTAGAATGAGTAACACAATAAAAATCTGCAATATCACTCATCATTATCACCATGGGCCCCGTCAACTAACGTATGAGTACATGACTCTCAACAGATCTCGGTCTTTGGTGTTCGGGATCAACTCTGCTGACGATATTTCTCCTTGCCACCGTCTCAGTCAACCAACCTAGCATCATTTCTCTTGGTCTGTCCATGCCTCTTTTCCCATTGATCTTTCCAGTTGTTCTGATGTTCTTATGACTAAAGAAAGTTGTTTTTGTCTTTCTTATTGTTTATATAATGTTATAGTTTCATTAGCCTCTTTCAGGTAATCGTCGTTAGTTACTCCGGCAGTCCAGGAAGTCGCATCATTCGTCTCAGGTACCACATCTCTGTTGCTTCTAGGTTCTTCCTAAACATTACTCATGCACAATAAATCACTTACTTCGGTGAGATGCCATTATTTCCAAACGGTTGTGACAGGACGCCAGAATATATTGCTCGTAAACAAAAAACACGTCCCGAAGCAAATATCCGCTATGGCTCTGTGATGCGATAGCGCCATCATATCTTGCATGCATGAATAGGTGTATGGCTCATAATTATTATCAAACTTTACTTTTTCGATATTTTCCTGATTATAATTTTCAAATATTCTATTTTGTATTTTCATGATGACGGCAGGCGTAAAACATATTTTAAAAAACAGGAATGAGAATGTCAATTTTAACAAAGTTAGTTGCACATCCTTTACAGGACGTAGCAGTCAACCACGGTATCTTTTTTTTTTTTTTTTTTTTTTTGCTGTTTGTGATACCGACGTAAGTTTACGTTTAGTAGTTTGCCATTGCTCTCTGAATGACCAGTACCATACCACTTCATAAAAAAACCAACGTAAGGCGGTCTGCTGCCAAATCGTCAGCAGCTGTATTTCGAAAGCGGTATGCGGGATTACGAACTGCGTACGTAAATCCTTCGCTACGGAGCCGGCCGTAATTTGAAAAAACACACAGACAGTAAACATATAGAGACAAACACATTAACATAAAAATAGCGACATTGTATAGTATTGTGTTTATACTTATGGACAGGTGGAAACATAGAAACAAGAGCAAGCAATAAATGAGGAAACCACTTTTCTAAACAATTAAAAGGAGATATGTTCAATATTAAGCGGTACGCGTTAGAGTAGTTGATAGGGAACTATGCTGATAATGTCATCAGGGGGGGGGGGGGCAGGCCAGGGTTCGGCGCTTAAGTTCGCCGTCTGGCTAAGTGAGGAAAAGTCTGACCAAAAAGCTATGTGTCAAAACAATAAAAAAAAAACATCATTTACACTGAAAGAGAGAAACACAAGAAAGGTCTCACATTATATACCTGTCGACACTGCCTTAAGAAGAACTTGTACACTAGATCTGACCACTACATCCGCTGCTATTGGAAGGTACACGGGGTACTGATGCCTGTTGCAAGATTGCTCCACTGTTTTCTTGTCACCATGTGCTCATGTGATATATACAGTAACAAATAAATAATTCGTAGAAAGAATGTGTGCTCATGTGATATAAACATTTACAAATAAATAATTCTTGTATACAAATCATTTTATTAGACACTGTAGTTATGCCCTTTAGTGGCTTGTGTATTATTTCGTGTATGATATCTGATTACTGCTGTAGGACTTTGATGTGATACCGTCATCACAATGTGTAGGCCTGCGTGTAACAAGGAATAGGGGACAAGTATTTTCCTCTCGTAGCGGGCGACGAATGGAGGGTGGGAACCCTCGTCCAACCACGCTTATGACATCAGATTAGCCTTCCATACGCTACATTATAACTATTGTTACATCTTATTATCTTCAACTTTCTACTGTTTTATTCATAAATAATGAGTTTGAAAAGTTAGTTGCAGATTCTTTACAAGATGTCGCAGTCAGCCTCGGCATTTGTAACACTGTTAGTGATCTCTTGGCTTGTTTATGTCCAGTAGTTTGCCACTACTTTCTGAACTACCGGCACCCACACCATTTCGTAACAAACTAACGCAGGACGGTCTGCTGCTAAATCGCCCGCAGCTGTGTTTCGAACGCGGTATGCTGGATTACGTCCGTAACCCCTTCGCCATGAAGCTGGCCTCAATAATGAGTACTGGGTAATTAAATCTCTGCATTTTCTGGGACTTGTCTTGGTAGCTACAAGTGTGTGAGTTTTTTTTTTTTTTTTCGATCGCTCGATCTGAGCTCAAGTATAATCCATGCACATGCCACAACAAATGGCTGTAGAAAAATAACTAAATATGATAACTTGAAACCAGTTTATTTTTATACATACATTGCCCCTTTATTTCTCAACATAATTTCCACCAACATTGATGCACTTATCCCATCATTTTATCAGTCCTCCCAAACCGGCTGCATAAAACTGCGCACTCTGTTTTCTAAACCATGGTTTCACTTCACATTCAACTTCGGCATCACTCGCGAAATGTCTCCCGTCAAGGTAGGTTTTCAGTGGACTTAGCCTCTGGCGATTTCCCGAAAAGCGATGCATAGCAGGATAGAAAACGTTACGAGGGCGAGTCAGTAAGTAAGTCACACAGTTCTGTCTGATGGCAGGTAAATGGAAACAAAGCTCGCCGTTCTATGCAGCTGGTTTGTGAGAACTGATAAAACGATGGGATAAGTGCATCAATGTTGGTGGAAATTATGTTGAGAAATAAAGGGACAATGTGTGTATAAAAATAAACTGGTTTCAAGATGTTATCATAATTAGTTATTTTTCTACAGCCATTTGTGACTTACTTATTAACTTACCCTCGTAGGTCGTCCCTCGTTCGCTAGACATGGTGATCTCTCTTTGTCAGCGGCACTCAATTCATAACAATCACTACACAAATTGAAAACAAGCAATCCTGTCAGAATAATTAATCACGTAATGTCAGAAATACCTCGCTCCACTGTAATTGTATTGTCTGTGCAAGTAGGCAAGTGTCCGTTCACACGTAGGACTTCAATACGAAGTAGATTGTCCTTCACTCCTTGTGACACACGCACTGGACAAGTATTCCCCCTGAGAAACAGATAACAACAGACCTATCTCTTTGTAATTGATAAGTAATTGCTAGTGACTTTCATTAATCTATATATAAGGAGATAAAAATGTGCAATGTATCTGTTTTGCAATGATCTTCTTATACCCATGCCATATGGCGATGGTGACCATATCTGTTCACATGTTTCTGTCTCGTGTACTGCCACTCATTTGTGATATTATGCCCTTCCTTATCATGGTGCCAAAGTATTGCCTCTCCTCCTCTCTCTTTTCCACTCTAGTTTACCCGTTACCATAAAGTAGTTTTCCCTTCTCATGATATATCTAGATAATGAGCATTTCTTTCTTCTGATGCGAGTAACGAGTTTTCTTTGTGAGTTAACTTCTTTCATGATATATTCAAGAAGCTTTTTATATGCCCATGGATTCTCATCATTATTCTACAAAACCACATCTCTGCATATTCCACATAATTCCACAATAGTCTAATAACTGTCCATGATTCACTTCTATAGAACAGGATTGGCTCCATGTAGCTCTCAACAAATCATTTTCTCATGTGCATTGACAAAGATGCACATTGCACAGACTAGTCTTCATCTTGTAAAATGCTGGGGTTTTTTTGTAAGGGGGGGGGGGGGGGAGAGAAGAGGCTATCCTAGGTTTAACTTCTTCAATACATCTTTCATCTGTAGGTCCAGACTTTATTTACTAGATATCTGTAAAGACATCTGCCGTTGGTTTCCTGTCAACGTTAGAGGGAGATAATGACAATAGGATTTGTGGTGGCATAGTGGTTACCTTGCTCTCCTACTAACACAGTGCTCATGTTTGAATCTTAGTAGTGGCAGTATTGTTTTCCGACCGTTATGATTCTGGGGTCGACCCAGGTTGCTAAAATACACATCCAGCAATTTTAAGACGTTTCTGCAAGTCTGAGCAGGAAAAGAGTCAACGAAATAAAATTCATTATGTTGTCACCCAGCTATATGCTAACACATCATACCTGATGGCAGTATCTTCCGTAGGATAAACTTTTTCTACATGACAAGATACATGGTTGGTTAAATGACATTCATTAGAAAACAAACTTAGATACAAATGTCAATGAGCGAATCATTAACAACTTACTTGACATCATATATCGGTAGATGAAAGAAAACTGGATGTGTGTTGACTTGGATTTCTGGCAGTGCAGTTTCTGAACATGTCTGCTGAACTTCAAAATATACAAGTACATTTGTTATATACATTGTTTCTCATCTTATCTTCAGGACTAATGTTACTAGCAATTATAATGTTGCAATTTATTCTTTCCGTTGTTGGAACAAGACTCTAACATCCAAAGCCTTGGTTATTTGTAATCAGTTTTATCAGATGTGTGTTCAATTGTCTAGTGATAATATCTATGCATTTAAATATGTGATGAGGGACATTCATTAATGAGCATGAATCGAGTATCTTAGGAGCCTCAACAGCGCAGTTCCGGTCCAGACGTCGGGAGTTCAAATCCCCATCGAGGCAGATTATTTATTTTATTGATTTGTACTTCCACGCCAACCTAACTTAACATGGGTTCAAGGAAATGTAATGGGAACTAAAGGCGGTTGGTGTTACCATGTAACCAGCAAGCTATTATAGTTACTTAGCATGTAAAATAAGACAACCTTTAGTTGACTCAGTGTGAAGATTAGTTAGGAACAAAATACAACTTTAAAGCTGGTATCGTTCAAGATTAACCTTTAATAAACAACAACTTTGTAATTGGTATCGTTCCAGATTAACCTGTAATAAAAGACATTTTTGTAGTTGGTTCCTTGTCAAGATCCCACAGAACATAATTTAACACTGGGGTTTGTTCCCTTTCATTGTTAATTTGGAACACAAAATAACATTGTGGTTGGCTCTCGGTCAAAATGTCATTCTATAAATATGATATAACCTTTCTTCTAACCTAACCTCACTCTTCTTCTTAGCTGCCCTCACTCTTCTATTAGCCATACCTCACTCTTCTTCTTAGCTGCCCTCACTCTTCTATTAGCCATACCTCACTCTTCTTCTAACCTGCCCTCACTCTTCTATTAGCCATACTTCACTCCTCTTCTCTTCAGCCCTCTCTTCTATTAGCCATACTTCACTCCTCTTCTCTTCTGCCCTCTCTTCTATTAGCCATACTTCACTCTTCTTCTAACCTGCCCTCACTCTTCTATTAGCCATACTTCACTCCTCTTCTCTTCTGCCCTCTCTTCTATTAGCCATACTTCACTCTTCTTCTAACCTGCCCTCACTCTTCTATTAGCCATACTTCACTCCTCTTCTCTTCTGCCCTCTCTTCTATTAGCCATACCTCACTCTTCTTCTAACCTGCCCTCACTCTTCTATTAGCCATACTTCACTCCTCTTCTCTTCTGCCCTCTCTTCTATTAGCCATACCTCACTCTTCTTCTAACCTGCCCTCACTCTTCTATTAGCCATACTTCACTCCTCTTCTCTTCTGCCCTCTCTTCTATTAGCCATACTTCACTCTTCTTCTAACCTGCCCTCACTCTTCTACTAGCCATACTTCACTCCTCTTCTCTTCTGCCCTCTCTTCTATTAGCCATACCTCACTCTTCTTCTAACCTGCCCTCACTCTTCTATTAGCCATACTTCACTCCTCTTCTCTTCTGCCCTCTCTTCTATTAGCCATACCTCACTCTTCTTCTAACCTGCCCTCACTCTTCTATTAGCCATACTTCACTCCTCTTCTCTTCTGCCCTCTCTTCTATTAGCCATACTTCACTCTTCTTCTAACCTGCCCTCACTCTTCTATTAGCCATACTTCACTCCTCTTCTCTTCTGCCCTCTCTTCTATTAGCCATACCTCACTCTTCTTCTAACCTGCCCTCACTCTTCTATTAGCCATACTTCACTCCTCTTCTCTTCTGCCCTCTCTTCTATTAGCCATACCTCACTCTTCTTCTAACCTGCGCTCACTCTTCTATTAGCCATACTTCACTCCTCTTCTCTTCTGCCCTCTCTTCTATTAGCCATACTTCACTCCTCTTCTCTTCTGCCATCTCTTCTATTAGCCATACCTCACTCTTCTTCTAACCTGCCCTCACTCTTCTATTAGCCATACTTCACTCCTCTTCTCTTCTGCCCTCTCTTCTATTAGCCATACCTCACTCTTCTTCTAACCTGCCCTCACTCTTCTATTAGCCATACTTCACCCCTCTTCTCTTCTGCCCTCTCTTCTATTAGCCATACCTCACTCTTCTTCTAACCTGCCCTCACTCTTCTATTAGCCATACTTCACTCCTCTTCTCTTCTGCCCTCTCTTCTATTAGCCATACCTCACTCTTCTTCTAACCTGCCCTCACTCTTCTATTAGCCATACTTCACTCCTCTTCTCTTCTGCCCTCTCTTCTATTAGCCATACTTCACTCTTCTTCTAACCTGCGCTCACTCTTCTATTAGCCATACCTCACTCTTCTTCTAACCTGCCCTCACTCTTCTATTATCCATACCTCACTCTTCTTCTAATCTGCCCTCACTCTTCTATTAGCTATAATTCACCCTTCTTCTCTTCTGTCCTCACTCCTCTATTAGCCATACTTCATTCCTCTTCTAACTTGCCCTCACTCCTCTTCTAACCCACCCTCACACCTCTGTTAGCCTTACTTCACTCCTCTTCTAACCAACTCTCTATTATTGTTACGTCACTGCTCGTGTAACCTAAGAACTCAATTTTAACATTGCTTAGACACTTCTTGTTTGCCTTGAGCTGTAAATACAAACATAATGTGATAAAAAACCTCTTCTAGCGATAGTTGTAAATATCAGCATTATTTAGACTCATTTCCTTTACTTTGGTAAACTGGTAAATAACCATGTTTCACTATCATCATGGCTTAATGAGAATGTGGCGCTAGTCTCACATTTATTTTGTTGACCAATCAGCACTCAATGGGAGCCATGCTGTCTTAATTAAACAAATCACGCCTTGAGGAGCATTCAACCCCAGAGTCACCATGTCGCTATGTTACTGTGGCTACTATCTGTGACTATCAGCAGTTAATAATAAATCCAAAATAATAATCAAAGAACATTTCGAGCCGAAATTGCCTTACCAGACATCTAAGAACTCATGGATCCAAACTTTCAACCCCACTGGATGAAATAATGGTCATCATCATTCTTGATGGACAAAGACCAAAAATCTTCATAGACACTCACTTCTCTGGCAACATGACCAAAGGAACTGGGCAGCTCACATGATATTACCTCCAGGCATGCGATTACATTCCGTGTGTACATGCATTGAAATGGCAGATGACACGATGAAATTAATCTATTGCTAATTGATATAAGTTATATAGCTGAAATCATGGCGTTCATGAGAACTGAAGTTCGTCTCAGAACTCACATGTTTTACTCTTGGAGTATATCTTCAGCTGTATTGTATCACTCTGAAACTGCTGAACACCGTTAAATGCAAAAGTCACTGTCGCATAGTTTGTTGAGAGATGGACGACAGAGAAGGCTTCCGCTCCGTTACACCAGTGAGTGACTTGAGGACTTGTTAAGACGGGACCTAGAGGAAGATAAACACACACACATGAAGAGTAGGTCTGTATAGCAGAGTAGTCAACTATATACAGGACCATTTGTAAACGCCTTGATGAGTGTTGGGCATGTAGAGCTTGACCCATATGTTTATAGACCTATCGGCACTCGGGGGTGATGGGGTTAGTATTACATCTGCCGCCTTTATTTTCCAAAACATATTCTGGTATCGATTTTAGGCTTCGTCGTCTTTGAAGCGCTGGACAATAGACGCGAAGCGTATTCTTTTTTACGTGGAACATGTTATTTAGTTGTTCACACATCTCACAAATCTTTACATGTATTCCTAGTAAATCAAATCTGTTGCCTTATTCGTTCCAAGGGCAGCTGCATTGCATGGTCAGCATGTTCACTTTTGTGTCAAGATACTACAGTCTAACCACATTTTCAGTCCAACTGGTGATGATATCTTCCGATTTCAAGCGTTGTCTATCTCTGACACATGTGCTTTCCAAATCTCTCTCCAGCAAGGTTTAAAGATGTCTTTAATAAGTTTTGGTAATGTTACAAGCTACAGTAAATTAACAATTTTTCACTTATTAGATTGCTTTACTGGCCGTTGTGAATGATTGTTCTATTCCTCTACATTTAATTCCGAGAACCGTTCAGTAAGTATGTTGATGCCACACCTAGTAATGCCATAACCCGATTGCAGTGATGCAATCAAACGCCAAACTACTCATATTATTGACAGCTACTCATATTAATCTTAATGATAATGTGACTATGATAAACCTAAATGCAAAGGCCCTAATTCGCCAGGATTAAGCGTTAGATTATCAAGACCTCCCTTCGTGAGGAATCCCGTCAACAGACACTTGCCTATCTAACAAAGCAAGGATCAGCTATGGTCTCTACTGATTGAAGTAAAGAGGAGAACTACACATTTTTCACCCTCTCGAATGCTAAGAGTGTTATAGCAATTAAACACCATGATGATAAGCAACCAACACCTGCATCCTGCATACCTCGTGTTTTGAGGCTAGGCAGACACTTGAAAGTGCGTGTTGGCTATCGGGATATCCCAGTGTGTTCCAGAATACCCAATGTCAACACTTGAAACATGGGAAGGCGTCGTTGGCTACTGATGAAGAGAAGGCGCTCAAGTGCCAATGTCCCAAGTGCAGTGACGTTAATTCTTGATGTCACATTCGTAAAGGTAAACCAAGAAGCAGAGGTAAGAGGGCGCACTAGACAATATAACAATTAACAGCTGTAGGCAACACTGCGATTGGAATTAATCTCCATTACATTCCTTTGACAGACTTCATAAACAATTTGCCTACAACAGAAATACTCATTTCAGTGCGACACTGCATAGTGTGAAATAATAGAAGAGAAACTTGCCATCGAGGAGAATCACGTGTCCATCCTTGCACCATGTCCTGGGTATGCTGACAGCCTCAACCACCAGCACACAGCTAGGATCTTTATCCCCCAGGTTGTCGATGGCTTCTATTCTCCACATGCACCTGCATTAGTGAAGACAGATCTCATCACAACTGTTCACAGTTTGGATAAAGCAAATATCTGTTGTCTCTATATTTTAAGGGAATCGCCATGCTTAATGTTTATGCAGCTTGTTTTGTTCCAGAATTACATTTCCTCTGGAGTAAACTAGGCAGACCGATAGACGGATCATGCTGATTGGGCTACATATGGTCTCTGCAAGCCCTATCTTTGTGCTAATGAGACTTATAACTTCATCTCTGGTCATCGTCATGACGTCTTATTTGTATGCATTTTTAAAGCCAAATGTAACAAACTATCGTCTGCCAAGACGGCAAGATGCCAGTGTTGCCAGTTTCTTGTGGAACATAGATCTTTAACTCATTCACTCTATGAATGTTTCCATAAGTTGCTTCAACTGTGCCCAATACATTTTAAACATTACCTTTAATCATTCCAATACCGTATTATGGATATCGTGTTCAACACTTTGTACCCCAAGCAATGCACGATGTGTTATTAGATCTCTTCCGGATATCGCAGGCAACAGATGGCGTGTTATTGCATTTCCTACGTTTTGTCTGAGTGTGGTAAAGAAGTATAGACAGTTTATAACCTGTAACATCATATTTTATACAATAAATACAAAATATATTTTGCATCTTTGAAAGTCATGCCTTCATGCTTTTTCATTGTGTTTACTGATACCTTGGGGCAACTGCTATAAAATCGTCTGTCACAGGCTTTATCAATATTGCTCTCTACTTTTGTGTGTGTGTTTTTTTTTCATCTGTTCATGACGTCATATTATATACTGTGGGTGCGTTCTTCTCATCACTATATTTTATACTTAATGTTCAACAACTTGTAATGCTGACTACTTCTATTTCCCTATAATTATTTGTAATTATCGATGAATGTCTGCAATATAAACATATTTACCGTTTTGCTTATATCTATGCACATTACACCTTTTAATACATCAACTTCTTGTCTGCTTATTTCATCTTTCGGAATTTGACTGATTTGTCTAATAATTGAGAAGATATCTGTCTGTGTTGGCAAACAATGTTTGCTTCGTGTTTGGTATACATTTCATGGGGTAGTCTAGATTTCCTCAACCGTTCTTACTTCTCTGTATGTTTCATATACCACTATAAACTTATTAAGAATTGTGCGTCAAGTCGTTGGGTCTAGTGCAGCATTGTCCAGAGATTCATCGTTTATGTTAAATGCTTTTAAAAAAGTGTTCAGCATGTACGAGTATGTTTCCGTTTAATAGTAAATGCATTGTTAGCGGCATGAAGCATGTCCTGTGCAGAACGCCCTGCACATCAAAGTCCACCTTACATAAGTCCAATTTATTGACAAATTCTCTCGCCTATCTATTATCACATTTCAATTTACTTCAATGCCCTAAAACGACAATTGTCTTATTTGACCCCTAACTGGTCTTCCGGTAGTCATGTCTTAATTTACAACTCTTTCTAAATTACTGTGATATATGATTGTCCTCTTTACTCCAGTATCTGAT
Organism: Cepaea hortensis; assembly: GCA_963921405.1. Taxonomy (NCBI): domain Eukaryota; kingdom Metazoa; phylum Mollusca; class Gastropoda; order Stylommatophora; family Helicidae; genus Cepaea; species Cepaea hortensis. Next base: position 55,888,784 of record OY992895.1, on the reverse strand, counting down.
CCCTATGGCGAAGTGGTAAAGCCGCTTGCCTCTCGCTCCGAAGGTCGTGGGTTATTTTCACGAATGCAGTGTTTTCTGACACACATAGAGATCATCCTTGAATCTACAGAGTTCGTGCACTGTGCGACGCTTTCTGAGAGCCGCTATAACGAAAGCCAACCATATAGGGATAAAACCCGGTGCAATTAAGTCGATCATTTTGCTTGTAAACCCCCTTTAAATCTTATTATGGTCTTACAATATGTCTCGCTTTTTCGATCTTGGTCTATGATGTTCTAATATTTATGTAACACTGCCTCACATGCAATGTTACTAATATTGTTTTCTTTTTTGTTTTAACGGACACTAACCTGCTGTCCTTTGTCCTGGCTGTGAGATCAACATACAGAGGAGCCCGAGCAGCATAAATATGGGTCACATCTCCGGGGAGGCAATCAGATGGCGCTGTAGAAGATCAGGACAATAGCAAGATAGACAACATTATCTATAATTTGTCAAGGTATCAAGATAACAATCTCAGACATAACATATCTCTCTCTCTCTCTCTCTCTCTCTCTCTCTCTCTCTCTCTCTCTCTAACTCTCTCTCTCTCTCTCTCTCTCTCTCTCTCTCTCTCTCTCTCTCTCTCTCACTCTCCCTCCCCTTTGGGCATTCTGTAGGAGAGAGATGACAACCAACTCCATAAACCCATTGGATTCATCATTACCAGCTTAAATCTAATCTCATCCAGTCTGTACGTGCTGTGCTCAGCTATGACCTGTTACCTGAATACACGCGTATGGCTCTCCACAGGTTTGAAGCTCCAGCACCGGTCCTCCACACGCGGCTGGTTTCTGGAGGTCGGCAACACATCCCCTTGGAAGTGGCCCTGCAGTACCGGGTCAGAGGAACAGTCTCCCCACCAACCTGAGTCCCATAGATGGAAGCTTTATTCATGGCTCAGATAGGCTGAATGCCAGGGCATTAGACTTAAAGCGTGTACAGTCTTCCAGACGACTCATAACAAACCAATCAGGCGTCACATGACATCAGCTGCAAAGTCATGCAGGTCAGTGGATGTGTGATTTAAAAAATGTTAGTTGCATACCCTTTACAGGACTGATCTTCTGCAGCCGGTCTTGTTCCAAATGTATTGGTGTTATCTTTCCACTGGAGTAAGTAGACAGGCCGAGAGAGGGATCATGCTGCATGAGCAATACGTGGTCTCTACAATGTAGCCCAGGCGTTGTGCTATAGAGATGTGTAGCTCCATACCTGGTCCCAGCTATGGCGTGTAGTTAGTATGCCTTTTTTTTTTTTTTTTTGAAGCACGGCGTAACAAACGATCGTCTATTAAGAAGGTAAGGTGCCAGTGCCAGCACAGGCGAGGTCTTTCAACTGAAAGAATCTGCATCAACGGTTAGAATTTCAAAAGCTCAGATTGAATATCGGTCTGGCTTGGAAAGACACCATGCACGCTAGGAGGCTGATCAGTCAAAGTAGGTCTGACACAGTTAGTGGCTGTACACTGATATATATGCTAAACCATTTAAATTTGGGTTGGTACATCTAGTCGCTATACACTAATAGATTCCTAGGCCAGACAACTTTGAATCGACACAGCTTGTCGCTGTACACTAATACACTATTAAGTCAACCAACTTTGAAACAATGCATCTAGTCGCTGTACCCTAATGAACTCTAAGTTAATAAACTGTACACTAGTACAGCTAGTGGCTGTAAGCTGGTGGATTCACTATGTGGGAGATTGCCGCACCATTGGACGTGTCTGGGGTGTAAAGTTAACAATATGAACTAGAACTGAATTTAACTGAAATGAACTGATGCTCAAGTATCATGAACAATTACGCATTCAACTGCACTCTTAAACAAAATTGATCAACATATTTACACTGAAATGAGACATTAAATCTATCGATTAATACGATGCCTGTCTCCCTCTGAAGGGGTTAATGACGCTGTTCGTAATCCCGTATCCTCAAGTACAAAACACAGCTACGCAAGATTCGGCAGCGGATCGCGTCGCGTTGGTTTCTTACGGAAGGGTATGTAAGCCGGTCGTTCAGAAAACAATGGCAAACTACTGAACGTAAAGCTTGCCAAAACATCAACAGCAGCTGGAAAATGTTTGTGTTGACTGCTATGTCCTGCAAATAGGATATGCAAATAATAATAATAATAATAATAATAATAATAATAATAATAATAATAATAATAATAATAATAATAATAATAATACGATACATGTAGTATAGTACTAGTAGTGGCTAGCAAGCTTGCCTGCCAGTAAAATGGTCGTGTGTTGGAATCCCCATTTTGGCAAATGTTTTTAAATTGATGTGGACTCCCTGGATGACCCAGCCTAATCGGATACAAGGAAATGTCCTGGGAAGTAAAAGCAGCCGACCTGATATTGACACACATCACCTTCTGATGCCGACTGGTGTATAAAACATGGTGCTAGCACCACGTACCCAGTCCGCCCCGCGACGTGCAACAGAGTCCTTTACTGCCACAGTTCATACCATAGCTGTGGCACCTTGCGCATAGAGGTAGTGAACGCAGTCTCACAATCCCGACATACCGGGTTCGAAGTCAACTCCATGCGATTTGGAAGCATAGGGCCTTGCGTTGATGTTCACAGTGGTACGAGCGGCAAATTACTGAACACATGGAGCTAAACATGATGGGGTTAACTGCGACGTCCTGTAAAAAGATATGCAACTTAATGTAATGATACCATTGCCTTAGAGGGCAACGGTGAATCTTACATTCTAACAGAACAAATGTCTATCCATAATTATTATTTTAGCTTTCTAAAATTGACCCACCGATTTTAACCAATGCGTATACAATAGCAAAACCTTTGCCGGAGTGATGGGCGTTAGAGTGGAATTTCATCGTCAGAGAATCACTTGTGCTTTTGACAGCATTTTTGTCCCTGCCACACCAGATCCCTATACGACGGCCCAAGTGTGATGGGGTGCCTAGTAATAGAGATAAACTTATACAATAAATATGACAAATGAATATAAATACATCCACAAACACACATAACGTGTATGAATACGGCTTGTAAATCCTTGTTCGCCGATCCTGCAGGTTTATTATGCGTGTCTACAAGCGGTATCAGTGAGGTCTGTAGCTTTCATAACAATGTTATAGTTTGCAAACATCACATAATCCAACCCAATTGTGAATTACTAGACTTGGCAGTTGTCTGTCTGCCTGTCTGTCTATCTGTTTGTGTGTCATTATGTCTGTCTGATTGTCTGTTCATTCATTAGCGACTGTGCAGAATGGAAGCTCTGAAATGGTATGACTCAACAATGTAAAGCTCATGAAGAGAACTAAAACAAAGTGTGAGAGTAAGAATAGGCGAGATAAAGACGCAGGAGTTGGAGAGGACATACATTAATTAAATCTGTCAGTTGTATAATTAGAAAGATCTTCCCCGGGAACACACATGCCAAATAAAATCGTTACATGAAAATCTTTCATAAGACATTGCAATCAACCATAGTTTGTTTTGGCCATTGCTTTCCGATCGACCAACGCCTCATACCATGGAAATCAGCACAAAGCGGTTTTATTGCAAACTGCAATAACTGATTTAAGCTAAATAAAGACCTAACAACACATGAGAGAAAATAATGAGAGACAGAGAAGAAGAAGAATCAGGAGAACGTGGCGGGAGATCGTGACATAACTAGGCTGTAGTTGAGTGAGTACCAGTGCCCCATTGATGGATACAAGGCAGCAGGAGAAGTAGGTCGTATACATCGAACCTTGCCTTTATCCGAGAAGGTAATACACCGGATCCATTTCTCCAGTAGCAGAAGTATATAATTCTCAGCTTTCTTACGCTGTAACCATCCGCAGTGTGAATATCACCAGGTCTGCTCGAAATAAATGCGGACATCTTAACCACTCCGAAATAACTACCAGCAGAACGTATTTGCTTGGTGGTCCTGTAAAAGCCATTCCGAAACAACTGTTAGCAGTAGGTATTTGCTTGAAGGCTTGTAAAAGCCATTCCGAGATAACTACTAGTAGTATTTGCCTGGCGACATTGTTCAAACCACTCTGTATCAACTACTAGCAATATTTGCTTGGTAACCCTATTCTATTGTTGTCTCAAGAACATGCTTGTGGCGGATAATAGTTAACCCATCTCGTCCTCACATTCGGCCTATTGAAAGCGCGTCGAAAAACAGTTATGGATGACAAGATCACGTTCATCATCAGATAGAGATTTACGCGATAACAAACCTGTCTTCTCCAAGAATGGTCAAATCAGCCGCCTCTGGGCCTTACTCTGTCACTGACTTCTTAAAATATGACTCTCTCAAAAACGGTGGACAAACAACACAAACGAAGCAGCGGCTGCAGCAGGATATAACAATATGGATTGGAAACAATTAGGTATATTTAGCTCCTGCGGAAAAAAACAAAACAAAACTAAGCAGTCACCCGTAGTACAGACTTCACATGTTTCAACCATTGTATTTATGTGTTAAAAGTGAAATCAGCAATATTTTTGTTTGTGGTTTGAGAGTGTGAACAGTGTGTACAGTGCCAGGACACACAATAGTTTGGAAAAAGATAAAATAACAGCTGCTGTTACCTTCAAACAGCTCCAGGTAATCCGTGTCGCACAGGTCAAGTGTGGTGGCCTCCAGGTCAAGCTCCAGCTCCAGATCTGTTGTTGCTACCTGAATACCAAATCCTGCTGTTTTGTTGCTCGTGGCTTGAAATACCCACACGCAGTCCAGATTGCTGATATACCATTGTAAGTAAAACAATGTCAGACTCGTCTCATATTTATTGTTAAACACATCATTAAAATTCAAGCATATGATACGAGGGTAAATTAATAAGTAAGACACAAATGGCTGTAGAAAAACAACTAAATATAAAAACATGAAACCAGTTTATTTTTATACATAAATTGTCCCTGTATTTCTCAACTTAATTTCCACCAACATTAATGCACTAGATACATCGTCCAAGCTGAAATATACACATGTTCGTACATTTTGCAAACAGAAAGACATGGTGGTCAATTTAAAATTACCATGGTAAACTGTGCTAACATGTGTATATTTCAGCTTGGACGATGTATCTAATTATTTTACTCTATGTTGTGTGACTTCTGCAGTAAGTACCTGACGAGATGCAGATAAATGTGCCAGGCAATAAATCGTACATTCTATGGTTTGTGTCTTCGTTATTTAAATTCACTACGGGAAAACATTGTTTTGACATTGAGTATTCTTCTCAGGAATCTCATTTCTGTTGTTGTGATTTTTCTTTTCTTTTTTTCTGTCATTGTCCAGGTTTGGCATTGGTAACATAGAGTTGGTAAGAAGATTATGTTGTAAAGTGCTTTCTTAGTAGTTATTGATACATGTTTGTTCTTTAGTATTGGTGCCATTTGTCCAATGATTTGGTTTGCCTTATTGCATCTATTTTCGGTCTCGTCCTCTGATTTGCCATTTGATGATATTATACTTCCTAGGTATTTGAAACTCTTTACGACGACTGCCTGAAACAGGCTAACGAAACTACAACAATAAGACAGAGACAAACAACTTTCCTCGGTCATGTGATGAGAAGAGAGGCATTGGAGAACATCGTAACAACTGGAAAGATCGAGGGGAAGAGAGGCAGAGGTAGACCAAGAGAAGTGATGCTGGATGGATTGAGACGGTGGCATGGAGGAATATCAGCAGCAGAGTTGATCCAGAAAACCAAAGACCGAGATCTATGGAGAGCCATGAACGCCTACGCCAGCCGGAAGGGCACTTGATGATGATGATGATACGTGCTTCAAGGGATGTCCCTTTTGGTGACTCCTGTTCTGAGCAAATAAAGACCTTGTCAGATATCAGCCAATAAAGGTCATGAAGGGAAAGACCAGAAACTCACCTGTTGTAATGTCTGGGGTAGCCAGGTGAGAATAACGTATGCTCCTCGTAGTCCACGGTCAGCACTGGGGGAGGTTCGTCACATGTTGAGGCTGCTCAATAAAATAAGAAGCTAATCATATCAACACCTTGAATATTTTAGTGCAAATATTTGTTAGGGTGATGGGGAAATGTCATGTAGCAGGAACCTGGTGTGGGTAAGTATAATGATGGGAAAATGTCATGTAGCAGGAACCTGGTGTGGGTAAGTATAATGTTGGGAAAATATCATGTAGCAGGAACCTGGTGTGGGTAAGTATAATGTTGGGAAAATATCATGTAGCAGGAACCTGGTGTGGGTAAGTATAATGTTAGGACCATCATATTTTCTAGGTCTCGGTGCAGACAGGAATCTCTTTCCCTCTTGTGGCGGAAGTCGAGCGCACGATTCGAACCCTCGTCCTGCCGCGCTCATGCCATTGTCAGCTGTCTTTCTAACCGCTGAACCAATGAGCTCGCTGGGTGAAATTAAGTGCAATGTGAAATGAACTGTGTTTGCCCATGAAATCAGTTGTAAGGAATGTTTCGGGGTAGTAAATTTAGAATCATGACCGCTCTGTGGTAATGTCATCATCGTCGTCGTCGTCGTCGTCGTCCTCCTCCTCCTCCTCCTCCTCCTCTCCTCCTCTCCCCATCCTCTTCTTCCTCCTTGTCCTTCTTCTTCTTCTTCTTCTTCTTCTTCTTCTTCTTCTTCTTCTTCTTCTTCTTCTTCTTCTTCTTCTTCTTCTTCTTCCTCTTCTTCTTCTTCTGCTGCTGCTGCTGCTGCGGCGGCGTCTTCTTCTTCTTCTTCTTCTTCTTCTTCTTCTTCTTCTTCTTCTTCTTCTTCTTCTTCTTCTTCTTCTTCTTCTTCTTCTTCTTCTTCTTCTTCTTCTTCTTCTTCTTCTTCTTCTTCTTCTTCTTCTTCTTCTTCTTCTTCTTCTTCTTCTTCTTCTTCTTCAGCAGCAGCAGCAGCATTCAACTTCTGCTATGCAGCTATTCCGTCATGAGTCCCTAACAAGACGGTTCGCCGGGGCCTAGGATGTTTTTCTTGAAAAGTCGCTTCTGTCGGTCGGCTAGATTTCCTCATTCAGTGACCCATTCAGTGGAGATGTAGCTCTGAGTCTTCAATGTCCTGTTCTGAGTCTGAAGATTCCGGTCTGTGTTTTTTGCCAAGCTCAATTATGCTATCGTGTTATGGTCATGTGTTCATACCATGTCATGTTGTTCCCTTAGAAAAATAGGACAAAGCTTTTAGATCATATCACTTTACCATAAGTCTAACTTTATGATTGCCATTTAACATGTCACGGCACCATAGTCAATCTTTCTGCGTGCCCCTACACATGTCACTTCACATAGTCAATCTTTCTGCGTTCTCCTACACATGTCACTTCACCATAGTCAATCTTTCTGCGTGCCCCTTCACATGTCACTTCACCATAGTCAATCTTTCTGCGTGCCCCTGCACATGTCACTTCACATAGTGAATCTTTCTGCGTTCTCCTACACATGTCACTTCACCATAGTCAATCTTTCTGCGTGCCCCTACACATGTCACTTCACCATGCGTGCCCCTACACATGTCACTTCACCATAGTCAATCTTTCTGCGTGCTCCTACACATATCACTTCAGTATAATCTAGCTTGTTGGCAAGCCTTAAACATGCCACGTCAGTAGTATTAAGTTTAATCTCCTTTGACATCAACACGCTTAATAGTGCTATGAAAGTTCGTCTTGTCTTGTATATTCCTGTGTCAATATCTCCATCTGTTCCCCAGTCTCTGTCTATACTGTTGTCTAAACGGGTGTGTAATTCCACCTAATTGATGTAACATAACAAAGACATTTAATGTAAAACTAACACAGAAGAACTATCTAAAGGCCTTAGTAAGACATATGTATAAGGTGCAAGCCTGGTAAATTGTCTACCACATATTAAATCCATCTTCTTTGTGACATTTTTCTGGGTTTAGCCAGTACACCTAACCTCCATAGTTATCTTTTCCAGACAGTAATGTCTTTCTACATGCCCAAAATATTCCCTGTCCTTTAATTGTGTCTGTCTTAATAATCAGTCTTCTTCTATGCTGGATTCTTGTACTACAGACATTTTTGTTCTCTGCCTAGCAATTCATAAACGTCGGTCATTGGAACTTAAATGTTGACTTTTTGTCTTTGACATCGGGAAGTAAATTACATCAGAAGTGGGAGAGCGTTCACCTCATGGCGAGGGACACTGGTAATAGGAAACACTAAGCCTCAAGTAAAAATCAGTCCAGAGCATCCAATACTTGTAGCACAACAAAGATGGACTACACACGAGTTCAAAGCGAGTCAACCGGAAACAGAGTATGAACATGTGTTGAGGTCATACCGGAACCTGGTAGAGCTACTGACGACAATGATTTCAAGTCTGGTGAAGGAGATATATGAATGTTAGGAAATGGATGAGAGAGATGTGAGGTCGAACAAATGTTGAGAATCCCTGCTGTGGGTGGTTGGTTTATCCCTGGCGGTTTAAACTCCCACAGTAATCTACAGCAAATGTCACTAGCGTTTCTCAGCATGTACGCAGACAGTGTAACACAATTCAAATCCACGTGGTCCATTGTTCACTATTTCCAACAGTATTGCGAGTTCATGTTAAAGGTTAATATATGTGTTCAATAGCGATTACACAAGGGAGGGGTAAATATACTGGATACAATGCTAAAGACAATGGGATAATAAACATAGGAACTCTTCGGCGGCGTTTGGAGAGATTGTGGTAATGTTCCGAATGTCGTGACGTCGATTCTCAAATTCAGCATTAATGATTAAACTTAGAACAACGACTAGTACGTGACTGCTCCATTCTATAGGAAGCCAATATCCAAAGCGAATGCATTTATAGGTATAGGATTAGGAATATGTCCTAGAATAAGATAATTCGTGAAACAAAACGTAGTTAATGATAAAGGCAAATCAAACTAGAATATATCGCGAGCAAACAATAAAACATGCCCTGTCATAAGAACTGACCTGTATCTGGGGAATCGTCGACACTATTTTACAGAAACCCTGTGTGTGGCGGCAGAGACCTGACGCGGACTGCCAGTTTGTTAAAAAAAAAAAAAAAAATAAGAATGTACACTCTCCACTCACTCGGAAAAAATAAATTGAAATTTCATGTTTTTCTGCAGGACGTTGCAATCAACACCATCCCCTATTTGCTGTATGTGATTTACTAGATAATTTTATGTTGAGTAGTTTGCCATTGCGTTCTTAACGAGAAGTCATCATTGAAGCCCAGTTGACCAGCTGGTGGAATAAGCCCACTATGACAGTGTTCAAGTCCAGTTGACCAGCTGGTGGAATAAGCCCACTATGATAGTGTCTAAGTCCAGTTGACCAGCTGGTGGAATAAGCCCACTATGACAGTGTTCAAGTCCAGTTGACCAGCTGGTGGAATAAGCCCACTATGATAGTGTCTAAGTCCAGTTGACCAGCTGGTGGAATAAGCCCACTATGACAGTGTTCAAGTCCAGTTGACCAGCTGGTGGAATAAGCCCACTATGACAGTGTTCAAGTCCAGTTGACCAGCTGGTGGAATAAGCCCACTATGACAGTGTTCAAGTCCAGTTGACCAGCTGGTGGAATAAGCCCACTATGACAGTGTTTAAGTCCAGTTGACCAGCTGGTGGAATAAGCCCACTATGACAGTGTTCAAGTCCAGTTGACCAGCTGGTGGAATAAGCCCACTATGACAGTGTTCAAGTCCAGTTGACCAGCTGGTGGAATAAGCCCACTATGACAGTGTTCAAGTCCAGTTGACCAGCTGGTGGAATAAGCCCACTATGACAGTGTTCAAGTCCAGTTGACCAGCTGGTGGAATAAGCCCACTATGACAGTGTTCAAGTCCAGTTGACCAGCTGGTGGAATAAGCCCACTATGACAGTGTTCAAGTCCAGTTGACCAGCTGGTGGAATAAGCCCACTATGACAGTGTTTAAGTCCAGTTGACCAGCTGGTGGAATAAGCCCACTATGACAGTGTTCAAGTCCAGTTGACCAGCTGGTGGAATAAGCCCACTATGACAGTGTTCAAGTCCAGTTGACCAGCTGGTGGAATAAGCCCACTATGACAGTGTTTAAGTTTCGAAGATCGACAATTGCATGCAGTGAACTAAACGTGTATGTTTTGCGAAGCCAACGTGTTTTGGCTATATCGGATTATGTTTCTCTGTGATTATGGCTGTATATTTGTCAATTGCCGAATTCGTCCCCTATTATAAGCTTCTTGCCTCTTGTCGTCTATAACTGGCAATCAATTATGTATAATTTATTAATTGCAATAATTTGATTACACTGGGAGATTTCCTCAAACTTCTCAATTTTCAATAAACAAAAATAATGTACTAAAGTTAATAGCCACACATTAACTCACATATCTGCCCACCAATGTAGTTTTAGAAAAAGAGGGGAGAAACAGTGAGAATAATAAACAAGAATTTGAACTGAGTCAAGAAATTAACATCAAAGCAAACGGGGCATTCTCTTAACACTCCGTTCTCTTGTTCAACAACCAGAGAAGAGTTCCAATCCATCCATCCATCATGTGCCATGCCGGTAAGCGTGGGCGGTCATGTTCTGCCATCTCACTCGATCAACAGAGTCGTGGATCAGTTCCGTGTTTCTGTCTCGACCATGCCACAAGGCCAAGCCATCCAGATACTTGTTTCTAGGTCTTCCCCTTGGTCTGTTCCCCTCGATCTTACCAGTTGTCACCAAGTTCTCCAAATCATTTCTTCTCATAACATGCCCAAAAAATTGTGACTGTCTACGTCTAATGTCTCTGATCAGTTTACGATCTTCATTTGTTTCTTGAAGGACTTGTTCATTGGTCTTTCTGGCTGTCCATGGTATTCTTTGCATTTTCCTCAGAAACCACATTTCTACAGCCATCAGATGTTTTTCAGCCTGGCTGCTCATTGTCCAAGCTTCACATCCATATAAAAGTACAGGTTCTATGTAGCATCTCAACACTCTTTTTCTCGTTTCAATTGACATCTTTTTATTGGTCAGTATGTTTTTCATCTTGCTAAAGGCTACTTTTGCCATGGCGATCCTTGTTCTAATCTCTTCAAGGCATCTCCCATCAGATGTTATTACTGTTCCGAGATAATTGTACCTATTCACTTGTTGAAGAATATTCCCATTTACTTGTATATTACACTGTGGTATTTCGTTCTTCCTAGTGACGACCATAATCTGTGTCTTTTTACAATTTAATTCTAACCCTTGTTGTTCACTGTGTGTAACAACCGCATCTACTAAATTTTGCAGGTCCTGTTCATTGTCTGCAATCAAGACTGTATCATCTGCATATCTAATGTTATTGATGCATCGTCCCCCAATGTTGATTCCTTCCATATTTTCAATATTTCTGAAAATATTTTCACTGTACAGGGAAAACAGATCTGGAGACATTACACATCCCTGTCTCACACCTCTCTTAATAGGCTGATATTGGCTTACTTCATTATCAACTTTTATGGCAGCTTGTTGTTTCCAATATATGTTTTTTACAAGTCTAAGGTCTTTCCCATCAATTTGTAGATCTTCAAGCATCCTTATCATGTTGACATGTCTCACTTTATCAAAAGCCTTTGTGTAGTCAATAAAGCAAAGGTGTAGATCTTTGTTTACTTCTATAGAACGTTCGATTACGGTTCTCAGTATATACACAGCATTTACTGTACCCTTGCCTACTACAAACCCACATTGTTCTTCTCCTATTTCAGGTTGTATTTTCCTCCTAACTCTTTGCATGATAATTCTTAGCAAAATCTTCGTGATGTGACTCATTATACTAATTGTTCGATGTTGATCACATTCCAAGGCTCCTGATTTCTTTGGGATTGCAATAAATACAGAATTACATAACTCATGAGGTATATTTCCAGTATCATATATTGTATTAAGCAGACTGGTAACTTTATCTATTCCATATTCTTCTAAAGCATTAATCATTTCTGTTGTGACGCTGTCTGGACCGGGGGTCTTGCCAGATTTCATATGATTAAGAGCATTCTGAACCTCCGTCTTCAAAATTGCTGGCCCTTCATTGTTATTTTGAACAATATATTGTTCGTCTCTGTTATCGTCATAAAGGTTTTTCACGTAATCTGACCATACATGTAAAATCTGATCTTTTTCTATTACGACTCTTCCATCTTTTGTCTTTAGGCAGCCTGCTGATGTACGTGTTCTTTGATTAGTAATCTCCTGAATTCTTTTGTGCATTAGTTTCGCATTTTTACTGTTGTGTTGTTTTTCAATTTCTCTGCAATTTTTCTCAAGCCATGTTTCTTTAGCCTCCTTACATAAGGTTCTGACTTTTCTGTGAATTTCTTCATATTTGGCAGGATTATTTTTGTTCTGTCTTCTTGTTTCCATTAGTTGTAAAATTTCTTCAGTCATCCATGTCTTACGGCCCACTTTCTTTACTTTTGGAATAGTTTTTTCTGCTGCACAACTGATTGAATTCTTCAGCATTTCCCATTGATCATCTACATCTTGAAATAGGATCTCTAGATCAGACAATAAATCAAATTTGTTCTTTACTTCTATGTTAAAATTATCTTGTATTTCTTTGTCAGTTTTCAATTTGCACAAGTCATATTTAGGGTTTCCTGCTGTATACTTGACTTTCTTTAACTTTACCCTCAATGTGCCAATAATTAATCTGTGATCACTGTAACAGTCTGCATTTGGAACTGTTTTTACAACTGTTAATGCATTTCGAAACCTTTTGCTTATCAGGATGTAATCTATCTGGTTTTTAATCCTGCTGTCTGGACTCCTCCATGTCCATAATCTTCTAGGATGTTGTTTAAACCAGGTGTTTCCTACAACCATTTCTTGTTCTTGTTCCAATACTAATGGTATTATTTGAAGTCTAGTTATGGGTCGACCCAGCCGTTTCTCAGAGTGCCGAGTGTCGGTCAAATCCTTTGGTCACTCCCTACCGCTACATTCTCTCTAGACGATGACAATGTAGCTGTGCTTCCACACTACATTCAATGATGATATAGCTGTGCTTCCACACTACATTCAATGATGGTATAGCTGTGCTTCCACACTACATTCAATGATGATATAGCTGTGCTTCCACACTACATTCAATGATGATATAGCTGTGCTTCCACACTACATTCAATGATGATATAGCTGTGCTTCCACACTACATTCAATGATGATATAGCTGTGCTTCCACACTACATTCAATGATGGTATAGCTGTGCTTCCACACTACATTCAATGATGATATAGCTGTGCTTCCACACTACATTCAATGATGATATAGCTGTGCTTCCACACTACATTCAATGATGATATAGTTGTGCTTCCACACTACATTCAATGATGATATAGCTGTGCTTCCACACTACATTCAATGATGATATAGCTGTGCTTCCACACTATATTCATCATCCAGAAGATCCCTGACCACATCAGCAACAATACACCACCTGACGGTAGAGACCCAGCCAACTCCCCCCCCCCTACCCCAGCTCGTTTAAAAAAACACCAGCGTGCCCTGGGGAAAAGATCCAGCGAATACTTGATGTTTTAACTGAAGCATGCCACTCTGCATGTAGCATGTCTGTCTTCACAAAGAAACACATGTGTGTATAACATTCATGAAAACAAAACAGACAAGAACACATTAATAAACTCACCCTGGATTATCGGGAACACGAGTGTCATTACTAAACATTGCAGTAAAGCAGTGTTAATGTCTTCTGTTGTCTGTCTCATCGTTTCTGCGGTGTTAGTAACATAGATGCAGGTGTTTGGGTTTCCTATCTCATCGGTGGTATGGATCACAGAGAAGAAACAAAGCTATTTACTTGCTGGCGTAACGGTGTTTATAAGAAATGTAGTTAGCATAAGACTGAAGTCATGTCAGATATACTAAATAAACAATAATACAGTTTAAGGGTGTCGTATGTAATACACTGCTCGTTTGCATACGGTTTCATTATATCCAAGGGGCTACCGATACCGCCATATGACATACTGTTGTAAAGCTGTGAAAAGTTGCATGTCAAATGTCAAATATGAATTCCAGAATCAGTATAATTCCACTCGTGACATGCCCACACGTGCACGCTCTCCTACTTCAGTATCCAACCCGGAGCTCCCATGTTGATGGTACCAAAGGCAGTCTGATTCAATGCCCGTCTGTGTTTTCCACAAAGCGTTGAATCTTAAGGATATTCTGCTTACCCCTCAATGAATCTGCCTCACCAAACGTGGCATCTTTGTTTGTGTTTTGCACTTTTCATTCTATATCAGATAGCCTCACCACATTAGCCTCACCACATCAGACTTATCACATCATACTCACCACATCAGCCTTATCATATCAGTCTCACCACGTCAGCCTTATCACATCATACTCACCACATCAGACTTTTCACATCATACTCACCACATCAGTCTTATCACATCATACTCACCACATCAGCCTTATCATACCAGTCTCACCACGTCAGCCTTATCATATTAGACTCACCACATCAGCCTCACCACATCAGCCTTATCACAATAGCCTCACCACATCAGCCTTATCACATCAGCCTCACTACATCAGCCTTATCACATCAGCCTCACTACATCAGCCTTATCACATCAGCCTCACTACATCAGCCTTATCACATCAGCATTATCACATCAGCCTCACCACATCAGCCTCACCGCATCAGCCTTATCACATCAGTCTTTTGACTTCAGTCTTCTCACAACCATATCAGCCTCGCCACATCACCTTATCACAACAGCCTTATCACATAAGTCTTATCATATAAGTCTCAGCGCATCAGCCTTATCATATCACCCTTTTCATATCAGTCTTCTCACAATCACATCAGCCTCACCACATCAGCCTTATCACATCAGCCTCAACACAACAACCAAAATCACATCAGCCTCACCACATCAGCCTCACCGCATCAGCCTCACCGCATCAGCCTCACCGCATCAACCTCATCACATCAGCCTCACCACATCAGCCTCACCACATCAGTCTCACCACATCAGCCTCATCACATCAGCCTCATCACATCAGCCTCACCACATCAGTTTTATAATAATCTAGTTCGCCGCCCAATGGAGCGGCAGCAATCAGTTGATTGGTCTATTAATTTCCCAGCATGCACTGGATATATAATTCGTGATATACTTTTGACTTCGGTTTATGTTTTCTAGCGATACAAGCCATTCCATGCGAAACATACTTATTATATATTATTATATATCACTTATTACACATGTCTAGTTTCCTTTGTAGAGGATCAACTGCAGTGGCTATGAAGACCATCATAATTGTCTCATTCTCCTACAGCAGGTCATACAATTCCCATTCAGCGGACGGACTCAGTATCAGCGACAAGAATAAATATTTGTGTATACCTGTACACATATGCTATGCTTACTATTTTGTGAGCAGGGTCTATAACTGTGATCTTTGACCAAGGCCGATTGATTTTTACACAGGTCAAAGTACACACACAGTCCTCCTTGCTAGCTGACCTTGTCAGAGAAGGCTTGACCTCCGTTCTCACTATCCTTGCACTCTCTCTATATATATATGTGTGTGTACCCGTTCTTCAGTTTAACACGGATACCTTAACTCTAAATGATTTCCCCGCCCCCAGCCCCAAACCACCATAACCATGCAAACACTGTCTAATCAAATACTGATGTATAGTAAAGTGTGTGTGGGGAAACTACATGCACGCCCTAGGTCACATAAATATCGATTCTTACTTTTCGTGGTAATGGTATCACTTTCCATGAATTTTGTTTCCTCCCAGCCGCCACCCAAATGACTTTATTTTCCGGCAAACTGAAGCAATACACAATCATAATACGCATTACGGAGGCATCCGTGGCTGAGAGGTTACGGTGCCAGTTCAGGCTCAGAAGATACCGGGTTCCATCTCATCTCAGGGCAGGACAGTTTTCCCTGGGCCAGTGGTATCTAACGATGATTTCTTGGGTCGAGCGATAGAATGTCTAGCCTTCTTGAATATCGGATAAAGGCAAAAAACAGGATGTTCCTTTTACAAGCTATGCACGTTATAAACCCCACATCAATTCTAAAACAACAAGAGTATGCCTTTCTACGTTTCACTAGCAACGTGGTTGCAAGAGAAATTACCCACGGGTATATAGTGTCCGTTACCCTGGATGAAATCTGTCTAGAGGAGGCAAGCCTTGCCCAATGCACGCTGAATTCGGACACGCTGACCTTTAGGTGCACAAAGTGTCATGCACTCCCATAGAAAGGGGAAATAAGAACTAGTAATCTTTAATATTAATGTAAACTTTATACTCCAATTATAGCCTAACAGTGGTTGAGTATGGTATTTATTTGTTTAACACGTGTGTTGAAGTAATAATAATAATAATGATAATAATAATAACAATAATAACAATAAGTGAGTGGCACCTTACAGTCTTGACAGACCAAAGTATGTGAGTTGGAATGTGGCAAAAATTCCATCACAATGTCTGGGCAGAGCTTTAGAGAAACATTTGGTGCCCAAACGACATGTTCCCTCTCTCGGCCTTGCCTTGTGTACTCCAGAGGAATGGGTAACCAATAAGTCTGGAACGAGGTGGGCTGCAGACGCTGGCGGCTCAGCGTCAAACCTCAGAGACCTCGCCTCTACGAGCAGGTGACGAGTGGTGGCCAGACCCTGGCACCCAAGGGGCCCGACTTAGAAATAATAATAATAATAATAATAATAATAATAATAATAATAATAATAATAATAATAATAATAATAATGATCAGGAAGATTGGGGTGGGTTGCGTAGGTGGAGCCGAAGTAGAAGAAGAACAAGAAGAAGAAGAAGGGGGAGAAGAAAAAGAAGAAGAAGAAGAAGAAGAAGAAGAAGAAGAAGAAGAAGAAGAAGAAGAAGAAGAAGAAGAAGAAGAAGAAGAAGAAGAAGAAGAAGAAGAAGAAGAACAACAACAACAACAACAACAACAACAACAACCAACAACCAACAACAACAACAACAACAACAACAACAACAACACTATCGCTACAGCACTTCGCACCATTTTTGGTGCGAAGTCCGGATTTGATAGCCGCAGAAGCTCCCTCCTGTCTAGGCAGTCCTGGGATTCGCCACTGGTTGTATCACCTTCAGTGGTAAAAATCCCTGGCCTGACCCAGATTAGAGCCAGGAAGCTGATTAATGAGACAGGTGTTTCGTCCTTTGGTTCCTATTAAAAAAACAAAACGCTGCCCCTACTCAACTGGGGATTAAATCCAGAGCCACTGTTTTGTGACACTGCTGGTACTTTATTTTTAACTAGCTGACCCGGCCCGGCTTCGCTTAGCCACTGGCGGAGATCTGTCTGTCTGTCTGTTCTGTCTGTCTGTCTGTCTGTCTGACCTATCTATCTATCTATCTATCTATCTATCTATCTATCTATCTATCTATCTATCTATCTATCTATCTATGATGGATGTATGTGAGGATGGGGGATGTGTGTTTGGCTGGGTGGTTGGGGTGTGTGTGGATGGGAGGGTAGATGAGAGATGCATGTGTTGATGGGCGGGTGGGTGATGTGTGGGTGTGAGTTGTTGATGGATGAGTACGTGAGTGGGTGGATGTGTGTGAGAGATGAGTGTATGGTTGGGGGATGTGTGTGTTTGTGAGAAGATGTGTGTGAGCGGCGGATGTGTGTGGGTGGGGTATATGTGGGTGGTGGGGTGAGTGTGGGTGGGAGGTGTGTGTTTTTTGGGTGTTTATGCGTGGGGGATATGTGTGGGGGGATGTGTTTTTGTGTGGGGATGTGTGTATAGGTGGGAGATGTGTAGTTGAGAGGTGGCGGATATTGGGTGGATGAGTGGGTGTAGGTTGGCTGGTGTGTGTGTGGGTGAGTGGGGAAAATTGTGAATGAGAGGGTGCGGGATGTATGTGTGGATAGGTGCGGGATGTGTGGGTTGACGGGGGTATGTGTGTGTGGTTTTGTGATGTGTGTTTTGCTGGGTGGTTGCGGGTGTGTGGTGGAGAATATGTGGGTGGGTGTGTGCGTGTCGGTTATGGGATGGGTGGAGGATGTATGTCTGGGTGGGGAAATGTGTGTGGGTGGGGGATCAGTGAGTGGGTGGCGGCATGTATGTTTGCTTAAGTCTGTGTGAGTGCGTGGAGGTATGTGTCGGTGGGTGGGGTGTGGTGGGTGGGAGATGTGTGGGTGTCTGAGGGATGTGTGGGTGGCTGCGGGGTGTGAGGGTGGATGGGGAATGTGTCTCATTACATTGCATTATGCACTGTTTATGTTTACAACTTTCATTTGACAATGTTTTTTTTTCCCCCGTGAGAATGTACCATGCGTAATATGCATTGTTTATGCTTACAAAATCCATTTGACAATGTTTTTTTCCCCTATGTAAATGTAACATGCACATTTGATGAATGAAAGATGAGTGATCGAAAGGGCCGAATGTAAGACGGGCCTGCGTCTGTTACCCTTTTAAAATAAAGTTTGTTCGTTCGTTCGTTCTATCTATCTATCGCAACAGGCGTCTGCCTGTCTGTCTGTCTGTCTGTCTGTCTGTCTGTCTGTCTGTCTGTCTGTCTGTCTGTCCGTCCGTCCGTCCGTCCGTCCGTCCGTCCGTCCTCCCGTCCGTCCGCCCGCCCGCCCGCCCGTCCATCCATTCATCCATCCATTCATCCATCCACCCATCCACCCACCCACTCACCTACCTGTCTGTCTGTCAGTCTGTCTGTCTGTCTGTCTGTCTGCCTGCCTGTCTGCTTGCCTGCTTGTCTGTCTGTCTGTCTGTCTGTCTGTCTGTTTATTGATCTGTCTCTATATCTATCTATCTGTCTGTCTGTCTATCTATCCATCTATTTATCCGTTCACGTCTGTTTCCGTGCTCGTCTGTTTAGTTTGATCCGCGGGAGTGAAGAACAACAACTGTTCCTAACTAATTTCTGGTTTAATGAGAGAGTGATTTCTCTTGCAGCAAGATGGCTGAACATGTATTCATCTGTTTCTAAAGCTCATGCCATTTTCTTTCGTGCTGGAGGAAAAATTTTTGATTTTAAACTAAATAACTATGCCAGTTGGCTCGGCGGGAATGAGAAGCACATCTGTAGAAAATGTCATCTCAATCGGATAGACCGTTCGCGAGCGCATAAAGGACACACAAACAAAGAAACAAAGACACAAACAAACATTGTCTTTTTATATATAGATTCACCCCAAACAAAAAAGAATCCCATACAGGGTCTCACATGCATCGGTCCAACAATCACTTCCTGTTAAGTGTTCGGTAGACTGCATGACCGATGGATGGACGATTTGTTAGTTTTTGGGCCGTAGGGCCCTCACTGTTGTCGGATTTTTTGGGCCCATAGGGTACTCACTGTCGACAGAGTACTCCGACAACAGTGAGGGCCCTACAGGCCTAAAAACTAACAAAACATCCATCGATCGGTCCAGCAGTCCACCGAACACTTAACTGGAAGTGATTGCTGGATTGATGCAAATGAGGCTCTGTAAAGGATACTTTTTGTTTGGGGTGAATTAAAACTAAAGTACCGCACTAACTACTAGATAATAATAATAATAATAATAATAATAATAATAATAATAGCTGTAATAATTATAGTAGTAATAATATATAATAGTAATAACGATAATAACAATACTAATGTTAATAATAATGACAATAATAATAGTAATAATGGTATATAATGAATAAAAGTATGGTAAAACTAATAATAATAATAATAATAATAATAATAATAATAATAATAATAATAATAATGGTAATAACAATGTAAATTAAAGTGAAGGTAAAGAAATGGGGATGTTTTATTTTAAAACTAATGACCGGACTCCCAGATCGATCAGGCCCAAAAGGCGTTCGCGGAAATGTTATGGGAAGCAAAAGCGGCCGGTGGGTATACTGGCTGCATCACTCACACACTAAACAATATGGAGCTAGTACCAACTCGCCTCGAAACGTTTATACTGGCGGCATCACTCACACACTAAACAATATGGAGCTAGTACCAACCCGCCTCAAAACGTGAAAATAGTTTCTTTTTTGTGTAAATGAAGATGATTGTGTTTTAATAATTGTCCTTCATAAATACTAACTCAGTACATAACCAGATGAAATCATCAGTACTCGTCCTTGCTGCCAATCCTTCCCAGACACTGTCTAGAAAATTCTGAACATTATACCCAGTTTACGAGTTTATGTCAACTCCATAACCGCGCTGACCAGGAACCGAATCGTTGCCCTACTGAGTTTGCACACCTGCCACTATGTTAGTAGAAAGGCTATAACAACTATGCCATTACAGACACACTACTACTGCTACTACTACTACTACTACTACTACTACTACTACTACTACTACTACTACTACTACTACTACTACTACTACTACTACTACTGCGGCTGCTGTTGATGCTACTACCACTACTGCTAATACTGTTGTTGCTCCTGCTGTTGCTGCGGTTACTGTTCATTACTGCACTTTTATACGCCTACTACTACTACTACTACTACTATACTACTGCGGCTGCTGTTGATGCTACTACCACTACTGCTAATACGGTTGTTGCTCCTGCTGTTGCTGCGATTACTGTTCATTACTGCACTTCTATACGCCTACTACTACTACTACTACTACTACTACTACTACTACTACTACTACTACTACTACTACTACTAATAATAATAATAATAATAATAATAATAATAATAATAGACCTGTTGAGTAGCAACTCCATTTGCTGTTAGAAATCACACAAAACCCACTAACTACCGCTCACAGCTATCACCACATAGATAACCATCACTATAACGACCACATAAAACCACAGGAGACAGATTTGCTGATCACAAAAGGCACACTGGTTCAGGTGAGTCAACGGGCGACGTCAGTGTCACTCCCACGTTCTGCAAGCACAGGTAAAACGTCCTTGATCTCCCGCTGTACTGACGCATCGGCTGTCAGTGGTTCTCAAACGTGGAGAGAGGATTTGCTCCGTGTGTGATGGAAGTCAAGCAATATTTACCTTATCCACAATGAAGGTTGTCTGCAGCAGATCTTCACAACTGTCTGTCATTCGCGCTTGTTGTACATACTGCACGACTGCTGTTCGTCCATCTCTTGATGTATTGTTATCTTCTCACATGAATTATGTTCTACCTCTTTTTCGCCTGATTTCAACTTCTCCCTCTAATATTTTTTTTTTTTTTTTACAAGAGTGTTATGACTTATAAAGTGGCCAAAGTATTTAACTTCTCTCTATTTTTATTTATTTCACCAATTTCCAGTCTTTTTAGAACATGTGTATTTGATAGTTTTTGTTTTTATGAAATGCAACTTATTCTTGTGTATGCTCATATCTCTATGTCGTCTTTCCAAGTGTTTGTTTATTGATCGGGTTTCTGCGCCATGCAGTAGTGTTGAGTTGGCCCCGAATTAATAGGACGATTATATTTGGCATCTCTCATATTTCATGTAGTATTTATTTCTATAGATATTAATATTTTTTAAATGTAGTTGGAATTATTGTTGGTAATTTGTATTCTTTTCTTGATCTCTACTTCGTTTCTACCACCGCTGCGGCGGCGGCGAGGGCGGCGAGGGCGGCGCAGCGGCGGTATATTTTCAAATTCTTAGCAACAGGTAGTCCTATAATTATTCAATTCCTGTGCCAAAGAAAGATCACACGAAATGCTCATCATTGTCACATTTGAATTGTCGAAGGAAACAACAATCTGGACAAGACCAAATCGTCTAAGTACCGGCAATAAACCGTTCTTGAATATGCTTGAACAAGACAACCGTCCGAACATACACAAGCAGCCGGCACAAGAATCATCGCGTAAGGCAGCCGCCGGGATGCCGGCAACAAACCGACCACCGTGTTTTTAAATATATGCATTTCATTTTGCTAGCTAGGACACAATCCGTCTCTCTGGCGAAGGGATTAAGAACGCTGTTCGCAATCCCGTATACTCACGTACGAAACACAGCTGCGCGAGATTCGGCAGCAGATTGCGTCTCGCTTGTTACTTACGGAGGTATGTGAGCCGGTCGTTCAGAAAGCAATGGCAAACTACTGAGTGTAAAACTTGCCAAGACATCAACAACAGCTGCAAAATACTGGTGTTGACTGCAATGTCCTGCAAAGGATATGTGGGAAAAATAAAAAGCTTGGACACAAACAAAAAGTATAGCGAAAGAAATTCACAGCTCACACTGTAGCACCAAGCACTCAGCTCTGTAGCTTGATGACGAAACAGGGTCTTATAAGATCAAACATTGGGGAAATGCACGAGCAAACCGTTAGCGGAGACAATCAGCTTTCAGAGGTCTTACATGTCAGCTTGCATATTCGCCATGTTGGCCAGGTAGTTACATTCCCACATTTTTACATATCAAAGGTAAAAGAAATATATAACATAAGTAAGACAATGGTTCCATTTTGTGTGGCGAATACATCAACGTATAAGGACAAACCGTGTCTGTCCGATGGCGGTTAACAAGTCATTTCGTACACTAGATCCCCGGCCACATCGATCTTCAGTAGGAAAGTCTACATTCTCGTTATTAATACCGATTCGTTCAATTTACACGCTTTGTTTCGCCCGGCTTTGCTAAGGTTTATATATCTATTGGTTGATTCCCTGATATAATGGCTGTGTAGGCCAGCCTATCCGTCCTTTCATTACCCACAGCGCCTATGCAGATACATGTGAAAACGAATTGTGGACATCTGCATTGCTTCACCCAATGCTTACGCGCGACTCAAATTCCCTGGGCTTTCTAGATCATGGTCAGTGGATCAATACATAAGCATGAGTGCAGTTTTGTGATTCAGACCAATTAAAGGGAGCCGCAGAAGCGCAGCAGCTAGCGCGCATGCCTGCAAGCCCGATGGTCGTGTATTCGAATCCTCTTCCAGGCATGGAATTTCCCCCCCCCCCCCATTAATTAGGCCATGTTGACCTAGAGAATAAAAACAGGTTCACGGGAATTTCTCAGGAAGTAGCGGCAGTCGGCGTGTTATTGGCCATATCACTCATCGAATGCCGGTGGGTAAATAACAATTTGACACAAGCATCGGATGCCCGTTAGAAGCGGCATTGAGATGGTTTTATTAAATTGACATGAGCTCCCAGCTTATCATGTGAGCGTGCCCTCAAGGTCCAGACACACCTACTATATGTGTATACAACATCCTCGCCATCACGGTTATAATTAATGAGAGTCTTGACCTCTGCTTCTGCTGATGCAGGATTCCACTCTCTGCATCTCTCGTGGAAGCGTGCAATGACAGGAAAGATGACTTTAAAGGTTGGGGGTAAATGGTGTCCCTTCCTGTCCAGGTTCAACGTTCATGGGCTGGCATATTAGTTTGATGATGTTCTCAGCCCGACCTAGCCATAATTTACTACTCTTTATTCTGCATAATTTAGCAGACAGTTGAAGAATTATGTGAACACTGCGAAGATGTGGTTTTATAAATTGATGATAACACAGTAGGCGGTAAGAGCAATGAAGATGTCTGGAAAGGAGTTAACCCACAGAGAGAACTGGTTACTGGTATCGAATAAGACTATCCACATTCTTAAGGGATGTATTGAGAAGAATAAAGATGGAGTACCCAGTGACATCGGTAAAGTTGGATGGGATGAGAGGCGGGGAGCGATCAATAGAGAGAAAAGAGTTTAACATTATGACATAGAGGAACATGGGTAACAGAAATGACTGGCAGCACACGAGACAGAAGGTCAAGGGAACACATGAATACCAATACTACACGGCATTGACTATAAGAATAAGAAGTCCATTACATAAACTAAAATTATTGGAGCGAATGATCATAAATAAAGATTGCATACACGTCACTGTGGAGCAAACATCAAAGGAGGCTCCTCATCGTCAGAAGTTGTCCCCCTTCTTCACATGTTTCGGTCCCTTTATCTTTTTCACGACCTCGAGATGGGCCCACTTGGGCCATTACTCCCATGTCTTTAGGGAGTCTCCATGGCCAAGTGGTTAGGCGCCTGTAACGCGCTCCGAAGGTTGTATGTGGGTTCAATTCCGGGCTGCATCGTTCGGTTCATGAGTGCAGCTTTCTCGAAGACTCCTGGGGTGTCGTCGCTGGAGCTAGGAAGTGTGTGCTTTGTACGACGCTTTCGACACAAAGACGCCTGCGAACAAAGACTGAACCACGTGGGATAAAACCCGTTGGAATGAAGTCGATGCTCTTGCCTTGAACACCACTTTTAATCCTATGCCTTTCTTCTGTTGTATATCCACACTCTGTGTGTTCACCCCTGAGTGCAATCGTCCCATTCATTCGCGGCATTGTGTGTCTACAACACAGCCTCTCAGCTTCGAAAAGGCGAACATAGTGCATCGCGATCCGATACCTTCTAGCGGAAGTTTTTGACTTGGGTGGGAGAAATCCAGCTGTTCCCCGTCGGTCGCTGTTAGCCTTCTTCGTTGCGGTTTGCCACGCCACAGACAACGCCTGAGTATCTATGTTCCCTTCCCCTCAAGCCATTTATACCTAGAGACGATGCATTTCTGCACGCGGCCCGGGGAATCCATCTTGCCCTTGGCTATGACTAGTTTATGATAATTGGAAGGGTATCCCAACCTTACCTAGGAGGCGAACATACTGTGTCAATGCTTGGGCTAACATTTATCCATACCAGGATGAACGCCTGTCAATAATCTTATCTCGGTGTCTTCCCATGTCTCTTTAACCATAAACATTTTCAGTTGTGATAATGTTTAAGTTTTTCTTTTTGATTACTACAACCAAAACATGTAGATGTTAACCTTTTCAAGTCAATGCCTGGAGAAGTAAGCTGTAAGAAAGCCAGATCACGAGAACCTGCGAAGGCACAGAATGAAAAGGAGAGGTTATATTGAGGATGGGTGGAGAAACCTACTCACAGACACTCCAATTATCGCTGGGCGTGCAGTCAGACGAGTGGGGCCTACAGTCAGACGAGTGGGGCCTACAGTCAGACGAGTGGGGCCTACAGTCAGACGAGTGGGGCCTACAGTCAGACGAGTGGGGCCTACAGTCAGACGAGTGGGGCCTACAGTCAGACGAGTGGGGCCTACAGTCAGACGAGTGGGGCCTACAGTCAGACGAGTGGGGCCTACAGTCAGACGAGTGGGGCCTACAGTCAGACGAGTGGGGCCTACAGTCAGACGAGTGGGGCCTACAGTCAGACGAGTGGGGCCTACAGTCAGACGAGTGGGGCCCACAGTCTGCCATATGACAAGTCTCCGCTGTGTACACCTGGTACACAGTGGGACAATGTGAAGAAATTATCCTTGTAGAGTTTCTGGGGAGACAGGTTTATTTTCCACAACAAAGAACATGGTTCGGTTGTAATCTATGCCCGACTTCTGCCTCTCTTCACCTTCATCAAGTGTCTTCACAACTGAAGTGGACGCGTGCTACTGCTAGTTTCCCGTTCTCCGTTAGATGCTGTGGTTTCCTGTGCTGTAGTTTGATCGACTGTCTCTGTCGGCATATTGTTGCAGGGCTTGTACACATCCATGTCTATATACACACCCACCCAGCCAAACATATGCATGCACATAGACGCATATACCCAGGAGAGAGGAGACAGAGAGAGGTTGTAATTTTACTGATGTTATTTATTGGGATTCACATTTGTAAACTGACCAGGGCTCCCAGCCTCACATGGGCACGGGGAAATGTCTGGGGATGTGATGGCGCCAGCGTGAGACTGACCACGCCACGCACTATACAAACACGGGTCTAGCCTCATGTGCCCAGGGCAACTGAAGCTGTGTAGCTGGGAACTTTATTTTACTGACTCACTGATGTGCCCAAGGGGTCACAGACGCAGTTCCTAAGCCCACATTCGAAACACACCTGCGGGCGATTTGGAAGCAGACCACGTGTGCTGATTTTCACACAATGGTACGAGTGCTGGTCGTAAAGAAAGCAATGGCAAACTACTGAATGTAAACTTGCCAAGAAATCACAAAAAGCCAAATAATACTGGGGTTAAATACGATGTACTGTAAATAATATGCAACTAACTGATATGACTCTGTATTAAGCTGTTGCCCAGCTGTTCACACACGCATCTCTTCATCTTCCTTGTTCTGTTCTTGTCTAGTATATTCCTGCATAGAGTTAATTTAACCATTCCTCTTCTGCTACTAATACCCCATACATGTCATTTATATACAGGATTTGATGAGTCACTTGTAGCCAAATACCTCAGTACTTATATTTTCTTCTTTGTTCGCAGCAGTCTAAACATTTAAGCACAGATGCATCTGGTTTTAAATGTATTCAGGAAATATGTTGTTCTGAGTCTCAATATTCTCTACAAATTTCCCCCAACAGTCACTACACATTGCCCAACATTCACTACTCATTTCCCAATGTTCAGAATACATTGCCCAACAGTCACTATTCATTTCCCAATGTTCAGAATACAATGCTCAACATTCACTACTCATTTCCCAATGTTCAGAATACATTGCCCAACAGTCACTACTCATTTCCCAATGTTCAGAACACATTGCCCAACAGTCACTACTCATTGCCAAATGTTCAGAATACATTGCCCAACATTCACTACTCATTGCCCAACAGTCACACCCTCACAGAAGAAAAGACCACACATCCTGTCAGTAAGCAGATGTGTGATATGTTTGTGTCTCATGATGTGAACAAAGAAGAAAACATACATGCTGAGGTAATGGTAGCTGAAGTAATACAATATCTAGATGTAGAGGTACTGGTAGCTGTGGTAATACAGTATCTAGATGTAGAGGTACTGGTAGCTGTGGTAATACAGTATCTAGATGTAGAGGTACTGGTAGCTGTGGTAATACAGTATCTAGATGTAGAGGTAATGGTAGATGTGGTAATACAGTATCTAGATGTAGAGGTACTGGTAGCTGTGGTAATACAGTATCTAGATGTAGAGGTAATGGTAGCTGCGGTAATACAGTATCTAGATGTAGAGGTACTGGTAGCTGTGGTAATACAGTATCTAGATGTAGAGGTAATGGTAGATGTGGTAATACAGTATCTAGATGTAGAGGTAATGGTAGCTGTGGTAATACAGTATCTAGATGTAGAGGTAATGGTAGATGTGGTAATACAGTATCTAGATGTAGAGGTAATGGTAGCTGCGGTAATACAGTATCTAGATGTAGAGGTACTGGTAGCTGTGGTAATACAGTATCTAGATGTAGAGGTACTGGTAGCTGTGGTAATACAGTATCTAGATGTAGAGGTAATGGTAGATGTGGTAATACAGTATCTAGATGTAGAGGTACTGGTAACTGGGGGTAATACAGTGTCTAGATGTAGAGGTACTGGTAACTGGGGGTAATACAGTATCTAGATGTAGAGGTACTGGTAACTGGGGGTAATACAGTATCTAGATGTAGAGGTACTGGTAACTGGGGGTAATATAGTATCTAGATGTAGAGGTACTGGTAGCTGTGGTAATACAGTATCTAGATGTAGAGGTAATGGTAGATGTGGTAATACAGTATCTAGATGTAGAGGTAATGGTAGCTGCGGTAATACAGTATCTATATGTAGAGGTAATGGTAGATGTGGTAATACAGTATCTAGATGTAGAGGTAATGGTAGCTGTGGTAATACAGTATCTAGATGTAGAGGTAATGGTAGATGTGGTAATACAGTATCTAGATGTAGAGGTAATGGTAGCTGTGGTAATATAGTATCTAGATGTAGAGGTAATGGTAGATGTGGTAATACAGTATCTAGATGTAGAGGTAATGGTAGATGTGGTAATACAGAATCTAGATGTAGAGGTAATGGTAGCCGTGGTAATACAGTATCTAGATGTAGAGGTAATGGTAGATGTGGTAATACAGTATCTAGATGTAGAGGTACTGGTAGCTGGGGTAATACAGTATCTAGATGTAGAGGTAATGGTAGATGTGGTAATACAGTATCTAGATGTAGAGGTAATGGTAGCTGTGGTAATACAGTATCTAGATGTAGAGGTAATGGTAGATGTGGTAATACAGTATCTAGATGTAGAGGTAATGGTAGATGTGGTAATACAGTATCTAGATGTAGAGGTACTGGTAGCTGTGGTAATACAGTATCTAGATGTAGAGGTAATGGTAGATATGGTAATACAGTATCTAGATGTAGAGGTAATGGTAGCTGTGGTAATACAGTATCTAGATGTAGAGGTAATGGTAGATGTGGTGATACAGTATCTAGATATAGAGGTACTGGTAGCTGGGGTAATACAGTATCTAGATGTAGAGGTAATGGTAGATGTGGTAATACAGTATCTAGATGTAGAGGTAATGGTAGCTGTGGTAATACAGTATCTAGATGTAGAGGTAATGGTAGATGTGGTAATACAGTATCTAGATGTAGAGGTAATGGTAGCTGTGGTAATACAGTATCTAGATGTAGAGGTAATGGTAGCTGTGGTAATACAGTATCTAGATGTAGAGGTAATGGTAGATGTGGTAATACAGTATCTAGATGTAGAGGTACTGGTAGCTGGGGTAATACAGTATCTAGATGTAGAGGTAATGGTAGATGTGGTAATACAGTATCTAGATGTAGAGATAATGGTAGCTGTGGTAATACAGTATCTAGATGTAGAGGTAATGGTAGATGTGGTAATACAGTATCTAGATGTAGAGGTAATGGTAGCTGTGGTAATACAGTATCTAGATGTAGAGGTAATGGTAGCTGGGGAGCTATAGCAACATATTGATTATAAGCTCGCCTACCAGCCCAGAAATCATGGGTTCAAATCCACATCAAGTCGGATTTTTAAATATGGACCTGAGCTCCTGCATTGACCCCACCTAAAATGGGTACCAGGAAATGTCTAGGGAAGTAAAGATGACCAGCATGACACTGACCACAGCACCTACTGACACCACCCACTGACCAAACTGCCCACAACACACACTGACCACTCACTGACCACACTGCCCACTGACCAAACTGCCCACAACACCCACTGACCACATTGCCCACTGACACCACCCACTGACCAAACTGCCCACTGACCAAACTGCCCACACCACACACTGACCACTCACCACCCACTGACCACACCACCCACTGAGTGCTGGTTGTTGTATACAAATACGGGTGTAGCACCATACGCCCAATGCACTTAAGACATATAAAAGGCTGCAGGCTGTACATGACTATCCACAGATAACTGTCAGTGTTACTACATCACTTATCAACACCATTAGCAAAAGACAAATAACATTTACAACATAGTAACAGAGAAAGAACAGAGAAACTAACCCCATGTAGGAATATA
Source organism: Cepaea hortensis (assembly GCA_963921405.1). Taxonomy (NCBI): domain Eukaryota; kingdom Metazoa; phylum Mollusca; class Gastropoda; order Stylommatophora; family Helicidae; genus Cepaea; species Cepaea hortensis. Next base: position 55,859,425 of record OY992895.1, on the reverse strand, counting down.
CTAAACATTATAGTAAAAGTAAAACAATTATAATGCTGACAAAATGAATGAAGAAAATGTGTTTCTTTCTGACACTTTATTTAAAATAAAAAATATAACAAAACCAAAATAAAAGAAAAAAATACACACAACACACCAGGGACAATGAACACAAGTTAATCTACAATGGTGTATTTGAGTATTTATTAATAAATTAACAACACACACACAAACACATAACACTTCTCTGTGTTAAAATGTACGACAGACTAGGACTTCAACCAAGAATGCACCAAGAACAAGAACTATCTCTAACAGCTACCAACAAAATAGCCTGCCACAATCAGACAGCACCTGCTGAATGAAGGAGGTGGCCTGTACCACAAGCTAACCACACAGGGGTGTTCTATTATATAACACATTGATGGTTCTAGCCTGGTTAGTCACAACACACAATCTGAACTATTAACTCCTGCATTCTATTGGACACCGTGCTCAAACTTCCTACTTGAAGTGATGTATGGCATTTTGTAAACAAGACACTGCTGTATTATTTCACACTTTATGAATGAGCCGCTGTGAATCCTTCAACATTGAAGAGGGCCAGGACGATACTGTCATCGGTATGTCCCTCAATAGAGGTCTGCATGGCTCAAAGATTAAGAATGCTTGCTCTTAAACTACCCGTGCAATGATGGCGAGGTAGTGCATTCATCCTCTACACTGGTCAGTTAGACTTACTGTTTACAAAGCAATGGAAAACCACTCAACGTAAAACTGTCTAGACATTAAACTTGGGCTGATAGCAATGTCCTGCAAAGGACATGCAACATTTGTTGGTTTCCCTCAATGAGTCTGGAGGACATGCAACATTTGTTGGTTTCCCTCAATGAGTTTGGAGGTGACTGATGAAGGCAATCTGGAAACTTCTGTAACAGTGAGGCCAACTAGTGTTGGTTGTCAATTGCATTAAGACCACCTGACTTTTGATGTTCACACAAATGCCTATGAGTAGCTACCTCAATTAAATGCGATTATAACTGTGACTGACATATCAATAACACTGCATCACGTGTTGTTAACTATAAAACTATCAACAATTATCATTAACACTGCATCACGTGTTGTTAACTATAAAACTATCAACAATTATCATTAACACTGCATCACATGTTGTTCACTATAAAACTATCAACAATTATCATCAGCAGTGAGAATACAGAAGTGTGGATTGAAGAATGGAAAGACCAGAACAGATCAGACCAGCAAGTGCATGAGTGGATCCATCAATCAAACCCAGACTGGCTCAGTGTGTCACTACATGCTGATGGATTTATTCTGGAGGTGATCAGAGCTCCTATGGACACATCTGGAGTGTGATTATGACAATATGCACTGAACGGAACTGAATGATCAACAATCAGTTCTGTCCAGTCTTGAAAAACTGTATGACATGTTACCAAAACATTGCAGTCTAACAAATGACACATTCAGATATTACGGTTGAACACTTACAAAGTGATCAATAATGACACAATAAAATTTGTCAATTATAACTTGACCAAATAAAGATATAAACAATCACTGGTGATTGTCATGGCAAATGCAAAATTTCTGACTCAAAAAGGTGTTCAAATTAAATTGGTGCTATGTACAAAAAAAAATGTCATTCTTGGCCCTTAGATGCTTTTCTACAGCATAGACAACTGCAGGCTTCACCGAATTCACACTGACTACACACACACACACACACATTCATTTTCTGCCACTGGGACAACAAATCAATATCTATATATATTACCAAAAGAAAAATATTTTCTTTAAAAATATTCAGAAAGTAGCCCGTACCACAGGATGACTATTATCTTCTGGACAAGATTGGCCAGTTATAATCTTCAGAATAAGAATAGGACACCACAGACTCTATAGTCACATGTACACAACGTTAGAGATAGGTTCTACTGCAATGTCTACATGTGGACTGGCACCTGTAGAGAATATACCTTAATGTTGTACCATATACAGCTCAGACTGCAGAGAATATACCTTAATGTTGTACCATATACAGCTCAGACTGCAGAGAATATACCTTAATGTTGTACCATATACAGCTCAGACTGCAGAGAATATACCTTAATGTTGTACCATATACAGCTCAGACTGCAGAGAATATACCTTACCATTGTATCATATACAGAATATACAGCTCAGACTGCAGAGAATATACCTTAATGTTGTACCATATACAGCTCAGACTGCAGAGAATATACCTTACCATTGTATCATATACAGAATATACAGCTCAGACTACAGAGAATATACCTTATCGTTGTACCAAATTCAACTCAGACAGATATATTCTATGATCGGATAAAACAACCCATGATGTCAAACTCTATGGAAGCCTGCAAGACCTGCAGAACAAAATGCAGTTAGGCAGGAAACAAAACTGTAGACACTGGGTGATTCCAAGTAAACAGAGAGAAGAAGCAGATAATGTTTCCACTTCTGATTTCCTTGCTAAACCCACAAACCAAATTATAACCATGAATTCACACAAGACACACACACACTACTCACTGACACAGACAGCTGCACTCTCTGACACACTGCAGTCTGCCATCTGATGATCTGAAGCCCTTGGTGTGGCTTACATACAACTCATGTGCTGTATCTTTCAGTTATCTAATGTACATTAACACCCACAAAGTAAATACTAAGAATGCTAGAGCAAACACGTACTTTCTGAAAAGTTATAATCTAATGACTCGTAACAACGGATAGTACTTGAGGAAACATTAAACAAAAACATGTACAAAATGGCAACATTGTCAAAATGTATTAGATTTCTAGAGTTGAAACCACTAGGCTTACTTTCTTATAAAGCTTCTAACTTTCTGCATCACATTGAAGGGACATGTCTTTCAACATTTTTATTAGTTAACTAACATAAAACTGTGGAGCAAGAAAGCTATGTTGATTACATAATTTGATTTCTCAATTCAAAATTGCCACCCTTACTTCCTATAATTCTTTTACCTGCATGGATATGTGTTTACTATTGTTTAAAACATTTTTTCCCTAAAATATAGCTACTAATGTATATTGACCTTTTTAACTATTTCTAAAGTACACTATGATAATGCTTTAACTTTCTCTAATGTTTTTAACTATTTCTAATGCTTGTGATGTTGCTTTGTCTATAGATGCCACTATTTCTAGAATACATTATACTAATGACTTCATATCTTCTACAACTTCCACTGATACTAGAGCATACTATACTTCTGATTTCTAATCCTCTACAATTTGTTTCTAAAGTACAATACAGTTGTGATTTGTCATCCTCTATAGCTTCCACTGCTTCTAAAGTACAGTATAAAAAAGATGTTTGCATATCCTTTACAGGACATTGCTGTCAACATCAGCATCTTTCAGCTGATTGTTGATTTCTTGGCAAAATTACGCTCAGTAGTTTGCCATTGCTTTCTGAGCGGCCGGCTCACATACCCTGTAAGTTGCTGATACGATTCGAACCACTGCTGATTCTCACCGTCGTCACGTTACTTACGAGTATATGAGATTAAGGAGAAAAGTCGCTAACCTCTAGGCCAGGAAGCTGGCAAAGTACAGTATACATACTAGTAATTTCTCATCCATTTATTGCGGCTGTATTAATCAAAAACATTCTGCATGCCATATCACAAGGTTATTCAATCCAAACATTAATGTGATGTTGCTGAACATGTCAATATAATATAAAACTAACTTCATAACTGGCCATAAACTAATTCTTGGAACATTAATGTGATGGCTTCCTCTGGCCCTCCATATCAATAAGAACTTGGATGGATGTTGATATAACTTGGGCATGTTAACAACATAAAAGCAGATCTTGAAATTAAACAGGAAGCAATTGATAATAACATAACAAAGAACAATATGATGGTATAGACTGATGGATCCATGTAATGTGATAGGACATTAGGCTGGGGACAATTGGTGTTGAAATAATCTCCAGTTATGAAGATAATAAATCCGCTTATTAGTAACATATATATGTAATTATAAAATCCACATGACAAACAAGGATGCCACCATTCAAAATCATAGTTAAAGATAAGGTGGGAATTAACACTTATAATGTTTACAACATGAAAACTGAAATTGAAAATGAAAACATTCCTCTTTGAGTAAAACATTGGAACTTAAGTTCTCTAATAGACTGATTTGTGTCATAGATAATATGCCAAGACAACAATACATACAGGTAAACATACAAACATATGTGTGTATATGTGCACACACACACAACATATTGCTTGCTGTAAAATGGATTTTACAAATGGCAAATCATGAAACTTTTGACAGTACCAAATATCTACATCTTCTGGATCGCCAGGAGACAGTAATGTTGTCCACGGACCATAATCTGAGAAACACTGGTGTGAAGATTTGTGCTGTGATGACATTCTGACAAAATCCCCCATACTTATTATACCTGAGAATGGTCATTTCTCACCTTTGAGATTTAAATGACATTTGTCAACTAAAACGCACATGACAACAACCAGTACTGTCAAGGCAACTGGTGCACACTCACACTGTATTAGTCAGATGTTTTCTGTAGTATGATTACAAATAAACCACTACTCTAATTACACCAAAAAGCATATGTGCTATCCTGTCCAATGGGAAAACACTGAATAAATGTGGTTGCTATACTGTACAGTGGGGAAAATCAACAAAGTGTAGCTGCTATACTGTTAAATGGGGAAAATCCACAAAGTGTAGCTGCTATACTGTTCAATGGGGAAAATTCACAAAGTGTAGCTGCTATACTGTCCAATGGGGAAAGTTCACAAAGTGTAGCTGCCATACTGTTCAATGGGGAAAATTCACAAAGTGTAGCTGCTATACTGTTAAATGGGGAAAATCTACAAAGTGTAGCTGCTATACTGTTAAATGGGGAAAATTCACAAAGTGTAGCTGCTATACTGTCCAATGGGGAAAATTCACAAAGTGTAGCTGCTATACTGTCCAATGGGGAAAATTCACAAAGTGTAGCTGCTATACTGTTCAATGGGGAAAATTCACAAAGTGTAGCTGCTATACTGTCCAATGGGGAAAATCCACAAAGTGTAGCTGCTATACTGTCCAATGAGGAAAATCTACAAAGTGTAGCTGCTATACTGTTAAATGGGGAAAATCTACAAAGTGTAGCTGCTATACTGTTAAATGGGGAAAATTCACAAAGTGTAGCTGCTATACTGTCCAATGGGGAAAATTCACAAAGTGTAGCTCCCATACTGTCCAATGGGGAAAATTCACAAAGTGTAGCTCCCATACTGTCCAATGGGGAAAATTGACAAAGTGTAGCTCCCTTACTGTCCAATGGGGAAAATTCACAAAGTGTAGCTGCTATACTGTTAAATGGGGAAAATTCACAAAGTGTAGCTCCCATACTGTTAAATAGAGAAAATTCACAAAGTGTAGCTCCCATACTGTCCAATGGGGAAAATTCACAAAGTGTAGCTCCCATACTGTCCAATGGGGAAAATTGACAAAGTGTAGCTCCCTTACTGTCCAATGGGGAAAATTCACAAAGTGTAGCTCCGTTACTGTCCAATGGGGAAAATTCACAAAGTGTAGCTCCCTTACTGTCCAATGGGGAAAATCCACAAAGTGTAGCTGCTATACTGTTAAATGGGGAAAATCTACAAAGTGTAGCTGCTATACTGTTAAATGGGGAAAATCTACAAAGTGTAGCTGCTATACTGTTAAATGGGGAAAATTCACAAAGTGTAGCTGCTATACTGTTAAATGGGGAAAATTCACAAAGTGTAGCTCCCATACTGTCCAATGGGGAAAATTCACAAAGTGTAGCTCCCATACTGTCCAATGGGGAAAATTGACAAAGTGTAGCTCCCTTACTGTCCAATGGGGAAAATTCACAAAGTGTAGCTCCCTTACTGTCCAATAGGGAAAATTCACAAAGTGTAGCTGCTATACTGCACAATGGGGAAAATCCACAAAGTGTAGCTGCTATACTGTTAAATGGGGAAAATTGACAAAGTGTAGCTCCCTTACTGTCCAATGGGGAAAATTCACAAAGTGTAGCTCCCTTACTGTCCAATGGGGAAAATTCACAAAGTGTAGCTGCTATACTGTTCAATGGGGAAAATCCACAAAGTGTAGCTGCTATACTGTTTAATGGGGAAAATTCACAAAGTGTAGCTGCTATACTGCACAATGGGGAAAATCCACAAAGTGTAGCTGCTATACTGTTTAATGGGGAAAATTCACAAAGTGTAGCTGCTATACTGTCCAATGGGGAAAATCCACAAAGTGTAGCTGCTATACTGTCCAACTGGAAAACATAATGGGACTATTATACTGTCCAATGGAACAAATCTACAAGATAAGTGCTATACTATCCAATAAGAAAACAATGAGCAAATGTGGCATGATGTACCACCCATTAGGGAACATCTACAAAGTGGAGCCGCTATATTACCCAAATGGGACAGATGAAACAGCATGGCTGCTACTGTCCAAACAGGTAAAAACAATTGAGAAACTGACTGCTAAACTGAATGTGTTTGTAGTGAACTGCTACATTGCAATATAATATTTCTGGAATATAATGTTCCTTCACTTCTCGCTGATCACATGTGGTATATACAGATCTGGCTAAGCCCTTGACTAAAGTCAACAGAATTAAATATTACATACATCATGAAAACTAAAAACAATAGCAACTTTGATAAAAAATACAAGATAATAATCTTCAACTGTCATTCCTGCTACTATTTGCTTTTATTATAGAATTTAGTTCTAGAAAACTAGAAAATCTAGTTGATCCCAACATCCGAGGACATGTAACATTTTTGTATCTAAAGATTCTTCAACCAGTTATTTACATTTCAAAGGTGAACATCAATATTATCTTTTATGGTGACTCACATCCTGAAAACAACAACCACAGATGTTTTATAAATCAAGTGATACCATTTCTATGCCTTGTGAAAATATCCAGTTTTATGAAAACTTCACAAATAAATATCACTTTCTTTTCAGGTGGCAATAAGAACACAAACAAATTGAAAATATAAACAATATGAACTGTTTCTTTCAGCTACCATCAAAGCTATCTTATTATTAAAAATAGAGTTCAGAGAATTCTTGAGCAACTTGTAGAAACTAAGGGAAGGTATTTGTATGGTATATAATACTCACTATCTTAATGTTTTTAAACTATTACATATATCAACAAAAATAATTAGACAGAGGTTTTAAAACATAATAAAATAGTTTCCTCACAAAATATAAACCTAAAGTGAAACAATTTTTAAAAAATCAAGTCTATCTGAATTTTTAAAAAAAGCAAAAAACAAAACTCTAAGATCAAATAAGACCACAGGGGTAAATTTGTAAAATGGTTCAACTTAAGAAAGTTACATTGTGTGAGAATACATTCCATCTCTGAGAGTTTGCAAACTTTAGCCTGGTAATTTTTGTTACTGATATCTTTAATAGTTTCAAAGCTATTTAGATTTGTGATGTTTTTTAATATACCTCATCTAATTGTGCATGAGCTCTTTGAACCTGGTTTCCTTTGATCTTTAAATGCCCTGTACCAGAGACCCTATAGGGAAAAACCCACATATTTAACATCATCTTACCACTTTTATTTATCATCTCAGCCACCTGTGATCTCTTCTGATGAATATGATCCTGATATTTAAAAAAAAAATTCAACATCAATATGTTCCAACTGGTAATAGCACTTTCGTGAAGTAAGTAGATTAACTTTGTCTGATGCTAGTACTGGCTAGTACACTCATTTTTCTTTGACATATTTATTGTACAATTTACTGAGAAAATAAATTCAAAGTACAAAATGTATTTTGCTCCAGGCCAAAGACTTTGTAGATGTAAGACCATCTCATTAAATGAAACACTGTGATTGATCAATAATTAAAATCTTACATTATTAGTCTCAGACGTGGTCCACCACCGCCTGAAAAAAATAAAGCTAAAGGTGGTGTATGAACATTACCGGTGAAACCGATACTTTGAGGTCTTAAGGTCAAAGGCTTAAGTTAATCTTCCATACTGCAACAATGACAGAAATAATCCGTACTGCAGCAATGAATAAAATAACAGCATTGTGAATCTTTCAGAACATCATGAAACATAAGCAACACTGGTAATATTTGGCTTTTTATTAATTTCTGCCTTGTAATTTTGTAATGCCTAATGACTGTGACATAAAATGGGATTTCTTCCTCTTTTTCTGCGTTCATCCGGAGTTTCTTTTTTTGGACATTATTGCGTTGTGCCTGTTTACAGCAGAGCTGTGTTCTTGTGCCGTTAGGCAGACACATCCAACTTCTGAGTGCATTTGTTGACCGGGTTAACTTTCCCGGAAAATGGGATTTGAGTGGATTTACATGTTTAAATTAATGTTTTACATTAACAATTTTATCAAGATGACACTACATGAGAAATATGTTTGATCAACTACACACAGGTAAACATACTTAGGCATTTTATGGATTTCAGATGCAACAAAAGTAATTAATGCATTTAGCAAGTTATATAAATTATATGATGACTGTTTGCATTACAGCAGGATGACAAAGAGTGTAGGGATTGAAGAGGTCAAACTCAGTATAAGAACAAGCCTTAATGTAGCTGAATGTGTCGCCCGAAGACAAAAATATAGCAGTTCATCAATGTCATAGACAGCACACGCAGAGAGTAAAATCTGCAACTGGCAAGCCACAAATACAGCAAGCTGGCGGTCAGAGAGAGAACATTGCCTACATCATTGATGGAATGGTCAACTGATCTATCACTTCAATTGTATGTGCAATAATAAACTGTAAGGCTGTCAACAACAAACAGATCATTACTTGAAAAACAGAGTCAAGAGAGATGCGGGGTTAACTTTCCACTCAGGCGTAGCTGTACTTCCATAACAAGTTGTAACAAAGCATACTTGATGAGTGGTGTAAGTCAAGTAGAGGATCCTTGTTTAGATGCCTTGAGACATAGTAGGCATAAAGTGCTGGTTCCTTATTTTCACAGATCAATCGGCACTGAGGTCACTATCGCGTGGGCTTCCTTGACTTCCCCAGACATTTCCTGGCACACATTTTATCCTGGGTTGATGTGGGTAGACAAGGCTGATTTAACAAATCCGCCCCAATGTAAATTCTAAACATTATGAACAAGATGTTTATTAATGCACTATGAATCTGGTTTGAGTTATGGACGGAAAAGCCTGTTTAGATAGTGATCGGACAGTCAGTGTACTAAATACACACATAATTTGTATTAAGTAGTTATGTAAGGAAAACAATCTCCTGATACATGCAGCTGAACACAACTGAGGATCTTGTTTACTCCACAGATTCAGTGTATGCTAAACATAGCTGAGGATTTTGTTTACTTCACAGATTCAGTGTCTCACAGTGTAGCGAAGGCTCAAGGAGCAGTTGCTATCTCATGCTCAGCTCATAACCAGTTGTAGATGATAACATTGCTCACACAGACACATGTTTCCTTGCTGATATGGAGGTCCTGGGGAATGTATTCCTGCAGGATTCAGCTGAAGGTAAGTCTGTTAGTGTGTTGACTTTAGTAGAACTTTATAATAGGCATAACTGTATGAGCACAGTACATCTGTTACTACATACCCTTTATTTAAGGCAGCTTTGTTAATATATGACGGGTGCACTAGCGTAGCTGATAGCCAACTCCACTGGTAATGTCATGAGTACAGTCGGCCACTGATTCGATGCCTTGGCTCGCCGCTTGTCAGTGAGGAAAAGACTGGCCACTTTCCCCTGTACTCTAGGCCTACAAAATGTGATGGCGCTACCACAACCCAAACGCATAGCAGAAAACTGCTTCAGGAAACATTCTTAGTTTAAAAAAATGGTGTTTATATACAGCAATCACATGACACTCTGTGATGATTCATTGTCCAACACTTTGTAACTAATGAGTTTCAATTCCCACCATTACTTGATTTTGACATCTTATATGACACTTTTGTGACATGATTGTAGCAATGCATTACATGAATCAATCGATGAAATACAAGACAGTGTTTTACAATCAGATGGTATTTGTTTTATGACAATGGTCTCAAACCTAACACCTGTAATATTGCTTTACACCTTACTCTGAATATACTAGAACATATCAGCGAGGATACACACCAAAGACTCAAACTCTTCTCTGACAATAAGTGTCCGTGAACATTTTATAATATGATCAATGTATATTTAGCTGCAATAAAGAATAATAACTGCATATATCTGGCCCCTAGCACTATACTGCTGTGAAACTTGGGACTATACCCACAAAAGGATGACAAGAACTTAGAGGTTTTAGAGATGGCATGTTACTGCAGGATGCAAGGAGTTAGCTGGACAGAAAAGAGATCAAATGAACACATTTTTAAAGACATTGAGGAACATGTCTACAAAAAATGCAAACAAGAAGATGTGCTTGCTCAAAATACTGGAGGTCTAAGAGAGCATCCAAGAAACAACTACATCACACAGTCGCGAAAGGGCAGTGCTACAAACATTGACAATTATAAAGATAACTTGAATAATAAAAAGTAGCAGTTCTAAGAAGGGTGATGATGAAAAATTAAATTTATGAAACTTCAGTAGAGCTGTAAAGATATAATGAATAAATCAACAAAAATGAGTAGTGGTATATAACAGCTTTACAAGAAGACAATAACAAGTTACAGAATGGATGTTACAGTTAAAGCCTTCGTCAGCACACAAACATTACATGGACACTTGTAAAATTACACAACAAATATACCAGTTACTTTTTTGATAACTACTAACAAGAATGTTTCATCTCCTGATCTGTTTGAATGACAGGTACACAACAGCTAAATAACTTTTGTATATTCATTATGTAAGTAAATCAGTGTCTGTTTGTTGTCTGTGTTCTGACGAGGGCTCTGGCCACAACAATTTTATCACTTGAGACTGCGTTCTTGTTTTTGCTGATTTACTCGCTGCAAGGTCAAATGGGGGTTCTGACAGAGCCATTGAGAATTGTTGAGAACATAGAACATTGGGATGACATGACTAGACAACTAGAACATCAGACTCGGCACTGACTACCTACATGACGACGCCGTCAACTACTGCCAGTTTGTTTCAGACAACAATATATGTGAGGAAGAAATCACTATGTACAAGTAAGCTATAATTAACTCAACACTCAGATACAGATTCATGAGAGTGATTAATTCCTAAGCTAATCAGTGCCAAGCATAATTTGACGCACGAGGTGACAATTTATTTAAGATTTTCTAAATTTCTTGAACATCAATTCATAAATTTAGTGATCTTTGGTCATTAAAAAAAAAGTGTTTTAAGCTCTGATAAGAATACAGAAAGAGACATGATTTTAAAACAAAATATAGAAGTAACTAGGATACTTGAAAAATAAATGATGAAACTTGTCGTATGAGACATATAATACTGACTTCATTCATACTGCATCTAAGTATACAAATAAATAATTAAAAACAAACACAAGTGGAACAATATAAAAGTTTACTTTGTGACAACATCAACCAGAAACTGAGAAAACCAAGTGGACACATTCTTCAACAAATTGTTGTAGAGTTGTCCTAGCCACCATTGATGCATGACAATCTTTATGATAAAACACATGACAATCTTTACGATCAAACACATCACAATCTTTATGATCCAACACTTTAGAGTCTTTATAATCCAACACATCACAATCTATATGATACAACACATTAAAATATTTAAGATCCAACACAAAAATCTTTATGATCCAAGACATTACAATATTTATGATTCAACACAACACAATCTTTATGATCCACCATATTACAATCTTTATGATCCAACACATTACAATCTTTATAGGGGTCTCCATGGTAAATTGGTCAAGCAGCCTGCTTCATGCTCCAAAGGTCATGGCTTTATTTTCAACCTCTGCCATTCAGTTCTTAGGTGCAATTTTTTGAGACCCCTGGGGATTGTTGCAGAAGCTACGGAGTTTGTGCCGTGTGCAACACTTTCAACGGGTACTCTGAGGAAAAAGATCAAGCCATACTGGGTAAAACCAGGCGCAATGACGTAAATCCTCTGGCCTTTAATCCCCCTTTTTATAACTGTCAATACAATCCGTATAAACCTGCCCACAACTCAAGATGTAATTACAATCCTTATAAACCTGCCCACAACTCAAGATGCAATTACAATCCTTATAAACCTGCCCACAACTCAAGATGTAATTACAATCCTTATAAACCTGCCCACAACTCAAGATGTAATTACAATCCTTATAAACCTGCCCACAACTCAAGATGTAGTTACAGTCCTTATAAACCTGCCCACACAATCCAACACATTACAATCTTTATGATCTAAAACAAAACAATCTTTATGATCCACCACATTACAATCTGTATGATCCACAACATTACAATCTTTATGATCCACCACACTACAATCTTTATGATCAAGATATCCATATAAACCTGCCCACAACTCAAGATGTAGTTACAATCCTGATAAACCTGCCCACAACTCAAGATGTAGTTACAATCCTGATAAACCTGCCCACAACTCAAGATGTAGTTACAAATAGACAGCATTCTCAGCCTGAAACAACATACAAGTACTATAGGAACACGACACCAAAATCACAACGCAATTTGTCAAGCCATTTTGAGGGGAACCAAACATTTTACCTGTGCTTGTTTTAATATGCACACAGGCACAACGTACAATTGGCTTATTAACAAACACAACATGCAGCCTTGACTCACACAGGAATTCACTGAATAAACAATAACATGAATTATTTGCCTGCCTAAAGGAGATTCTCACACGGACAGCCAAGGCTGGGCTGGTTAACCTTTCAGCTTGATTTTGTGCAGTTTGAGCTTGAATCCCAGAACCTCAGTAAGGACTGCAGAGAATGCTGACAATACCACAACTCGCATGATGTTGTATATGAGAGGGTTGGCAGAGAAACCTGATATTTTAAAAGGACTCTCCAGTTCCTAAAGGAAAAACAGGTAAAATATTATTACAATTAATACTGTAATACATTAGAGAGAACACTTCTGAAACAACTCACATGAGTAAAGAAATCATTTATTAACATGTTCATCTCATATGGGTACCATGGTGCGGGTATCTCCTACCCTATCAAAGAAGTAGACATCTCTTTCTCTCTGCTGGCTCATGGGACAGGGACATCCTTTGGCAAGGTGGAATATTCCTTCAGTTCACCAACCAGAGTAGCAGACTGAGCTTGACAGAAGACAACAGTTTTTTTAGTTATGATCAAGATCATGACAGTAGGCAAAGATCTCTTAATAGAGACAATGGCTATAGTCATCGACCAGTATGGTCACTGTCAAGAAGGAAATCAATGGCAAACTACCTTCTTTACAGATGCTTGCAAATCATGATTCAACAACACAGACTCGCTCTAGGACTCTGGAGATCATGAGAGATGGTGAACCAAGACCATTCATTCATTCCTTCATTCAGTAGCATGTCCTTAGCAGAACCTTGCTCCCATAACAAGCTTCCGGAAAGTTTCTCGGTCATAAGTAAGATGTCCTGTGTCCGATAAGAACCAAGATCACCCATGTTTATTGGCATGGCATTGATGATTAATCTCATACTGTTCGATATCCAATTATTGCAGCAGGAAAATTGACAAGGAGGGACAATTACCCACACGAGGATGAAATAATCATTTTGCTTTTGTCAAATTATGAGCAGAGACAGGCTGTGACTTGAATGTCAGAGTCAGAGGTGGGCTGTTGGATGGGCTGGTAGAGCAAAAGAGTTGTGACGAGAGAGAGAGAGAGAGAGAGAGAGAGAGAGAGAGAGAGAGAGGGGAGGGGGGTGTGGAGGAAATGCATCTTGGTTCAGCCCTTTTGACTTCTTGGCCATGCAATCTCAAGGTTGCAGCTTCACGAGCATCACTTGATTCATTTAATCACCCTGCCTCTCTGAGGGCATTTTGTATATCAGCTGGGTCCACTGTTCATCCACTGTAAACCTTAGCCCAGCCCGCAAGCAAGCCAGCTTGTTCATCTCCTCTCACACCCACATGACCTGGAAGAAAAATGTAGCAGTTTTACAGACACAACCTCCTCAGTGATTCCACCCATTGTCTTCGAGCCCAACTTTTCTTGATCTTCTTGAGCAAACTCATCTATTCACAAAGAAAGCATGCCTGGATGAAGGTCTTGTGTCTTCAGCCAGGCTATTGCTTTAGTTACTGCTATGACATATACAGTCAGGCTACTTGTCAAGGCAAAGACACCGTAGTTTTCCTTCACATTTCTCCCTCCAACCTCATCTGCAAAAGCCCATGAACTCCCCAAGTATCAAACAACTCACCGATCTATCTAGATGACTACACCACCCTCATTAGTGTGATAGAAAGGCAGAATGTTAGACAGGCCTGTGTGCCCAATTCTTAACCCTTTGAAAATAAAGTTTGTTCATTTGTTTGTTCGTTCTCAAAAGAGTTTTTACGGAGATGACTGTGCATTACAAAAGAGAACAGCTTAAAGAAATTAAAAACAAACATGCTGACCTAAAAAGTAAAAGGCATTAAAACTGTCTTCCAGGCTAACCTTAAGGAGGTCCTCAGCTAAGCGCAGGACATTGTTGGCCAGGATCAGCTCCTCCTTCTTGTGGGGTTTCTGCTCCATCTGCAGGTAGAGATTAATCTGTTCTGTGATGAGCACTGACAGGTTGCGGTACTTCTTGTTGATCTTCAGACCCACAGTCATGAACCGCATGAGGAAGACTGCCAAGGCTGAGCACCACACCAACAGCTCCCAGTTGCACAGGTAGTCCAAGTAACTGCTTGTGTCCTTCAGCATCTGAAAGAAGTCAGTTTCTCACCAAATGTTGGGCTCTATGTAGCAGTTTTCTAGAATGTGTGTGTCTACAATAATGACATTGGCTTCCTAATCATCAACAATGGGAACTATTCAACAGAAGTCAGATGAAGAATAGCTACAGGAATGCACAGGTTAAACAGTATTAAGAACAAATGGCACATCAGCAAACATGATTAATGCAACATTTTTAGAATTAACATCTTTCCTGTGGCAACATACAGATGTTAAGTTGCAGTGCATTTTTCAATCAGTGAAGAAGAAAATTGTGATTTTGAACTTGCCTGCTACAGAAGTGTTTTTAGAATATCGTGGACCAAGAAGACATCATGAAATGGAAAATACTACAACTGGCAAATTTATGAAAAATGAGACAAAAGGCTGAGAGAGTATACACAGTCTGTCTCAGTGACCAAAGGCTTGTGAACCCAATTCGTGAGCCGCTTACCAGGCGTTCGAAACGCAGCCACGACCGATTTGTGCAGCAGTCCGTGTCCTGTTGCGTTATAGTGTATTGGTATGGGAGCCGGTCGTTCAGAAACCAATGGCAAACTACTGTAGAAACTTGCCTAGTACATCAACAGCAGCTGAAAAATGCTGGTGTTGACTGCGACGCCCTGCAAGGGATATGCAACATAAAAAAATAAAAAGTATACACAGTACTAGAGAGATGGAAGGCATTATGGACATACTTGATGATCAAGATGACAAAATAATCTGAAGAATAATTTTATGTGCCAAATTTTTTACAAAAGTAAAACTCTGCCAACATAAGTGTATAATAATAATAATAATAATAAATATTAACAAATAAATATAAAATAAATAATAAATAATAAATAAATTATAAATAATAAAAAAAAATAACAAATAAAATGATATAACCTTTTGGTAAGTTCTACAGGCACTAGCAGTGTACACACTGGAAGGAGAGAGAAAGTCAACTTGACATACTCATGTTCTTGATAACCAAATGAGCACAACATATAAATAGGAAGCTCAACAAATGGAAAGACACACACAGGTACAAGTGTCAGTTTCAACCCAGGTCTTGATCAGCAAGCACATAAAAAACAACAAAACAACAAGAATACTTAATTAGAAAACTACTAGAGGCGTGTAAACAAGAATAGACATTGTACTCACCTGGAGGGAAATAAGACACACTGCACATACGGCACACAAGAAACATGCTGACACAATCACATCCACTGATCGCTGCGGACCTCGGCGCTATAAAACATTCAAGTCATGAGTCAATTATAATAATGAAACCAAGAAGTGCAGTCCTAACATTTTCCAAATCATAGGTAAGGGACAATTATGAGGGTAAGTCAGTAAGAAAGTCACAAAATTTTTTGCAGAAAAGAAAACAAAAACACGTACATGATATGCACACTTGAAAACCATTTATTATTGTACTTACAACTCTCCTGAATTCTCAACATAATACTGGTGAAAATATTGATGCATTTCTCGTCAAATATTATCAGTCTCCCAGTACCTGCATCATATAAATCTTTGGACTGGTGTCTTAGCTAAGTTAGGTCCTCACACTTAACATGTTTGTGACCTGCAAATCATTTGCCACCAATGTGATACTTTAGCAGACCAAAGAGGTGGAAATCACTCAGGGCTAGGTGGGGTGTGTAAGTCGGATGTTGTAGACGATTCCACTCTAATTGAGCAATTTTCTCCCGAGTGAATCACTTTACATGACATTTCACTATTTATAATACAGATTAGTGCTACGTGGCATGCACTACTCATGCCCACAATACAGACAATGTTTACTAAGTAACAGATTTCATGTAGCAATCCCTTTCAATTAACAGAACAGTGGACGGTTATCATGGATGAACATGCTTCTCTACACTTCGCCATGTCCATCATATTATATCAATTTGTATGCTGACAACTTTTCGGCCATGACACAAGGCTGTCAAGAATCTACTTTTGGCTTCCTCTAACTATCTTTCCATAAATCTGTCCAGTTGTCACAGCATGTTCCAGTTTTTCTCTTGTCATAATATGGCCATCAAATGGTAACTGTTTCTTTCTGATGTACGTAATAATTTGTTTGTGTTTTAGCCTCTTTGAAAACATTTTGGCTGTCCATGGAATGTTCAGTATTTTTCTATACAACCACAGTTCTGAGGCTTCGGTGGATTGTTTTGCTTGTTTGCGAATTATCCAGTATTTACAGGCATTTATTAAAACCAGTTCTCTCTCTCTCTCTCTGGCGAGGGAAAACAAACACAATTTGTAATCCTGCAAACCATGCTCGAAACAAAGATGCTGGCGATTTGGAAGCAGACTGCCTTGCATTGGTTTCCATACAAAGGTATGAGTGCCGGTCATTCAGAAAGCAATGGCAAATTATGAACATAACTTTCCAAGAAATTACAAACAGCCAAAAATTGCTAGGGTTCTTCTTCTTCTTCTTTTTGTTCGCTCGCTTAAACTCGAGCGTAGTCCTTACACACAATTTAAAGTAGTAACGGACTGAGTTTTGCATGTGGGCTTGCTTTCCCTTTTAAAGGTGTCCCTCGCCATTCAGGCGAGCCCACTCTGACTTCAGAGGTATTGCTAGGGTTGACTGCGATGTCCTATACAGGATGTGTAACTAACATTTTTCTATGTAACATTAAAGAATTCTTTAAATAAGATTTTCAAATTTTAATGGTAGCAATTTATTGCATAAGATGTTCATTTTATTAAATGTAGTTTTTAGTTGTCCTATTTGGTTATTTGCCGGTCTCCCTGGCCTGGGGGTTAATGTCTTTCTCTGTAATCCCGTATATCCATGCAAGGAATGTAACCTGCGCGAGAATCGGTAGCGGTTCTCGCCTCGTTGGTAACTTATGGGGTATGTGAGCCGGTTGTTTAGAAAGCAATGGCAAACTACTAAGCCTAATCTTGCCAAGAAATCAACAATCAGCCAAAAAATGCTGATGTTGACAGCGATGTCCTGTAAAGGATATGCGGGGAAAAAAAATTGTTATTTACCATTGGGATACATATTCCATTTGATGTTATCCTTGTACCTATATACTTGAATTTCTGACTAGCCTAACATTAATACAACTGACTTTAATTGTAAATTTAGATTTGATCCATTTCTTTCACTTCACAATCATGTCTGTCTTCCAATTATTCAAGCTAAGGCCGCACCAAACACAGTATCTATAGGTTTCTGTTGTTTCTTAGCGTAACATAAATTATTTATATTAAGACCACCAACAGTGGCCTATGGCATAAATAAACATGATGGCAAAGATCTGTAAATAATAAAGAACAGATAATAGCAGAAAATGACAGTTATAAGAATCAACATCTATTTAGGAAAGTTTCAGTGCAAAACAAAGAGTGTCAGACAAGGATATATGCTGTTTTCTCATTTGCTTTTATTAAGCAATGAGCATATAATCAGAAGTAACTAAGTAACAGACTACACAAGATGGTCTCCATCATCTGCTGCAACAGTCAAAGTACATGTAAACTAAGTAACAGACTACACATTACAGTCTCTCATTATCTACCATAAGAGTTAAATAACAAATAAAATACGTAAAAAACTACACAAAAAGGCTGCTATCAACTACTTAGCAGTCAAACAACAAGCAAATTAAGTAACAGATGAAACAAGACAGCTTCTATCATCAATTGCAACAATCAAATGATAAAAAAATTAAGCAACAGACTCAGATGACAACAACAAATAATCATAGGTAACATAATACATATGCAAACTTCTAGAGAATATTACAACCATGACACTGTAAAACAAAACAATAGATTAAGTAACATACTCCACAAACCAGACCCAAAGGACACAAATGTGTAATGTAGGTTCCCAAGCCCAACAATAGAGTTTGCAGTCAGCTGCAGGAGATTTGAGAGCTGACCGCTCACATTGATTTCCACAATATTATGAGCGCCGACCGCTCAGAAAGCAATGGAAAACTACTAAACATAACACTGCCCAGAAAATCAGAGTCAATAAATCCCAAAACAGGACCCTATCAACTACTAAAATAGGGAGATAAGAAACAGTCAAACCTTCAGGTAGGATCTCAGTGACAGCCAAATCTTGATGTTGCGGACTTTGTTCAGTCTGAAGTGAGGCATGGAGAACTTGCGGGCTCGTCTTGATGATGTCAGATAGCTAAAATGTTTCGCATACATCAGTCGCTGTTGGAAGTAGAAAAAAAAGATTGATGATAAAACTCAGATAATATATCCTGGATGTCTTCAGTAAAGTTTTTCCATAATGCAAGTACGTATATATATATATATATATAATATATATATATATATATATATCCACAAACATTAACTACCTACATGCGTCATTAGAAAGGGAATCATGTACTTGTTTTTGTCGTCCATGCCATGTGGGTGTTCGTCATCACGTATGTCTGCGTGCCTCTTCTTTTGTAATGTCAATCATTTCTAATGACATCAATGATATGATGTGAAAATGACTGGCAGTTTCTCTCTTGACCTTTCCCTCTCTCAGTCCTTCCCTCCAACCTTCTTATTGCCACCATGTATTCCAGCCTTTCCCTTCTCATGATGTGCTTAAAGAATGTGCATTGTCTTGTCAATTAGCATGAACTACTTCTCTACACAACAGTGTTGTAAGACTATCCAGAATCTTCACTAACTGCCTGCTTTTCAATAAGGCCAAACTAATTCACAGAATCCTACATCGGAATGCCCCAAATTACCTTTGCTATTGTTTAAATATAATGCTAGACACAGTAAACGATTAAATATATTACACATTCCGAAGCCTAGGACTGACTTATACAAAACAAGCTTAACGTACTCTGCAGCTCAGCTATGGAGTAATCTTCCACAAGAAATCAAATACATCACCAACACCTATACATATAATCTCAAATTATTCAAACACTGTGTCAGTATGGATTACCTTCCCCCTTAATAATAGAAATAACAATAGTAATAAAACTCTAGTATAACAGCCACCCTTTTGGTAGGCCAGTATATTCCACATAGCTGATAACGAGTGCCACACCATTATTTGATATTACTGAGTCGTGTAGTATTGAGTTTTGCATTTTCCCCATGCCTTTATAATGCATAACTTTTATATTATTGCTGTTCTCAGTTAGCATTGAATGATGTATGAATGAAATAATGCATGACAGAGTCATAGAAGGGCAGAATTCAATGTTTTTTCTATGTGAATGTAACATTCACAATTGATGAATGAAAGATGAGTGACTGAAAGGGCCGAATGTAAGACGGGCCGGCGGGCCCAATTTGTTACCCTTTGAAAATAAAGAGTGTTCGTTCGTTCGTACCTCTTTGTTTGTTATTCTTACCAACTACTACAATAACTTATCATGTTTATTTAAAATTTGTTGACAGCAGCTGAACCAGTAAGTTTGCACAGACTAATTAAATGACTGATTAACCAGAACCAATGTCACAGCACTTGTTTTATGCTGTCTCCCTCAAAAGACTGTGGAGTGTAAGGACACTGATTGTTCCCCAATATAAATGTGAAATCAGGAAACATCACTGCACTCTGGACATTCCCACATGCTGCATCACCTTCTTCACTTGCCAATGTGATATGTTGATGGCACCAGTGACATCCTGATTAAATGTCCACCAGTGTTTTCCCCTATATGTTGAGTGTTGTCCAGATCCTTAGTTCAACCCCCACATCCTGACTGAAGTCCACCAGTGTTTTCCCCTATATGTTTAGTGTTGTCCAGACCCTCAGCTCAACGCCCACATCGTGATTGAATGTCCACCTGTGTTTTCCCCCCTATATGTTGAGCATCGTCCAGATCCTCAGCTCAACCCCGACATCCTGATTAAATGTCCACCAGTGTTTTCCCCTATCTGTCGAGTGTTGTCCAGACCCTCAGCTCAACCCTGACATCCTGATTAAATGTCCACCAGTGCTTTCCCCTATATGTTGAGTGCTGTCCAGACCCTCAGCTCAACGCCCCCTGAATCAGCTTCTTTGGATGTAGATGTCTTGTTTATGTCTGCTGCACTTTCCACTCAATCCCACAGAGCCCTCACCACATCAACCATGTTATCATAGAACTCACGGCCTACAGGAGCCGCAGCAGCCAGTCTATCAGCTTGTTCGTTTCCTCACACACCCACATGCCCTGGGCAGGAAATCCTTGATTTGCTCTTAAACTTCATCAATCAAGGCAGGTCAGCATGGCTGAATGGGTAAGAACACGTGTTTTTAAACATCCGTTGAAAGGTGCCGAGGTAAGGGGTGCAACCCCTACATCGGACAGCTAGACTAAAATGTTGACTGTTGTCCTTGATTTGGGGACGTAAATTACAATTACCTCTGAAGCTGGAGTGGGTTCACCTGATGGCGTGGGACAGTTAATAGGGAAAGCTAATCCATAAGCAAATTCAGTCCATCACTATGATAAATAGTGTGTATGGACTACGCTTGAGTTCAAAGCGAGAGAGCGCTAAAAAAAACACTTCGTCAAGCATTGATTATGAATGCACTTAGGTCACCCCTGCTGTGACTAGACTTATAATGTCATAAGTATGCCTCATGGATTTGCCCAAACCAGCTACAGCCTGCAGCAATCTGTCAAATGTGATGAAGTTCATTTGTCTGAGGTCGAATCTCAGTGTTTGCCACGATTCATCCAACCGAGGACAGCACACTGGCTAACCCCTTATCATGCACCCTGTATAACTTGGACATGCACAGATTCAAACAAGAAAACGCCAGCTCATTGCAAATGTGCCTACCTGCTTGAAGGTACGATCTGCCACTGACAACAAGAAGAAAAATATCAGACTCAAGAAGAACCGCTGCAATATTCCATTGACCATCACAAGGTATTGTCTACAGATACAGAAGATAGAAAACACACTCAATAACACTGCAAGGTAGTATACAAAATAGCATATGACAAACTCAATTGACTGAATACTTTTTATTTATACATGGAGATTTTGGCAGCAACAGATACTTCACATTAGTTGATATGTTTTTATTTTTTTATTTTTGTTAAATTTTTGCACCTCTTTTGTCTTCCTTACTCAAGTTCATTTTGACACCCTTGATAATCTACTGATCAAACAGTTTTGTTTATCACTGTATGTTTTCTGTCTTAAAAGTGTGAAATGATATACATTTCTTCAAATATTTTATATAAATTGTTACTGAGATAACAATCATCAGCCTAATGACTGTTTTCGTGTTATCATCCCATGTGATCTCTATAAATGACAACTGCCTAGCATTAAAAGCTAGGTAACATGTATATACTAATATATATACATTATTTACAATGATATAATACATGTTTAAGTTACATTTTGGACATTTATGTATTCACACAGAGAGGTTTGGAGAGAGGGAGAGGGAATGAAGGGGAGACAAAGAAAGTGAGGGAGAGAAGAGAAGAGAGAGTGAGTGCAAGAGAGACAGAGAGTGGTAGATAGGAAAGCTAGAGAATGAGAGTGAGTGATAGCAAATGAGACAATGAACACACAAACATATAAACTTTATGTTACAAATTGGGCCTACAGGTATGTTTACAGACATGTTGTAGTATAACTTATTTTTATGTTATTATTTTTGTGGATATCATCACTGACCCACACACTCATTACATGTATCTTTCTATAAATAAACAGCTACCGTATCAGCATGTATTATATTGTTTTGGTGATCTATCCCGTATCTAATACCTACACTTATATGGATGCTGGCTTAGAAACATAAAGATATATATATAGACGGCCAAGCCCATGTAACGTGCATATACGTAACATCAAAGTGAAACAGGTCTCAAAGTGCAAGTATCTCAGTAACTCTGGTGACACAAGACATAAACAATACAAACCTCCAAGTGTAAGAACTCTTGATCAGTGATGGCAAATCAATAAATCTGGCCAAAACCCCTGACCAAGACAGCAGGTCTTCAATATTTGCGGCATCTTTACTGACATAAGCTCGAAACACCAGGGGTACCTGTTGCAAGATGAGTATAGACATAATCATGACTATATTGAGTGAAATAGCAGCCGCTGATCTGTCAAACACAAATAAAGACATCAGGATACACAAAGACACCTCATACTATTACACGGTCTTGTCTCTATAGTTAGACCTACACTTCCCTTGACTGTTGTGATTAGATGATTTTAGTCTGCTTAGTTATGATCATCACATCATTGCCTATTTCTTATTCATAATAACAGAGACATAGCGGCCATCCACAGCTAGGATTTTATGTCAATATATCCAACATCAGTACAAAATGGTTATTGTGTGTGTTTTATATATATTTCTGGGATCACCACAAGACGAGCTACTGAAAAAGTATTTGTCAAGAATGTTTTAATTACTGGAGTACATCTGTCTGGCCGGCTCCGTGGTGAAGAGGTTACAGACGCAGTTTGTAATCCTGCAAACCCATGTTGGAAACACAGCTGCAGGCATTTTAGCAGCAGACCGACTTGCATTGGTTTTTTACAAAATGGTATGGGTGGTGGTCATTCAGAAAGCAATAGCAAACTACTGAACGTAAACTTGCCAAGAGATCACAACGGCAAAAAATGCTGGTGTTGACTGCGACATCCTGTAAAGGATATGCAACTAACTTTAACATCTGTGTGAAAATGGAATGAGCTCCAAGTGTGGTTGTGGCAAATACAACAGCATTACATTAAGTAATGAACATATGACAGGTCTAGCAATCTGGTAGAGAATTTATTTGTTACCAGATATAATGTTCATGAAATAACGGAGAAAACTGCAGGAAAAGTGTCACAGTTCATGCTACTTGAACATAAGTTGTTCCTCCCCAAGACACTGGCAAAAGTGGAGGAGAAATAAATATATACATATACAGTTATGCGTGTCCTTTACAAGAGGTCATCATCAACACAAGTATCTATTCTCTGTCTGTGATTTTCTAGGCAAGTTTAAGTCCAGTAGTTTGCCACTGCTTTCTAAATGCCCAACATTCATATCATTGTGGAGGCCAGCATGGCTGACTGGATAAGAACGCGTGTTCTTAAACATCCTGTGTGCTGATGCCGAGGTAAAGGGTTCAACACCTACACAGGACAGCTGGACCTCTCGTCCTTGACTTGGGGGACATAAATTACAAGTACCTCTGAAGTTGGAATGGGTTCGCCTGATTGCGAGGAACACTGATAATAGGGAAAACTAATCCACACACAAAATCCAGTGCAGCACTACTAGAAGCAGTGTGCATGGATTACACTTGCGTTCAAAGCAAGCAAGCCGGAACAAATAATACCATTTAGAAAATCAATGTGCTGCCAAATGTCCTGCAGCTGGTTGTGAACTCGGTATGTTAGGATGGTGAAATGTCATTCACTAACTCTAGGCCACAGACACCAATGACATGAATATAGATTATGTGGTGGGTAGGTTTTCCCATTTCAAAATTACACCAAGTGAGGGCACTGTTGAAAGGAAGTTGAAAGGAGACTAGAAACACAGAGAGTAAAGAGCATTATGCGCTTATAGCATGACACCAGCAAAACAATACAGGTCACATCTGTGAGAACACACATCTTTCCTGTGGCAGGGTATGGAAGTCAGTCATGGGCCATTCCCATAATCACTGAAGAAGACAGTTTAGGCTTTTGAACTGACATGTTACAGAGAAAAATTATTAGAACACTTGAGATCAAGAAGAAGAAAATATGACATTTTACAAATCTGAACATCAAAGAAATCTGGCTCAGAAATAGCCTAAACATCTCAGAACCTGACCTTGACCGTAAATAAAACAGCACACTCATTGAAAAATAACAAGAATGGAAGGTATGGTTCCTAGAAGTTAGTTAGTTAGTTAGGTAGCTAGTTAGTTAGTTGGTTAGTTAGTCGTGGTTCCAATTTCATGGCAACGGGTCATCCTCATTATGCTCCATTCCTGTGCCTGTCAATATCACACAAAATGCTCCTCACTGTCCAATGTGAAAAGTGGAATAGGCAGGAGTATCGGCAATCCAACAGCTCACACAGGTATGCTGTGCATAATGCCGCCGCCAGAATGCCAACACAAAAGACCTCCATGGAAAATACAGTTCATCATCGATAGAAGCGGCAGTCACCAGAAAGACTTCAATGACCCAGGTTATATCCCACATGGCTCTGTCTCTTTCCACAGGGCGACCCGCCAAAAGCGCAGCACATAGCATGAACTCCATAGCTCCAGAGATGACTCCAAGGAGTCTCCTGAAAAATGCACTCATGAACGAAAAAGTCAAACCAGTCAATTCAGCAACAGCTGGCCGCCATCGCTCCGAACATGCAGTACACGCTACAAACAACTGAGGACAGATGTAAAAGGATTCCACACAAAACTCACAGCCCACAGTGTCGCACCACGCACTCATTCAGTAGCAGGGCGCCGGACCGATACACTACCAGTCCAACATGAGGAAAATGTGAATGTAAACCGTAGCCACAAGCGTAAACACTCCAGAGGCCTTAACAGTTCAAATGCCTATCCGCCATGTTGGGGACCTGAAGAAGAGGCAGGTGTGGACCAATACAACTGGGGGAACAGGACATTACAGACACACACCAGGTGTGAACATTCATGAGACAGGAAAACTGGCCCAGCATTCAGAATCTGTCCTGTGGGTTGTGATGAGAGGGAGATAATGTACAGAACTTGCAACATGATGATGATAACATCAGGGCAGTGGTCTATACTCAACCAGCCCAGTTTTGTTCACATACACATGAGACAGAGGTCAGTATGGCTGAATGAATTAGAGTGCTCACTGTTAAACTTCCAGTGTGCTGATGCTGAGGTAGCAGGTTCAACCCCTACACTGGTCAGCTGGACTAAAATGTTGACTTCTCATACTTGACTTGTGGATGTAAATTACAAGTGCCTCATAAGTCGGAGTGGGTTCACCTAATGGCATTGGACACTGGTAATAAAAAAAGCTAATCCACACGCACAAAATCAGTCCAGTCCACTGGAAGTAATAGCACAAGTATGACTACGTTTGAGTTCAAAATGAGTGAGCGCAATAAAAAAAAAAGACTGACTAGTCATTTGACCCATTATCCAAAGATCAGATGCAAACATGCACCATGTGGTTCCTCTATAAAATAAATGTCCAGAGAATCTCATCCTCGACTTGATTCAAAACCCATTTGTCAAATTAAAGGTGGATGTCAGTCCAATCCTGTATCTCAGTAATACAACACAGCCAAACTTCCAGAGCAAGAATAGACAGCAACCAAACCTGACAAGTATAAAACCTCAATGTGTCAGTATATTACTCTCACCCTGCTAGTCAACAGCATTGCCATCAGCCAGTCCTCATGTGCACCAGTGGCAACACATCTATTGGGCCTCTGCTAACCCAGGGCAATGATGAGAGGCCTCTAGGCAAGTCTCCAGACCTGCTGTACTCAGGCCCTAGATATCTTCTGGCACCTATCTACTTGAACCATAAGCCTCAATGCTTTGGAAGTATCTTCAGAAGAGGAACAGGTTAGGTGAGTAACCCTGAAAGAAAACCTGGATGTATCTAACATACTCCTGTCTCTGGTGACATTTCTCCAACAATAATTGTGATTATTATGTCCAATAACAGTGTTGACATTCAATGTGGCACTGACAGTGATATCAACATGACACAGATAGTGATATCAACATGACACTGATAGTGATATCAACATAACATATACATTATTGATGAAGTTGTTCTGATCCATCCAGTGGCATCGGGGCAGCCACCCTGTGGCCCAATGCCATCTGGTGATGGATAAACATATATTGTCTTTTAAAGGATGCGATGTATCAGTTTCATGAGCAGAAAGAAAATTTCAAACAAAGTGGCAACTGAGAAAATTGATTGGAAAGGGGAAGGCAGAGAGATCAATACCTGGATCATCTGGTGACATAGTATAATCGGGACAATTTTATTTGATATTTTTGTTTTGTTGTTTGGTTTAATCAAGGATGAAAATAATTTACCTGGCTGGTCTAAATGATATTATTTTTGAAAATAATTTTGAAAGCAAGTACTATATGGGTGTAATTAAAAACAAGATTTGATGAAATAGAGAGAGGGAGAGAAAAAAAAAAAAAAAAAGAGAGAGAGAGAGAGAGAGAGAGAGAGAGAGAGAGAGAGAGAGAGAGAGAGAGAGAGAGAGAGAGAGAGAGAGAGAGAGAGGTTTTTATTGTTTTAAAAACTGCAATCACTCTTTGTGTCCCAAGTATTGCTGGATCAGCTATTCTCCATGTATACCAAGTAATGTATGATGAGGTGAACAGTTTCATAACAGATCACGTCTGGTCTGCACATGGCAAAGAAATCTGGCTGTTTTAACAAAGAATACACTATTTTTATACAAGGTATACATATATGTTGCCTATTTGAAAGTCATATGTTGACAGTGCTTCATTGTGATTATTGCTTTCTTTAGGTATCATCTGTGAGACCTTCTGGGACCAAAAGAGTTCATAGATATTACACTGCTAACTACCCAGAAGCCAGTCACAAGTTATGAACAGTTGATAAAACATAGCAAATGAACAACCTGTATTGGAATCTGGAGATGGGTTCCTGCACAGCTCACACATTTGGTCCTTTTTAACATTGCACTACAGGGTCCCTGGTGTAGAAAACCTCAAAATCGTCAACTCTGTATGTATATATTTGAATCCTTAAGATGTATTTTCCATTCAGATGTATTTTCCATTCAACTTGTTTTCATATGTTTTTCAACCAGTGGTATCTTCAATGTTAAAGGCTCAGTTGCCAGTATATATGGCCAATATTTACAGGCCTTCAAGAAGGGATAAATGCTTCTGATTGTTTTATTTTGTCCTGATTATGATTTTTTTACATACCCCATTTATGGAATCATCGTGATTTAAAAACCATGGAAATAATGAATCTTTAATAACAAAAGTTAAATTAAAACTTAGGAAAATGTTTCACTGATACATCATCATAAGCCATGACGATAAGTGTGGACAGTCATGGTTTGCCAATAAATGTGGGCGGTCATATTTGCCAGCGCACATGACCATCAGAGTCTTGAATCAGGACTGTGATGAACACAGGACATTGCAGACACCTTGGGCCTTCCATCACTGTTCATTTCAAGCCACTGTAATATTTAAAATGGCCAAAGCAATTCAGTTTCCGAGACATGTTTAATAACACCACATATGGAAAAATATCACCTCAAGTGGAGTTGAACCACTGAGCTTTTGTGACTTCACAATATGAGTCTGTTACACATTAATACACCTGCTATGTACTTTTTGAAGTACGTGCAAATATATGTTTATGATAAAGACAAATGACAGCTACAATGTTCAAACTAGTACATGCACACACATAATATCACTTACCAGGCTGATGAGAAACGAGAAAAGAAGACCAATGACAAAGTAATCTGATGACTCTGGGAGACTGTCCACTTTGTCTATAATAGCCCATCCAATGTCCAGTGCTGTCAGATCTACTTTCTTGCATTCATTGCCCTCCCAAATCAAACAGGATACTGTTTGACAGAAAATAAAACATACAAATGAGTTGTGATAGTGTAGTGGTTAGAGAACTGGCTTGCAGAATCCCATTTTTAGTGCTAGCAGGATGTTTTCCAACCAGTAGCACTGGGGATGGTGACATAGTGGTTAGTATCCTTGCCTGCCTAGACAGTGGTCTAGATCAATCCCCAGCAGGGACAGGATGAGTCTTTTTGGACCCGTGCAGCTCTGAGGTCAACTCAGTCTCATAAAAACCAGACAATTGTCTGGGAAGGAAAGGTGATGTGGAAGCGAACTGGTCACTTCACCTCATATACCATGGCCTAGAATAAGTCAAAGCCTAACATATCATCTAGCTTCATCAGTATATGGCCTCACTGACTACCCTTAACTTTACAGCTGGAGTCGTAAATCATTTCCATCCATCCATCATGTGCCATGCTGGTTTAGCGAGGGCTGTCATGTTTCGCCATCTTACTCAAGCACCAGAGTCGTGGATCAGCTCAGTGTTCTTGTCTAATCATGTCACGTGGCCAAGCCATCCAGATGTTTACTTCTCTGTCTTCCCCTTGTTCTCTTTCCTTCGATCTTGCCAGTTGTCACCAAGTTCTCCAATTTATTTCTTTTCATAACATGGCCAAACAATTTTGCCTGTCTACGTCTAATTTCTATAATCAGTTTACGATATTAATTTGTTTCTTGTGGGGCTTGGTCATTGGCTTTTCTGTCTGTCCATGGTATTCTTTGCATTCTCCTCAGAAAACCACATAAATCAACCAGACATTAATCTTAGGAAATCATGGGGGATGGTGCAATACTCACCATATTCCACCTCATATGTGATTTAGTCACATAAAATATAACCCTATGAGAATAGCCTTAGACTCCATGGTAACGCAGTGGCTAGATGTCTACTAGCCAGCTTGCTGGTCATGGGTTTGATCTGCATGTCATGTTAACAACTCACCCAGGGTTTCCCAGCTTGCCCCTGTCTAACATGGATATGAGGAAATGTCTCGGGAAATAAAGGCAACCACCGTAATACTGACCACATCACATACTGAATGCTGATTGGTCTATAAAACTATGGGTCTAGTACCATTTGCCACATGCACCTTAACATGGTCTTTTACTGACTTCACTTACCACGATAGCCTACATATGGTTCCCAAGGTGGTTAGTATTGTAGACACATATAGGACCACCATGAAGTTCTGAACTTGTACTTGTGCTAGGAATGTGATTCAGGAGACAAGATGGACAGCAGACACACAGAGTGTTAGGCCTTCCCATACATTAGATCAGAGCATAATGTTGTCTTACTCACAACCTTCTCTAGTCTTACAAATTCAAGAAAACAAATTGTGGAATTATCTGTTACCCATTTTCTAAGATTGGAACTACCCCAGAGCTGTTGTGGCTAAAATAAAACATTCTACCATCAGCTTTAGTTAAACCTGTACCTGTCCTTGTGGGCAAGCACATGAGCTACTATGCCACCATGGCTCCATATATATATATATATGGTAGTGATTAATTGTTGAGAAAGTGAAAGCATATATTTAGGCCTGATGAAAATAGCACATCACATGAATTACATTCCACTGTAGCTGTAATTACAACTTGACCAAAAAGGTCAGAGGTTGTTTTGTTTTGCTGTAAATCACATAGATGCCATAGTCAGATATGGGAGCTGTTCTAGCACAATAGCTAGCATGCCTGCCCATCTACCTAATGGTCATGTGTTCAAATCTCTCAGGTCGACCCAGCTAAAAAAGGTCACAGGAAGTTTCCTGGTAAGTAAAGTCAGCTAGCACAATACTGACCATATCACTAATCAAATACTGATTGGTGTAAACACATGAAGCTAGCACCACTTATCCAATAAGCCCTGAATGCTGTGATGTCAGTTCCTAAATCAATCAATCAATCAATCTTGAAACGGGTACTGTACTAGCATTGTCCCTTCTGGTACCACACAAGTGTATCAACAGTCTCATCTTCTTCTTCTTCTGCGTTCATCCAGATTTTTTTTTCTGGATGTGACTGCGTTGTGCCTGTTTACAGCAGAGCTGCGTTCTTGCGCCATTAGGCCGACACATCCGACTTCTGTGGGCATTTGTTGACCAGGTTAACCTTCCCGGGACAGTCACATCTAACACTGCCCCTTCTGATGCCACACAAGTGTACCAACAGTCTCATCTAACATTTGCACCACATACCTCTGTCCGGTTGTGTAAGATTCCCTGAACTACTTGGTGAACCACACTGCTGTGAAGAAACACATACCGTATGCATTAGAACATGATAGTGGTGTTGTTAACAGATGGTGAATTCATGTAATCACTAGAACAGTGGTTCTAAACTTTTTGGTCTATGCACCCCTTCACCAAATATTCAGAATGTCATCCCCCCCCTCTTTTTTCGTATTTTCTCCCTATAAATATCCCCCCCCCCCCTTTACACAGTATACATAAAAATGGAAGCTAGATTTAATAACACATACTAGAACAAGTCTAGACATCTACTTACATTATAAAACAAATTTCAGAAGGGATAAAAGTACAGAAACGTAAAGTATGGAGAGAAAAACAATATCAAGTAATCGGTTCTTGTATTAATGTGATCTGGAAATAATGTTCATTCCCCCCTGTGGAAACCCTACAACCCCCCCCCCCCCCCTCCCCCCTCACCGGTTGAGAAACACTGCACTAGAGTATGACATATAAATGTATTTCATATCACTATAGAAATATACTTGACATATACACTTATAATGAATAAATGAAATACAATATTATTGTAATCTACAAACAATTCTACACCACACCAGTGCAGCATATAATACAGACAAAACTACATCACTGTAGCACAAAAACAAAAAGACACCAGTACAGTTCATATTGTTGCAATCTATGTAATAAACACAATCCAACAGCAATATTAGCAGCTATTAAAACACAGGGCAAACAGGATGTGGGGAGGGAGGGGGGGGGGGGGGGAGAATAAATAGTAACTTAATGTTAATTTAATAGTGATACATTATTAAGTTATTTAACAATGATCATTAACAATTTAATAACTTAAAATGATACTATCAAAAGAGGATAACTGCGATTTAGCTAGGAGAATGAAGAAAGGTTGAGATAAGATGTGAAAGGATACATTAACAGTAACACAACACAAAAACGCCAAATATGTCAGTCTTTTTTCACAGACAAGGAATAAAATATCACAGTGAGACTAATGAATACTTTATGTAAATTGCCCATAAAAGGTTCAAGATATGTCAGTAATTCTAGCTATAAACATATATAAGCAAGTAAAAAGTTATTCATACCTCAGTAACTCTCATACAAGTTAACATCACTTCTAAATAACTCTCATACAAAGTTATTGACATCTCACTAACTACCACACACATTAAAATCACGACTATATACCTATGACAAAAGTTAAAAATCACATACATGGACCTTTAACACAAAGTAACTCACACCTCACTATAATGTCACACCATAATATTTATTTTAAAAACTACTGTCACATCATAATATATGTCCTACAAATTCATGTGAACACTTCAGTATTTATCATACAGATTACTGGCCGACAAAAGTATCTATCACACACCAGTATCTATGAATACAAATTACGGTCACACACCAGTGTCTATCAATACAAATTACTGTCACACACCAGTATCTATCATACAAATTACTGTTACACACCAGTATCTATCATACTAATTACTGTCACACACCAGTATTTATCATACAAATTACTGTCACACACCAATATCTATCATACAAATTTCTGTCACACACCAGTGTCTATGATACATGTTACTGTCACACACCAGTATCTATGATACATGTTACTGTCACACACCAGTGTCTATCAATACAAATTACTGTCACACACCAATGTCTATCAATAGAAATTAATTTCACACACAAGTGTCTATCAATACAAATTACTGTAACACACCAGTATCTATGATACAAATTACTGTCACACCCCTGTCTATTATTACAAATTATTGTTACACACTAGTGTCTATCAATACAAATTACTGTCACACACCAGTGTCTATCATACAAATTACTGTCACACACCAGTGTCTATCATACAAATTACTGTCACACACCAGTATCTATCATACAAATTACTGTCACACACCAGTATCTATCAATACAAATTACTGTCACACACCAATGTCTATCAATAGAAATTAATTTCACACACAAGTGTCTATCAATACAAATTACTGTAACACACCAGTATCTATGATACAAATTACTGTCACACCCCTGTCTATTATTACAAATTATTGTTACACACTAGTGTCTATCAATACAAATTACTGTCACACACCAGTATCTATCATACAAATTACTGTCACACACCAGTGTCTATCATACAAATTACTGTCACACACCAGTATCTATCATACAAATTACTGTCACACACCAGTATCTATCATACAAATTACTGTCACACACCATATTGATTATATAAATTACTCTCACACATCATTATCTATAATACAAATTACTGTCACTCACCAATATCTATACAACAAATTACTGTCACACCATCCTACATCCTACAAATTAATGTGAACACACCAGTATCTAGCATTCAAATTAATGTCACACCTTGAGATATGTCAAACAAATTACTTTAACAACACAATATCACTCAAATTATTGTCGCACAATAATGTTTATCACACAGATTACTGCCACATCTCAGTAGCTATTGTACACATTACAGTCATACCTCAATATCTACTATGCATGTTATAATTGCACCTTACTATCTAATATACTTGTTAGCCACACTTCAGATCTATCACACAAGTTACAATCACACCTCAATATCTATAACACAAGTTACAACCACACCCCAATATCTATCACAAAAGTTACAGCCACACTTTGCAGTTACCAATGTAACCACATGTATTAGATTATTGGTTCACCAGTATACAATAGCAGCATATGTCAACATGGACAACCAGAAACAAAACATTTCAAATGAAGATAGAACTGCAACAATAAAATGCTATCATCAAAGAAAATTCCATGGAGGACAGACAAATAATATGGTAATAAATATATACACGCTGAGATACAGTGGTGTTTCAGCAAAAGCAGTTTGTGATATGAGTATGATAATTTAGGCCAGCCATTTAAAATCATTGGGAGCTGTGGTATTGCAGTAGGTAGCATGCTGACCCAGTGGTCACATATTCAAATCCTCACTGGTTTGGGGATTTCTAAGAAACTGACCAGGGCTGTCAGATCATCTCTGCCTAAAATGGGTATCTGGAAATTTTCTGAGAAAGCAGCCGGTGTGATACTGACCATGTCATGCCTAGAGTTCTGAAAGGTCCATCAAAATAGCACCAAATATCTCCAACATGCCTCAAGGTATGAACAAAGGTCCTTTATTTTTACTTAACTTTAATCATAAATGTTACCCCAAAAAAATGTAAAACAGTATTTGTGGAGGGATATATTCTCTTACCACATCACATGGTAATCATGAAATCGTAAGATCAAAATATGTTTATGCAAGGTTCATCTAGAGTTCAACCTTCAAGAGTGGCAGGGTTGTTTATCCATCATTGCAACCCTGGGTCAACTCGGTTTCATAGAATGGGTTCATAATTTCATAAAAACATTTATTCTGGAGAAGTAAATATGTAACTATGCTATCTCTGGGGTGTAGAGCAAAATATATTATCTCTAAGGTGTGGATGGGAATATGTTATCTCTAAGGTGTGGAGGAAAATGTTATTTCTCTAAGGTGTAGTCAAAAATATGTTATATCTGAGGGGCAGAGGAAAATATGTTATCTTTCAGGTGTAACAGGAAATATGCCATCTTTAAGGTGTAAAGGAATATATGTTATCTTTGAGGTTTAGGGAAACAAATATGTTATTTCTGATGAGTGGGGGGAAATATGTTATTTCTGAAGTGTGGGAGTAAATATGTTATCTCTGTGGTGTAGAGGAAAACATGCTATCTCTGAGGCATAGAAAAAATATGTTATCTATGAGGTGTAGGGAAAATATGTTACCTATGAGGTGTTTATTTGTAAGGAAAATATGTTATATCTGAGGTGTAGTGAAAATATATAATCTATGAGGTGTTGGGAAAATATATTATCTTATGAGGTGTAGGGAAAATACACTATTTCTGAGGCCTAGAGAAAATATGTTATCTATGCTGTAGGGAAAATATGTTGTCTATGAAGTTAGCTGCATACCCATTACAGGATTTCAGCCAACCCCAGCATGTTTCGGCTATGTTTGTTTTCTTGGCAAGTTTACTTTCAAGGGTTTGCCATTGCTTTCTGAACGACCGGCACTCATAACATTGTATGAAATATCAGCGCAAGCCGGTCTGCCTCCAAATCACCTACAGCTGTGTATCGAACATGGTATGTGTGATTGTGAACATGGTATTTGTGATTGTGAACATGGTATGTGTGATTGTGAACATGGTATGTGTGATTGTGAACATGGTATGTGTGATTGTGAACATGGTCTGTGTGATTGTGAACATGGTATGTGTGATTGTGAACATGGTATGTGTGATTGTGAACTGTATTTGTAACCCCTTTTGCCACAGAGCACTGTTATCTGCAAGGTGTAGAGAAAAATATGCTATCTCTGAGGGTTTGAGGAAAATAAGGCCCTGCGTGCGGTCTTACACATTTCTGACTATTCAGTATGTAGACTAGAATGCAGTTTTTGGACAGTTCCCTCTACCATAAATCTGGTTTTGTGACTACCCTTAATGTATTCTTAATAAAGTAATATAGTGGTGTGCTCGTGTATTCCATATTCCCATAACAGATTTACATAATATACATATTCTACTGTGAGTTGGCTTTAAAATCTGTTACAATTTGGCTGGAAGAAAGGTTAACTATTTGTGATTCAGAAAACAAACCCAATGTTAAATAAATGTTAAGAGTAGTTTGGATGCATAAGCCTTGTGAATCTTGTGTGAAAGCACATGAAGCAGCTAAAACAACTTCTAGCTCTGTCTGTCTCTCTCTCATTCTCTCTCTCTCTCTCCATTGGCTTCAAAGCCATTAAAATGCAGATAATAGTCCCATGCTCACAAACAGTCCCACTTCCAGTAAGGCATCAAAAGTGGCAACTGAATATGCTACCAGATATAAAATAACATAAGGTTATACATCCAAACAGCTTGCTATTTGTATGATTTAAAAGCAATATTATCATTGAATAACAATGAAGGCATTATTTCCTGTCAGTTACAGTGGTAGCAGAACAAACGCAACAAAGAACCATCACCTCATACCTAAAATAGATCATAAAGTTCACAAGAAATCGGAGAATCATGTGTAATTCTTATCTTTTAAACCAGACCACAAAATGGGTTACATTCACATCTTCAGTCTAGTATTTCACTGTGACTTTATTTATAACTCCAAGGACATGCATCATGAAAATGAAGAAATTAAGTTAACTAGGATGTAACCAAGAAAGAACTCTAGCCTGCACACACAAAATAGAGGGGAAAAGATCATACAGACAACAAGTATAAATTGGTTATGCCTGTCAGCTTGCTAACACAAGCAATTCAAGAGTATCATTAAAATATAAGCATGTAAACTGTTTAAGGGTTATACCATTCATAAATGATTGGCAATATAAAAGTTGACAATAATAATAGACAGTTGCCAAAGCAGAAGTGAGAAAAAAATGCACATGACCATATAATGAGTTGTAAAGCTACTAATAATAAAAACAAACTAATGATTGATTGAAGATATAAAAAGAAAAAACACAGAGATACCATCTTAGAGAAAGATATACTATTTTTTGCTTGATAGATTTGGTAAGCACATGAGTTATGTGTGAATGATATATTGATATATGAGTACCTGGAAAAATGGAGGAAGGCAGCCACGGTGCATACCCTTGAAAATATTCAAAATAAGTGCAAATAAGTCAACATGAAGCGTTTCACCAATCTTAAAGTACACAACACACTTATATACACAAGTCTGCAGATGATATCATCCTACAAAAAGTCTACCCTGTCCTTATTGCTATATTTAGCACCTCAGTGATGCAATGTTTACCATGTGAGTGCTGTAATGTTTACCGTGTTGGTGTTGCAATGTTTACCGTGTTGGTGTTGCAATGTTTACCGTGTTGGTGTTGCAATGTTTACCGTGTGAGTGCTGCAATGTTTACCATGTTGGTGTTGCAATGTTTACCATGTTGGTGTTGCAATGTTTACCGTGTTGGTGTTGCAATGTTTCCCGTGTTGGTGCTGCAATGTTTACCGTGTTGGTGTTGCAATGTTTACCGTGTTGGTGTTGCAATGTTTACCGTGTTGGTGCTGAAATGTTTACCGTGTTGGTGCTGCAATGTTTACCGTTTTGGTGTTGCAATGTTTACCCAGTTGGTGTTGCAATGTTATCATGGTTGTGTTACAATGTTTCAATGGTCATGTCAGTGTTGCAATATTCACCATATTCGGGATGCAATGTTTACCATGTATGTCGCTTTTAAAAAAAGTGACCGACATGGTAAACATTGCATCCATGTTAAACTCAATTATAGGAATACAGATACGTGAAAAGAACAACTATAATAACAATAAAACGGATAGACACATGGATAGATGAACTAAGTTAGTTAGTTACATGTCCTGTGCAGGACATCAATTTCATCCTCAGCATCTTTTGGCTGTTTGTGACTTTTCTAGGCAGTTTTACGTTCAATACTTTTCCAGTGCTTTCTGAATGGCTATCAGCTCATACCATTGTGAAAATCTACACACAGAGATCTGATCCCAAACTGCCTGAGGTTGACCTTGAACTTGACAGTCTGGCATTGTGAAACTGACTTCACAACCCCTAAGCCACAGTATATAAGCCTACTGAATTAATAGACAGACAGAAAGACACAAATTATAAAGTAGTATCTATGAGATTTACGATAGGCAGAAAAACAGAAAATATAAAGTAGTAATTTCTACTAATGTAGACCTTAGGGAGAAAATTAGATTCCAAGGAATCAACAAGAGGTGAGGGGAAGACTACTGCCTAGGACACACACTGACCAAACCTGAGAACAGTATAACTAGACAGCCCTTCTACTGGAACCCACAGAGAAAGCAGAACTGTGGGAGGCTTAACAGCACATGAAGAAGAGCATTAGAGAGGAATGATATTGGGAGGACATGGAGGGAGCTACCAGAGCTAGCCAAGAATAGGATGGCTTTGTGTGAGTTGGTTGATTGCCTGTGCTCCAATAGGGTATGAAAAGCAGAAGAACAATTAATAGTGGACAAGCCAACATGCCTTTGATAACAGCCACAAATAAAATTGCACTTTGGGCAAACTGCAGTAGAAAATCAGGAAATAAACCATTACAGGTGTTCAGTTTGCTCTATACAATATGTCATTCAAAGTGAAAGAGAACATACATAGGTGAAACATACTTAGAATTAGATGTTGCCAGATTCCTATGCTTTAGCACTTGTATCAGAAATAAAATGTGTTCCATTAAGTTATTAAATACTGCATAATATAAGTTCAGAACAGAGAATTAAATATAAACTAACATGCAAGTGGTGTGTGTCCATATTCTTATACCTTCAAGACGATCAATATACTCCACATCTGTACACTTAATTCAGTTCAAACTATACAAACTGATCTAACATGGAACAATGAAGTAAGGGAACAATTCACCACACATTATAAAACTATTACTCATTATGCATAAAAGTCACATATTGGACAGCTTAGCCATGTGTTAGTAGAGTAGTTGTTACTAGAGTATATTATTATGTTTATTATACGAGGGTAAGTTAATAAGTAAGTCACAAATGGCTGTATAAAAATAACTAAATATGATAACAGCTTGAAACCAGTTTATTTTTATACATAAATTGTCCCTTTATTTCTCAACATAATTTCCACCGACATTGATGCCCTTATCCCATCGTTTTATCCGCCCTCCCAAACCGGCCGCATAGAACTGCATGCTCTGTGTTCTACACCACGTTTTCACTTCACATTCAACTTCGGCATCATTCGCGAAATGTCTCCCGCCAAGGTGGATTGTCAGTGTTTATGCTAACAAATGTTTGTCTCGTAAAGCGGTGCATAGATGGGTAGAAAAAGTTACGACAGCTAGTCAATAAGTAAGTCACACAGTTCTGTGGGAAGGCCGGTAAATGAAAACAAAGCACGCAGTTCTATGCAGCCGATTTTGGAGGAGTGATAAAGTGCATCAATGTTGGTGGAAATTATGTTGAGAAATATAGGGACAATATATGTATAAAAATAAACTGGTTTCAAGTTGTTATCATCTTTAGTTATTTTTCTACAGCCGTTTGTGACTTACTTATTAACTTACCCTCGTATATAAAGCAACATAGTTTTTTTTTTTTTGTTCATCTATTTAAACCCTAATATCACTTGTATTAATCTAATGCAACAATAAATCTCTATTGCACATACAATGCCTGCTGTTAAATGTTAAACTAAAAAACCAAATTCAAACAGTTGTGTCCAAAGAGACAACAACAATAAACTTTAACTGTGAAGAGCTCAGATATGTGATCAAAACTGGCATTTCCTGTTTCAGTCTGGGCTTACCAGTGTGTCACAGAATGGGCTCATTATGACATGTCAACAATGTTATGCTTATTATCTATTGTCACCTTACAGCATAAGTGATTCTCTAACATGGCAACTTGAAACACTTAGTGCACAATCTTTAAATCATTTTTACATATTATGTTAGTCTTTCCTGAATATATAAGGCTCTATGCTGCAAGCATAATTTGTTACTAATTTGATCTATCCTTGATATATAAATGAATTAATTTAAAAAAAAAAAAAACATGCACACACAAACACACACATACATGCAGACACACACAAATGTGAGTATATAATTGTATGACCGTTATTCAAGTAGCCTGAAAAGAACACTCAAATACAAATTGTTTGCAACTCACATTGTCTAAAGGACATCAAAGTGAATATGTGCCATCCCTACGAGGTGTGGAAAACTAGGCTAGCAATCTTTAGACAAAAACATCTAACACTGTCTGATTCTATGTCATATTATTTTTTACAAGCCATAAGTAAATGGAGACAATAAGAAAAAACAAACTAATGATTGTTATGAAATATAGGAAAACAACAGTTTCAAGAAGTCATGCCTGCAAACTTAGAGATAAGTACTGCCTAATAAAAGTAATAATTGACCATTCAAATGTTTTAAGTAGTTTAATAAAATGCTTTCATTTCCTGTTGAAGGAACAGTAAGTTAATTGTTAGCATTAGTTAAACATCAATTTCTCAAAGGAATATTTACAATTATGGAGCTTTACAGTCATCTCAATAATACTTCAAGATGTGGAAGTGTGTTGTAAATAATGCCTACCAAACAATGCAGCTATAGATAGCTGTTTACAATCAATTCCCCCATTGGCTTTGTTAAATGTTATGCTACAGACCAGTTGTGTATACTATGCTCAATATTTGCTGCTGGCAGCATATCCCTTGGAATGTTAACACATTATTAACTGTACCAAAACTGCAAACAATATTTTTGAATGTTTCTATCAGTCTTAGTTTGTATTAGGTAAATTTACTGCAAAACTGATCCTAAAGTTGATGTATTCAGAATGCAGAGTGTATTGATGGTTGGTTACCATAAAAGAATATAACAACTCCCCAAGCTCCATATAATAAAATATACAAGATTTAGCACTGCACGTGATTGAATACAAATTTACTGTAAACACAAATATACTTCAAATGGGAGCCAAGGTGGCAGTGTAGTTAGTGCACTTTCCTGCCAAGATTGTGTTCTAGATTCAATCCCCGACAGAGACAGGATTAGTTAATCCAACCAGTTATGTGGTCAACCCAGCCTCATAAAAATGGGTACCAGATGATTTTCAGGATATTCTGGGAATATTATGGAAGAGGAATGCCATGAAGAGAACTGGCCACCACACTTCACATGTCATGGCCTAGAATATGCGAAAGCCTAGCAATTCACAGCCCAACGGCAGTTTCAGCTATGTGAATACCTTATGCTTCAAACATATAAGTTAAAATCATAATCTTATCTGACAGAGATACAATTAATTGATATCAACAATCATAACAGGTTGCAATATACTCTCAATTTAGAGAAACTGAAGGCACAACACTTCTTACCACTCCAGCTATGTTTAT
This sequence comes from Cepaea hortensis, assembly GCA_963921405.1. Taxonomy (NCBI): domain Eukaryota; kingdom Metazoa; phylum Mollusca; class Gastropoda; order Stylommatophora; family Helicidae; genus Cepaea; species Cepaea hortensis. The sequence continues at coordinate 55,818,667 of OY992895.1, read as the reverse complement.
CAGAGGACCACATTCACCCTTTTACAGCAGTGTGCAAGTATACATGAATTATATAAGATACATCTGTATTAGGTCCAATATGCAGTAGATTTGAACAATTAAGCCTGATTTACTTGAATCTATTCTAGATTATCTGTGGCAAGGAACTAAGGGAGCCAAGTTACTACAATTGTGTAAGCAAAAGATGTCCCGCATAACTGACACTTCAGCAATTGTAGTTATACAATTATATTCGACCACCGAAACCCTTTATTGCTTCACCAGTAAGACTTCACTTCAGGCGTATCATACTGTAAACTGTGAAACCAAATGATAATAGCGTTTATATTGAGAGCAACCTTAAACTTTCACTGTGAAGAGCTCTGACATGTGATGAAACCTGGCATTTCCTGGGAATTTCTGGTGTGTTAAAGTTCTGGCAATCATAGAATGACAATAACTGTATACTTATTTATTACTGCTGTCTTTCAGAATAAATGATTCAGTAACATGTTCACTTTTATACTTTATGGTCATCATTATCAAGTGCCCTGCCAAGTGGCATATACATTCATGAATCTCCACAATCTCAGCCTTTGGTGTTCTGGATCAATTCTATTTATGATGTTCCTTAATGCCACCACATCAGTCCACCCAGCAGCATTTCTCTCAGTCTGATCCTGCCACCACACCAATCCACCCAGCAGCATTTCTCTCAGTCTGATCCTGACACCACACCAGTCCACCCAGCAGCATTTCTCTCAGTCTGATCCTGCCGCCACACCAGTCCACCCAGCAGCATTTCTCTCAGTCTGACCTTGCCACCACACCAGTCCACTCAGCAGCATTTCTTTCAGTCTGATACAGCCGCCACACCAGTCCACCCAGCAGCATTTCTCTTAGTCTGATTCAGCCGCCACACCAGTCCACCCAGCAGCATTTCTCTCAGTCTCCACACCAGTCCACCCAGCAGCATTTCTCTCAGTCTTCACACCAGTTCATGTAGCAGAAGGAATACCATATCTGTTATTAGCTTAGGTGTGCAAGATTAGAGCACGCTTGAGCATCCTGATAGAACAGTAAGAAGGATGCTCAAGTCGTGACGTAGGTGGTTTTTGGGTAGTTACCGCTAAAGCTGGGACAAGACAAGACAACATCATATTTGGTGGTCTCTGGACTTTGTATCGGCCATCATAAACCAATAAACCTGTTTTAAAATGAACTTACTTGTTGATCCTCTGTACACGTACTGTTACATTCACCCAGCAGCATTTCTCTTAGTCTGATCCTGCCACCACACCAGTCCACCCAGCAGCATTTCTCTCAGTCTGATCCAGCCGCCACACCATCCACCCAGCAGCATTTCTCTTAGTCTGATTCAGCCGCCACACCAGTTCACCCAGCAGCATTTCTCTCAGTCTCCACACCAGTTCACCCAGCAGCATTTCTCTCAGTCTGATCCTGCCGCCACACCAGTCCACCCAGCAGCATTTCTCTCAGTTTCCACACCAGTTCACCCAGCAGCATTTCTCTCATTCTGATCCTGCAGCCACACCAGTTCCCCCAGCAGCATTTCCCTCAGTCTCCACACCAGTCTACCCAGCAGCATTTCTCTCAGTCTGACCTTGCCACCACACCAGTCCACCCAGCAGCATTTCTCTCAGTCTGACCCATCCTCTTTTACTAATGATTTTTCTAGTCATCACAATGTTTTCCACAACATCCCTTACATGACCACATTTTTTTTACCCCCGCCGCGCTTCCATCCTGTTTCAGGATATTGCGGTCAACATCAGCATCTTTCAGCTGTGTTTTGATTCTTAGGCTAGATTACACTCATCAGCACGCCATGACTTTCTGAGCGAACGGCTCCATACTCTCATAAGTCACTGGCGTGACTCGAACTGCTTCCAATTCTCGTGCGCTCACGTCAACCAGAGTATTTGGGGTTACGGAGAAAGCTGCTAACCCCTCGGCCAAGGAGACCAGCTTACATGACCACATATACTTAGTAAATATATACACCACTTATAAACATTCTTTTTCAATTTCATAACTTCAAAAGACGCTCTTATCCTGGATGGAATTTGGTTCCTTTAGAACTAAACATCGTTCTTCCATCTTATTTATGAACAACCGTGTGATCCTGTACCCCTTATATGTCAAAGCCAAAGAAGATTAATAAACCAACACAGAACTAGTGTCGTTAACCGCTACACGTTGTGGGATGTATTGAGGAGGGGATCCGAGCACTTATGGACTGAATGGTTTGATGTTCGATGAGAATGATCTGTCGACTAACTAACTAACCTTGAATGTGATGAATACAAGCTTTATTTGTCTTTCTCTCTGTACTTACTCATTTAACATGGTCAAATCACTGTACATATAAATAGCCTCTGCAGGTAGTAATTTAAAATTACACTTAACTGTTCACTTTCTGGATATATATATATATATATATATATATATATATATATATATATATATATATATATATATATATATATATATATATATAATTTGAGCTACACTAGTTATAGAAATCTATTTAATTTCAATTACTGATTAATATGTTTAGCATAAAGTCTGTTTGCTAATTATGCCATCTGTGTTTGACACTATTCAGTACTCTGATAAATAACATAGCATTATATAATTTTAATTAAAAAAAACAAACATATAAATTTACTTTCAGTTCTGCACATGTGACTTGCTTTATTATTTAAAAGTATTAAAAGTGTGATTAACATTGTTTCATTAGATGCCCAGTTGTAGTCTTGAATATACTTGAATGGAGTATTACTAATGTTGCGTTATTTTAAAAGCTCAGCCCTGCTTAACTGACAATATAGTCATAACAAAAATAAGCCACTGCATTCTTATTGCATACATAAGTTCTTAAAGATTTGTGGGGAAACAACTATCAATATTCAACAATACCAAACAACAAAACAACATACTAATAAAGTATATATACAACAGACATATAAATTAATGTAAAGCAGATAACAATAAACATACTACTTCAAAAAAAAAAAAAAAAAAGCATGCGAGTATGAAAACCTATACAAAATACAGACAATCAAAAAAGGACGAGCAAGGCACACTGCCAAACTTACGGGCTGCAATAAATTGATGACATGGAGAGTGCTGGTTGTGTATTCAGTCTTCTCCTCCTCTTCTGATTTGCCTTCAGAGTCCACCTCATCACTATTACTGGAGTACGCGGAAGAGGTTGTTTCATCTGACTGCATTCTATCCTCCCACTCTTCGGAACTCACGGTGGCCTTTAAGACAAAATATGCATTGATATTAAGTAGGTGTCCATTGAGGACCTCAGTATGGTCTTCATTTTCATGATAAGTATAATACTATTCTCTATCATGCGTTTTGTCAATGACACTCTTGTAATAGCTACCTGAAAGTAGTCTACCAACCATCTGAGACACAATAATGGAGTGGAAGAATGTATGAAGAAGGATTTATTATTGAACATTAGCAAATCTGAATGCATCACAGTTTTCAAGAAAGCTGAAATTACATTATCCTTTGTATATACGACAGGCATCAAAATCATGTCAGTCATTTTAAATATCTGGGTTACACAATGACATATGTCAGACAATGTAGGACAGAGATAAAGAGATGAACAGACAGAACATGGCACAATCAATTATGCAGCCATATGTATATAACATTTTAAGATTGGCAAATTAGCCTGTACATGTGGATTGGCACCCCAGACACCAGATTACACACTCCAAGACTGACTTGGATATGACATATCAAGGTAAACCTTTTTGGCCTAGAGAAAAAAACAAACAGAGGAAGCTAACTTTATGAACTACTGTGTAAACTATACAAAACAGTGACATTTATAAAAGAGATAACATTGCAGATATAAGCATCTTATCTCAAGCATATGAAAGAAGAAGAGAAATAAAGAAAAGAAACACCATGTTCAAAGATTCTTTTACAAGAATAAGCAATGTCATGAAAACCAGAAATATCACAAAAATAAAAATGCAGACTGAAAAGTTGTGTGTGGTCTGTTCTTCTATGTGGATGCATGATGATTGAGATGGTGAAGAAACTGGTTAGAGAATTGTGACTTTAGGATGTATGGTAACTTGTCCCCATAGTTCCTTACCAAATGTTAATCTAGAATAGATGTTTGTGAATGTGTTGAAAACATTGTAAAGAGATTAGAAACTAAACATAAGGTCTTGAGAATGCAGGCGTTGCAAGATCACTCAATCAAAACTGTCAACAAAAGGCACATACAATTTATGGGGCATATCAGCAAAACAGGTGGAATAGATTACTGGATGTGTGGCCAACCAGCAAGCCCCGGGGATAGTTATCATCCAAACACTTCTTTATCTGCTCTGGGAAAATGAGCACGTAAGTGGCTATCCCAAGTACTGCAACATTGTTTTTATTAATCAGTCATAAATAACTGACCTCTAATCATGAATAAATATTTAAACAAATCAGCACTAAATACTGGCTTCCCATTCTTGAAGAGCTAATATTGTTCTATTGCTAAGACATGTCCCTACCTTGTTTGATCCCTCGGGTGTGTGAGCTCCCCCTGTTTCATTTTCTGAGGAGCTGATGTGTGTGCCTTTCTTCTCTGATTGACCCAAGCCCAGCGTGGTGGGCACACTTCTGCTTTTATTTGTCTCCACTGTTTCAGTTGGGGTACCTGATGTCCTTCTCCTCCGTCGCAGCTGGTTACGGGCATCGGTAAGACCTGGGTCACTTCCTGTAGTGGGCAAGTGAAAGTGGTTAATTAGGATAGGGAATCAATGAGACAAGCAAATGCTAATGGTGTATAAACACAGTTATAATTATGGCAATCTGTGTTTGATATCAATGAAGAATATAGTATGTACTTTTTTAAGTGAAGTTAGATACTTGCATGTTAGCTTTTTCAGTGCCAGAAGTTTCTGCACAGATATTCATGTTTTGTGTAAATTAACAAGTCCATGAAAGTAAACTACTACCATCCACATGTGTTGTCAGAAAATAATGGGAACGGAAGTAGCCACATGGGTAACCAGATTTTCTTGGTATGCTCTGATCAAACATAAGAAGATGACTGATTTTATGTTTGGAATACATGAGGAGAGTAAGTGGGTGGTGAGGTAGGAGAATCACCTATCAAAGAAAAAGTAAGGCAATTTCTTCCCTCTTCTAGCGTGTGGGACACCCTTGGGCAGGGTGAACTATCTGTTCAGCAACCCCCCTCCCCCATCCCAGGGCAACATGAAAACAAGGAAGTAGTTGGTAGACTGAGCTTGAGAGCAGCTGACAGATAGTTGTTGGTCATGGTCTCAAGATCCCAACGGTCAGCAGAGTATTTTTATAGAGACAATGGCCAGGTTCACCGACCAGAAGGGTAATCGCCAGGAAGGAAAGCAATGGCACTTCTAATGTGGTTTCCTATGAACAAAAAAACATGGTCAAACCTGATGAATTAGTGATAGGCACATTGCTGCTGGATTTTCTACCAATGGTTAGATCTTTCAAGGGTGAAGGTTTTCTGGTGAGGATCCCCACGACAGATCTGGCTCCACTCCCATCTGCTACACTTCCATTTCCAGTTTTTGTTGTTGTTTCCCCAATGGCAATATTTGTGCTTGCTTTAGAGGTAGTCAGTTTTGAAGCACCTAAAAGAAGGTTATATACTGTATACAAAAACCAATATAAAAACATTAGAAGTATTTTCATTATTAAATAAAACTGTGCTTTGATTAGATTTTGAAAGATTTAGTGCACTGGGCTATTTGCTATTAGTAAATAATTGCCAGATTAATTACAGCTGGAATTTTTCTCCTAAAGCCTGTTAATAATTTCTCAATTTGTTTACAGTAATTTGTTTAATAATCAAACTGACATGAAATATTTGAAACACAAACTGATTTCACCTGAATAAATTATAAATTAAAATAACAACACTAATTAAGAAAACAATAGCCTATCAGTAACATTACACAAACAGCTCATTATTATCATGTGTTATGCCGATAAGCGTGGGCGATCATGTTTCGTCATCTCACACGATCAACAGAGTCGTGGATCAACTGTGTTCTTCTCTCCAGATATTTACTTCCCTGCTTTCTCCATCCAAATATTTACTTCTCTACCTTCCCCTTGGTATTTTGCCCTCAATCGTGTCAGTTGTCACCAAGTACTCTAGTTTATTTCTTCTTATAGAGAAGACAGAACAAATAGCTAGACACATTATTTTTGTATAAATAAAACAATTAACAAGTGTTCAGAAATGAGGAAATGAACAATTCAACTATGTAAGTATGTTCACTGAGGTAAGAAAGACAATATTCTCATAGACTACAATATCAGCAAATAACCATGAAGGCAGTGTAAAGAAAACGATTAAACTCACTATCGCTTCCAACTGCATGCTCTTGAAATCTGAGTCGTTTCCACTTCTCTTCATCTCTAATACAGATGTCATCATTAACAGGACCATCAGAATCTGCATCTGAATCTGAAGCATTATAGTTCGACACATCATCAGAAGGTCTTTCCCCATCAGAAGCATTGATATGCTCCAAACTTTCATCAAGTGGATCATTTCTCTCATCAACTTCATCATCCGTTTTTGCTTTGTTTAGGACTTCGTGCTGACATTCAACAGTGTCCTTCTGCTGCTTCTGAACACTTTCATGAGAATGTTCACTTGGTTTATGTACTTTCATCAGAGTAGTTCTACTTGAAGATGGAATGTGGTCAGCGTCATCAAGTTTACGGCAACCTGAGGAGTTTGAGGTTGATGAGGAAATAGAAGCTGTTGAAAGACGGCCAACTGATGAAGATGAGTTCTCAAGATCTGAATGGACCAGCAACGAGGAGGAGGAGCTGATTTCTCTAAGTGTGTCTTCATTGAGAATCTCCTGCACAAACATCTCAGAAAAGCACTGCAACTGTGAAGATGACTGAGACACAGGAAGCTTCAGATTTTGTGACAAGGATGCAGGTGAATCATTCTTCTTGGAAGAAGTTAGATTTTCAGTTAGGAGCGCTGATGAGTTTAGTGAGGTCTGAGACTGGTTTTGCATGTCACTGACATCTACACATCTTGATTGACGACTAATTATAACATGATCTCCATTACGCTGATCATCAGCAAGTAGTGATTTCTGTGACAAGCATTGAGCTTTCACTGTTGGCGGACTGTTGGAATCGCTGAAGGAGGACACATCTTGAACAACTGTGTACTGTGAGTCTAGAGTACAGGGTTGATCATAACAAACAGATGTCTCTGCAGATAACTGTGAGCTAAATTCTGAAGGCTGTTCTAGAGATGTCAGGTCACAAGAAATGCCATCAGTTTCCTCCAAACCACTGGTAAAAGAGGCAGGCCATTTCTGACCAGGAGCACTGTCAAACACACTGACATTTCCCACATCTTTATGAAGGTTTACACAATTTAAATCTGCAAAGGTCACTTCGTTGTTAATCCCTGAATCACTAGAATCCTGTGAAACAAAGGATTTTGGCCTGAAATGGGAAACAGCACCATTTATTGCTGTTGCTGCTTCTGTTGCTACTGGTGTGGAGTTCTGAAGCTCCAAATCAGCTTTCCAAGATTTGATATATAAGTCAGCTGACACGTCAAAGGTTTGTACATCTTGATCTGAAGAACTTCTTTCACGAGCGACATTGTGGTCAACCACTTCAAAATCAGACATGCTAAGGTTATCAGAACCAGATGGAGATTCAAAGGTGTCACACACAACTGGACACACATTTCGAGCATTCTCATAGGTACTTGTAGAATTATCTGGAGTATTTGTAAGTATATCCCACTGCCCAGAGAGCTGTTTGCTTTCATGTACATCCAGACCCAAATCTACATCTTCATTAGTTTGTGCCCTAGGCAGTGGACGCATTGTTGTTGCAGACGAAGAAACAATATGTCCAACTCCAGGGACTGAGGTGCATGTTTTGCCTACATGACCATCTGTATCATCAGCATCAATACAACCATGGCTCAACTCCACTACAGAAGTCTTTCTATTCACTATATCAGATGTCTCCAAGCTATTACACTTTCCCTCAGGATTTAAATCCAGGTGCTCAAGCGAACCATCTGAAACATTCTTGCAATATTCCTCATGCTTCTTTCTTTTGCTACTTATATCACTGATATGTACACTAAATTCAGAGTAAGCTATCTTTGCTGTCGGATCTGAATTATTTATGTTTGATAACGTTTTCTGACTCTCTGACAGACCGCGATCACTCTCATTCTTGTCATGTTTTCTTGAGCTTGAATATGTGTCTTGATGCCAGTTTGATATGATTTTTGCATCGGTGTAGACTAAATCTGTTAGATGATGACTTGTAGATGATACCGTCACCGTCAGATTGTTCAGAGTTGAACTGACCTCTGGCTGCACAATATGCTCACTGATGGACTGAGACACCATGGTGTTATCTGTATTAGAGCAAGAAAAAACAGGCTGCTCAAGATCATTCTTAGTTGTGGACTCAGGGACTGGACTCAAGGGTTGAGATTCAGCCTCACCATCAGTGCTACGGTGATGAGAACTTCGCCTCCTGGATGATCTTGCTGTGTCTGTGTTTGCACCATCCTCTTGGCAAGTGCTGTTATTACCTGAGGATCGACCTTTCCTAGTCGCCTTTTTGGGATGAGGCTTACGGGTAACTCTGGAAAATAGTGAATGCAAATTTTAAACTATCATACAGGCTACATTAAAAATAGTTATAGGACATTCCCACATGACAGAATCAAGAACTGGTTAAACCTATCCCCTACCAATGAGAAAATATGAACCAAACATCTCATACACTGGCATGCTCTACCACTGTTGGTGGCCGCAGGGAGAATTTGTCTAGACTGAGATATAAAGGCACCCAGATTAGCAGAGCGTTATCAAATAGACACCAGATAACCTTTAGGATCGACTGGAAAATGACTACGGAAGAGTGGATGTACAACACAACTGAGCAGTTAACTGACATTTCATTTAACTCTGTCTATGCCAGTCACTTAATATTACAAATAACTTGGGTACAAAATAATTAAAACAATAACTGTCTGGGGCTGAAGTAAAAGATGAAATGGGTTGAGCTGAAGTAACAACTAGGATAAAACCATTTCAAGTGGCAACTAGGACACCAACATTTAAAGTAACTAGAACACTATCATTTCAAATAACAACTAGGACATACATATTTAAAGTAACAACTAGGACACATATTTTAAAGCAATAACTAGGACATACATATTCAAAGTAACAACTAGGACACATATTTTAAAGCAATAACTAGAACATAAACATTTAAAGTAACTAGAACACTAACATTTCAAATAACAACTAGGACATACATATTTAAAGTAACAACTAGGACAAATATTTTAAAGCAATAACTAGGACATACATATTCAAAGTAACAACTAGGACAAATATTTTAAAGCAATAACTAGGACATAAACATTTAAAGTAACAAACATGGCATACACATTTAAAGTAACAACTTAGGCAAAATCATTTCAAGTAACAACTTGGGCAAAAAGTTGCAGTTTAAACATTTTAAAATTTAAATCAATGAGCCAGTTTCCTTTGATTTTAAAGTTTTTAAAAGCTGTAGTTTTAAAATTACAACTAAAACTTAAAAACACAAGAATAAGGACATTGAGGGCCCCTCAAATAGATATATCAGCATTGAAACATCCAAACACAAGTTCACTATAACTGGTCAAAGTAAAACATAAATAAGATAGACTAATCGTTGAAAACATAGAACAATATCAACATGAAAATCCTGAGGAAATCAATAGAAAATAGAAATGTGTAAAAACTAGCAAATAGACTGCAAATAACACCTTAACAGTGAAGGAAAATAAGAAAAAACAATAGTGGATAACCAATCAAATCCTGAGTAAAATGACTCAAAGAAAGGAATTAAAGAACACTCCAGAATATAAATTAATAGATAGAGAAATCCTACATGTTGCAGAGATGCTAAGGAAGAATGGTTGCAGAAAATATGCAAAGAAATAGAGGATCTAGAAATAAAACACAACTCGAAAGGATTACATGAAAATATAAAAAGATTTACAATAAAGAAAAATGATGTGACAGGAAATGGTTGTATCAGAGGTAAAAAATTATAATTGATGATATGGATAAGGTTCAAGGCCAGCGAGCAAGAGGTAGACAATGATAAAATTGGGAAGATAACATTATGAGATGGATGAACAATTTTACAGAATGTAGTCAGGGCGAGAAACAGACAGTGTTGGAGATCCAATGCAAAAAAACCTTCATTGTGGAGACGGTACTTGCTTGATTGAGGACAAAAGCATTTAAAGCAACAACTAAGAAAGAATGGATCAAAATTATAATTGCTTGTGGTTGAAAGAGTAAAACAACTGCACATCCTTTGTTTATCATATCAATGTATGATGAGTTTCCTCATACAGAGTGACGTAACACTTGGGAGTGTTCATACTGCCTGCCATAGCAACAAGTCTTGAGAGTAAATGAAAATTGGCACCTACCCAGATATACTTTTGGTACGTTTTGGAGGCTTATGATTGATGTGGGCCAGCACAGTTTGGGAATGGATCAGACAGAGCAGAAACATCAAAATACTTGGCAATACCACTTCAGTAAAACACATCTCCTGTTTAAATAAACAAACAAACAAGCAATTGTAACAAAGCAAATTTAGTTAGTTACATATCCTTTGCAGGACATTATAGTCAACACAAGAATTTTTTGGCTGTTTGTGATTTCTTGGCAAGATTACGTTCAGTGGTTTGCCATTGCTTTATGAATGACCAGTACTAACATTTTATGAAAAACAACTCAACTTAGTCTGCTGCCAAATCATGCACAACTATCTTTCGAGCGCAGTATGCAGAATTATGAATTGTATCCGCAACCCCTTCGCCACAGAGCTGATGTAACAAAGCATATGTCAGGTAAAATAACATACTTCCAATCTCATCATCATCATCCTGTAGCGAGATATTTGCAGAATTTTGGCCCATTCATGGCCCACCAAAAAGTGTCTCGATCCCTTGCTAGTTCACCTGCCTCATGAACCCTCATTTCCAGGTGTCTGCAATGTCCTTGCAATATCCTCATGCTGGTAGAACCCTGTTTCTTCTTCCATTTCCAGGTGTCTGCAATGTCCTTGCAATATCCTCATGCTGGTAGAACCCTGTTTCTTCTTCCATGCCTTCCATCGCTGTCTTTCCCAGCCACAGTGATACTTAATGTGGCCAATGTACTTCAGTTTCCGAGATTTGACGTTGTGTATGAGCCAGTTAAATTTGATATTTAGATCTTGTAGAATCTCAGTAATTTTCTTCTTCTTTGCCCACAATATTCAAAGAACTGTTCTGTAACATTTGAGTTCACAAGTTCCAAATTTCTTCTTTAGAGATTGTGAGACTTCGAATCTTGTTTTGTATAAAGTACTGTGAAGAACTGGTACTTCAGTTGCATGAGGTGAAATCTGTATAAACTGTCTGCACAGGGCAATATTTATGACTACTATAGGCATTATAATAATGAGCAAATCTGACATTTGCCCAAGTATAAAAATAAACAACCCAGCCATTGGCACTTGACTGAAATCATAATTCATGTGATCACTGTCTGAACCTGAAATGTCCCATCTTCAATATATGATTATGAATCAGTGATTCACAAAGATAAACATAATTCAGAAATGTATATTCATGCTTATGTCGATGGTGATCCAGGTATGTGTGACAATGAAATTCTTAACGAATGCTTTGGTTATTTGACTAATCAACATCATCATCGTGTGCCATGCCAATAAGTGCGGGCGATCATGGTTTGCCGTCTCACACAATCTCTAGTTTAGGATCAGGTCTGTGTTCTTGTCATGATTAAACCATGTCGCCAAAGCATCCAGGTATTTATCTCTGTCTTCCATTGCTCTTTTTCCATCAATTTTAACAACTATAATAACATTTTCTAGTTTATAACAAATTCTCATAACAAGCCAATACATCTTGACTGTCTTCATCCATTTCTCTACTCAATTTATGGTTTCTAAATTCACTGCCACAATTTATAACCATATACATTTGCTTTGTTCAAAGATGGTGAGCTAGTTAACACCAATTATAATTCTTATTTAAAAACTCACTGTCCATCCTGAAAGTGTTTGAATACTATGTTACCTATAGCTTCGCTACAGCCGATGTCTAAGCACAGTTTGGAATTGTCATTTCCCTAATGGGTAATGCATCTAAAACAGCACAAACATTATAGTTTCCTTCATCTGTGTGGTTCATTATAGGTTTATATTGGTATATTAGAAAATGAAATCCTTAATAATACACAATCATGCATGCACATTATGATTATCATACACAGGGTTATGTTTGCACCTAATTTGACAATGACACTTATTTTTGCAGCAAGAAGGTACAGTTGATTAGTGATTGCAGCAATGTATAAACAACTGTGTCTAAAGTAATGATCTGTCATGCAAGATTCCAACCATAATACAATAAAACAATGCATCTGGTCATGTCAAAACACACTTTTGTGATTCTGCAAAGAAAGTTATTTTTGAATCCTTACAATAACTGAAGCTGGATTGTCAATGCATTCACACGCAAAATAATATTACAGCTTACAATAGATATATAGAAAAATGGTAGACCATTTTACATATCTAGGATCAGTGGTAAATAGCAAATTATCCCTAGATCAGGAAATCAACATCCAGATTGGTAAGGCAGCAACAACAAAAGTCCTTGTCTATCAAGCCTGTGTCGTTACTACTCTTCTTTATGGCAGTGAAACCTGGACAACTTACTCACACCAAGAGAAACGTTTAAACAGCTTTCATATGCGGTGTCTGCGAAGAATACTTGGTATTAAGTGGCAAGACAAAATCACAAATACTGAAGTATTGGAAAGATCAGATTGCGTGACGGTGTATTCCATGCTCAGTCTTCGTAGACTTAGATGGATAGGACATGTTAGGAGGATGGATGATGGTAGAATACCAAAGGACATCTTTTTTGGTGAATTACAGATGGGTAAGAGATCTCAGGGTCAGCCTCTACTACGATACAAAGATGCGTGTAAGCGGGACATGATTGATGCTGGCATTGATAATGCACATTGGGAGCAAGTCGCAGCTGAACGTGTTGCATGGAGGGCAAACATCAGAAATGGAATAAAGACAAAGGAGAAAATTATTGCAGATAAGTCACACACCGAGCGTGTGAGACGTAAGATGGTGCATGATGGTGGAAATGACCACGTGTTCACAATCACCCACTGTGAACGGACATTTACAGCGCGAATTGGCCTTATCAGTCACATTCGCTACCGACATAGGTAAAAGTTATTATTTTAAAGCACAAACTATCCTCTGTCAAGACGGCAAGGTGCCAATGATATACACAGGGCTATGTTTGCACCTAATTTGACGACACTTATCTTTGCAGCAAGAAGGTACAGTTGATTAGTGATTGCAGCAATGCATAAACAACAGTGTCTAAAGTAATGAGCTGTCATGCAAGATTCCAACCATAATACAATAAAACAATACATCTGGACATGTCAAAACACACTTTAAAATAGGCAATTTTTGGAAGATTCCTGGAAAACTGAAACTGTAAGTAAACAAGCAGTTTCATTTTGTAAGGGACTAGATAGCAATAGTTTTTTTTTCTAGAGCCTCTTACAGAGAATACTGTAATAACATTAATTAAATACACAAATGCCTGTATCTCAAAAATTAAAGCTGCTACAGACAAATAAATGAGATATTTGAAGTATGCAAAATCATGGGGAAAAATGTTTGGCAGCAACCAAAACAAAATTTATTTTGTAGCGATTTATTTTAAGCACTGAAGCCACAAACGATAGGTTGCATGATTTATTGCCTGGCATATTTCACTGCATCTCATAAGGTGAGTACTGCAGAATTGCATATCATGTGAAGTGAATAAATGAATAACATTATAATCTGTATGTTATGGCACAGTAAGTGCAGTGGATGAATAAATCACTCGATCCCTCTGTGATTGCATACGTACATCTTCCATGATGCTGTGGTCAACATTTCTCAGGTAGACCAGGACAGTAGCCACTTGTAGTATATAGAGTACCAGCAACAGTGCATACAGCTTCTTTGATGTCTGATGCACCCACCTGGAGAACAGAGTCAGAAATACAAAAATATCAAATGTGCATCCATCCCACAAACTCTAAAGCATTGTTTTCATGCTAAACTTATAATGTCTTTACTGCATCAACAAAGAACTGTGGATTTGAATGTAACAAGTGGAAGAAGATAACTGTTGGTCAACTTGCCTGACGTGGGGAGCTACGTTAGCGCAATAGGTACCAGGCTTGTTGGCTGCTCCTGTGGTCATGTGTTCGGATCCCATCACGGTCAATTTGTTAGACTGACCCGGGCTTCCAGGCTGACCCAGCCTAACATAAGTACTCAAATGTGTCCTCTGTGGCAATGTTCAAGATGGACAACAGTATCTTCACTGTAATATCTTCACATACACTGTGACTTTATTCAAGCTGACAAATTATGCTTTCAGTAGCTATGTCCATTATGAGATAAACCTCAACAAAACAGAAACAGCTAGAGAACGGGGGTGACAGAGAAACTTGATGGATGTAAAAACACACACAGATACTAGCGTATTCTTTGCTGTCAACTATGTCCCACATGTTTGTTCATTACCATTCCGTGTACATTCATTGGATTTCTTGTTTCTGTTGACTTCTGATTTTGGCCAACATCTTGAAACATGTTTGCTTCTGTGTTTCTATTTGACTATGAACATTTCTTGATTTTTGTAGCTTGATTTACTGTGTTTTTATTTCCGCCTGTATCTGTGTGTGCTTTCCATCCATCAGTCTTCTCAATCATATTATGTGTTTTTATTCGGACTCGCATAACAGTTCGGCAGCAGTAAAGCTTTTTTTCAATAACATAAGAAACTGGTGATTGGGTGAGTGGATGTAGGTAGGTATGTCTGCCAGCCTACATGCATACATAAATGTCTGTGTCTGTGCATGCATATGTGTGTATGCATGTGTGTGTGTGTGTGCATACATGTGTGTAGAGGATGTTTGAGATCCGTAACAAAAGTGGCAGTTGTGACTGGATCAAACCCTGGCTATGGCATTGTTTCAACACAGTGAGTCATACAACTGTCATCTAATACTGCTCTGGGCTATGGCATTGTTTCAACACAGTGAGTCATACAACTGTCATCTAATATTGCTCTGGGCTATGACATTGTTTCAACACAGTGAGTCATACAACTGTCATCTAATACTGCTCTGGGCTATGGCATTGTTTCAACACAGTGAGTCATACAACTGTCATCTAATACTGCTCTGGGCTATGGCATTGTTTCAACACAGTGAGTCATACAACTGTCACCTAATACTGCTCTGGGCTATGGCATTGTTTCAACACAGTGAGTCATACAACTGTCATCTAATACTGCTCTGGGCTATGGCATTGTTTCAACACAGTGAGTCATACAACTGTCATCTAATACTGCTCTGGGCTATGGCATTGTTTCAACACAGTGAGTCATACAACTGTCATCTAATACTGCTCTGGGCTATGGCATTGTTTCAACACAGTGAGTCATACAACTGTCATCTAATACTGCTCTGGGCTATGGCATTGTTTCAACACAGTGAGTCATACAACTGTCATCTAATATTGCTCTGGGCTATGGTATTGTTTCAACACAGTGAGTCATACAACTGTCATCTAATACTGCTCTGGGCTATGGCATTGTTTCAACACAGTGAGTCATACAACTGTCATCTAATATTGCTCTGGGCTATGGCATTGTTTCAACACAGTGAGTCATACAACTGTCATCTAATACTGCTCTGGGCTATGGCATTGTTTCAACACAGTGAGTCATACAACTGTCATCTAATACTGCTCTGGGCTATGGCACTGTTTCAACACAGTGAGTCATACAACTGTCATCTAATACTGCTCTGGGCTATGGCATTGTTTCAACACAGTGAGTCATACAACTGTCATCTAATATTGCTCTGGGTTGAAGGAAGACCTAGTGACGAATGAAACTGGCAACCTCATATCACAACAATGTGACATAATCACATTAAATTCTTAGTGATTCATGTCTCAATCATGGCAACCATTATTATGGGGTTACATTTATCATTAACATGACTGGATACAATGAGGTACTGCTATAGGACAAATTAAAACAAAAACAAAAACAGAAAAGACTAACAAATGCAATATACTGGCAAATACAATAGTCAAAAATGCACAGGAAAAAAAAAATATGATGAATACACAGCAAGAGGAACACCACATAAAATATAACAGTGATGGTATCAAGAACAACCTTAGAGAAACAAAGACCAACTTACCAAGAACACTGGACAGAGAACACAAAAGGATTTGTACATCTCCCCCCAACACTTTATTGAGATAAATGAAGGAAAAGAAGAAACTTGTAAAATATTGCCGTGCGTGATTGCGGTTAAACACAAATGTTTCACCGACAAGCAAGAAAGCAGATATAGCAGCTGTTATTGGCATGGATGAATACATAAACTAAAAATGGTGAATCTGTATTTGTTACTGCATAAACAAGCCATACTGACATGCTTAATAGTTTATTTAGTGCAATGTTAAAGGTCAAGAAAATTAGAAACAAACCATTTGGACCAATAAAATTCCTGATTGATCTGAATGTGTACTCTGTTGTACATCTCTCTCTCTCTCTCTCTCTCCAACAAATACACAAGTGCAAATAATTACATTCAGGGAAATAATAGCAAAGCAACGCTTCCAACATACCAGGTGTAGTAAAATGGGAAGAACAAGACTCGAGCAATTGCCTTTCTTGTGATGTAAACCCATGGCACCTGTGGCTTGGTCTTGGCAAATGTTGATCCTGAGATGAACAAACAAGAAGACGTAACTTTTCATGGTGACAATGAATAAAAGACACACACTAGTGTTGTTACGCATACAGCATGCACATATGTCGATCTGTACACTGGGTCAGGGACCAGATGTTACTAATCATAATCTTGTAAGAAGAAGAAGAGGAGGAAGAAACGTGAACAAGAGGTGGGGTGCAGCGGCTGGTGATGGTGGTGGCATGTCTGTAGTTGTGTGTGTATGCATGTGAGTGGCAAGTCACTGGCAAATTTAAATGGTAAAGCATCCTCCGCTGCACATCAATGTGACATGTGACACTTCAATCACAATATGTTACCTGGCATGTTTCTGGGGGAACATGAACTGAGGAGAAACAGCCGGTCACATTATCTTATATCCTAGAAAAGATCTATCACTTCAGTTCTGATTACACATGGCTCTAGGCTAACCTAGACTTTTACATGGGGACTAGAGATTTCAATGAGAAGAAATGAGCTGAGGAACTTGAAAAATGCTACATATTTTTAAAAACAATTATGTGTCCTTTTCAGGACTTTGCAAAACCTCAGATTGATACTGAAGGCAATTTTACATTCAGCAGTTTACCACTGCTTTCTGAACAAGAAGTTAACACTGAAGTCCAAACTGTCACATACAGGAAATGGACAAACAAGAAAAAAATTATGAATTTAACAAGTAACGCATTTCAATCAACAGTGCATTACCAGAGCCAATAGAGGAAGCAAACAGTAGTAACACTGACACCTATCTTGCATAACGTAACAGGCAAATAAAGAGGGTCGGCATTAAGGCTGGCTATCTCATCCCATAGAAAACTGTAGCTGCAAAATGGCACCGATCTCGAATAAGTCTACAAAAGGTTAGACCTGAGTAGGTTGAGGGTTTATGCTCAGTTGGGAGATTAAAGGCAGCACAGGCGGAAGTAGAATGCATTTCACTATTAATTGTACCATGTTAAAGACACTCATAAATAAAGACACTATTAAACGAACCTAAGTAAAACACCCGTTTACACACTGTCAGGCCCAATGGGTACATGGTGCCAGACCCATATTTGTATAGAGCAATCGGCCCCAGGTGAGTAGTATAGACAGTATCATGCAGGTCACCTTTACTTCCCAAGACATTTCCTGGTATCCATTTTAGGCGGGCTCCAACTGCAAGCCCCAGTCAATGATAAACATCTGTCCTGATGTGGTTTTGAACCTGTAACCACTTGGCTGGCAGGTGAGCATCTAGCCACTGCACTACTGAGGCTACCAAAGATATTAATAGAATGGTATGTCCCTAAGAATAATGTTCTCACACTGAGCAATTAACAAAGTCATTGCCCTTAGCATGTCTCCAGCACAATTCAGCTTGTTGACATGACCAACTATATTCTATGGAAATAAACCATCACTTGGAATCATTTTATTTATTATTTGCCAGATGAATCATATGTGCCTTTTATGCAAGTGCAACATTGTTTGAAAAACCACTTCTTTTGCTGAACTGTCATCATTAACTAGAGTGATGTAAATTTAGATACACATACACAAGCAGTTGAACCATGGAGGTCATGGCTTTAACAAAGGGAATAGCCTGGCTGGAGAGACAGATGTTCACCCATGCATGTTTTCTCACCAACTCCATGAGTGTGATGGTGGGTGGGGGAGGGGGATATGAGAGACACAGAGAGAGAGAGAGAGAGAGAGAGAGAGAGAGAGAGAGAGAGAGAGAGAGAGAGAGAGAGAGAGGGGGGGGGGCTGGACCAGAGCTCAATCTCTTGAAACTCTGATGAGGTCAAGGCTAATATCTGCTTCATTTCCATGCCAGGGCAGGCGGGTGTTAAGAAGTCACAAATGAGCAGATAGGCTTGTGGGCTTGGCTGCTGTGGAGAGCAATAGACTGGGCTAACATCCTGAATGCTCTCAGGGAGGCATGATGAGTAAATGAATCAGGGTATGGGTGTGATTCTGCAACTTTGACCAGAATGTAAGAACATCAAGTCAAATGAGTCTAGCTAGACAAGAGTGCCTTGTGGGAGGCCAAAAAAAATAATCAGTCAACACAGAACTGGTGTCTTCAGTCCACCCATCCATCCATTTTGTGAAAAAACCAAAACTTTCCACCTCGTTCAACCTGCTGTAGTAGCGTTGATCATAATTGTGGTGGTTCAGTGTGTGGGTTTAGTTTCTCTCATCTTCTGTGTCAGTGTTGGCTTACTTTTCAATTATTCAGAGTTCATTCCTGTGATGTCAGATGAAGGTTTGGCCGGTCTTCTGTTGCTACATGCTGAGTTATATACTGAGGAGAGGATCTGAGCACTTATGGACTAATAATTCAATGCATAATGAGGATGATCTGTTGCCTAACACATACAGGTCATGTTTTAAGTGCATAAATCTGAATAAAACAAATTGAAAAGCTACCTCTGATAAGATCAACATCGATATACTCTGTCTTGATGCGAACCTTCTTTCGCGGAGCATTGTGTAAGACAAATGGTGGTTGCTGCAGAAAGGCAGAAACAACATGAAATGGTAACAATCATGAGACTACATCAATTTTGTTAATTTTGAAGTAAGTTAAGATAAATTGGAGAACATCATAAAAACACAGCATTGCAGTAACTTATCTATATGTAAAGTGCCCACTTTGGAAGCCAAACAATTATCTCATTGTCAGAAGCACCTGCATGGACCAGACAATGAGATATCTCAACAGATAACAACAGTTTAGTGTAGTTTAGTTTAGTCGACAGATCAACATCACGGCACACGGGTGTAACCCATAAGTGCTCTGTTCTATTCCTAACTCAAGCCTGAGTCACTGCACGAACTCCATAGCACCGGCGAGGATCCTGAAATACTTTGGGTAGATGTTTAACTCGCTGCATAGGCAGCGCCGTTAGGCCATTTGTTTTCGATTTCGAACTACCAAGGGATTTTTTACGTGCGTGACAATACACATGGGTGTCCGATCTCACTATCAAGAGACCAGGGGAAATTTTGTTACTAGAAGTCCACATGAAAAAATCCTGGCCCTCACTGGGGTTTGAACCCGGTACCTCCAGCACTCGAGGTGAACACCATATCTCAAGACCACTCAGATAAAAACAATTCACACCAAAGCCATACACTAATTTATATTATAAATTAATGCTACATTAACTCTATGGTGCCAATGCAATAACACTTTCTGTGGTCATATGTTTGTGCCATATGCAATAGCAAACATATCCATGGAATCACCACTGACATAACAATGTGCACTCTTACAATGAAGAGTTGTGATAACTAAGTAAGCACCTATGACAATAAATGGTGTAGGTTCAATCCCAGCAGTGCAAAGAACATATTTTTGTTTTTTAAATCAATGCATCTCTGAGGTAATCCAGACAATATCCAGCCTGCACAGGATCACTGTTATAATCTCCTGGATTAGAAATGTTGTGAGAAACACAACTGGCCATTCACCTGGTTATTTCACAATAAGGTACATGTACCTCTAATGGTATAATATTTTCCACCTCATTTGGCAGTATCTGCTATGGAATTGAGGACCCTGTTCCACACCATGAGGTGTATTGGGTATATTGTGCTAGTACCATATTTGTACAGACAGTCAGCACACAATGGGTGATGTGGTTAATATCATACCAAATGGGTGATGCGGTTAATATCGTACCCAATGGGTGATGCGGTTAATATCATACCCAATGGGTGATGCGGTTAATATCATACCCAATGGGTGATGCGGTTAATATCATACCCAATGGGTGATGCGGTTAATATCATACCCAATGGGCGATGCAGTTAATATCACGCCCAATGGGTGAATAGAACAACACTGAAAATTAACTGGACAGCCAAAATGAGCAATCAGGACGTTTTAAGGGAAGCTGAGTCACAAAGACAACTTATCACAAACATCAGAAAGAGGCAGTCAACGTTTTGTGGCCACGTTATGAGAAGACAAACAAACACTGGAAATGCTGTGAAAACCTGACAAATTTGTGGAAAGAGAGATAGAGGAAGACAGCGTGAGAAGATTCTTGACAGTCTCGTGTCATGACATGGAAGGGAGTCAACACACAAATTGATCTATGCCGTTGGAGATCGTAATTTGTGGAGAGGTATGATCACCCACACGAGCCAGCAAGGCACTGGGGGGGGGGGGGGGGTGTCTGTGTGTGTGTGTGTGTGAGAGAGAGAGAGAGAGAGAGAGAGAGAGAGAGAGAGAGAGAGAGAGAGAGAGAGAGAGAGAGAGAGAGTTATTCCCCACCGGTTGAGAATCGCTGCTGTAGAAGATCTGGTTCACTGTCTCATTATGCCAGGCAAAAATATTTTGCAATATAGTGTCTTCATTATTCATATAAACAACAGGAAAACATTGTTTTTGACTAACAAAAACAACACACCTTTTGTAGCTTTTTCTCTACAGACTGCTCCCAGAGCTGTTTGTCATATGATCCAATCTGAGGAACGAATGATATGTGTGATGAACACATGTAAATGCGGAACTGGTCAAACGACAGCTAAACATTTGTTAAAGGTGCATTCAACACATGCAGAACAAAGACACTATTCTGGCCTAGGCCATTCTCCATTTCAAGACAAGCCCTATGAAGGTGGTAACAAGCTCAAGGTGACTGCTTTTGTTTGGATATATTTATGTTGACATCTGAAGGTGTACACACACAAAAATGGGTTAAGCGGGATGTGTGAAAGCTGATAGGAAGTTGACACATGTGAAACAGATGAGAGATATGTGTTTTAAGTCTGCTAAAAGATATACACATGTGTGTAACCAAAGTCCCAACACTGTAACCTTCCATGCATGTCACAAGAGGCCAGGAGGGCTGGCATGGGACTATAGACCGCATCCCATATAAATCTTAGCTGCTAAATCTAATCATCATTACCAATTCTACACAAGATTGGGCATGTGTTGGCAGAGGGCCTGTTTCACAAGAAGATAGAGACAGAAGGAAAATATATCAGGATGTAAAGATACAAATCAAATAATACAATCCTTAGGCTTCACTATATCTATATATTATATTTAGCATGGGTCTCCATAATTCAGCTTGACATACTAAGAGGTAGAGGCAGCAAGACAGGGCTTCTAATAACCTGAATGGCATAGTAATTATGTCAACAGGTGGTCTCAGATATTTGTTTCAGACATGTATTGCTTGATGTTCTAGAAAGGTATTTAATAATTGGAGAATTACTGGGTTGGATCACAGTCGCCAGTTTATATATTATAACTTCAATATAGTCAGCATCATACATAACAATATATGAGAAGCAAACATAATAAAAGATCATGCAAAGCAGTTAACTCAGAGATATAATGGAAGAAGACTCAATGCACAACACATCTTCACACAAGACAACATACAACAGGTCAAGTCATCATATTTCCACACAAGCTAAATACAGCAACTCCAGCCATCACACATCTTTACACAGAATTAACTTCAACAGCTCAAGTCAACATACATCTTCATATATAACTAAGAACACCATGTCAATTCACTGTCTCTTTACAAAATTTAATGTAGTCATTATAGTCACCACAAAGTGAGGTACAAAAACTCACACTACAACACATCACACACAACTAAGTGCACCAACTCAAGTCACCACACATCTCTTCATAATAATTAAACATCTCAAGTCTATGTTGAATTTATCTTTTATCTCCACACTCTTCAATGCACAAAGATCTAATTTAATGTTTCTAGGTGTATAGTTGTTTAGTTGTATTGTAGTTTTTTTAGTTTAGTTGTATAGATGTATAGAGTTAACGATAGCCAACACGCTTTTTAAACAACATCCAAGAAGACTCTTCACATGGAAGTCTCCAGACTGTATTACCAAAAATCAGATAGATTATATTTTAATACAAAGAAGATGGAGATCAAGCATAACATCTGCAAAAACCCTACGTAGTGCAGACTGTGATACAGATCATCAGTTATTAGAAGCAGATCTGAAATTAAAACTCAAAAAGCTTATCCGAGGACCAAGGCCACTTCGTTTTGATCTCACAAAAATACTGGATGCATACACTGTAGAAGTTAGGAATCGCTTTGGGGTCTTGATGTCTGTACAAGAATAAATGACACCTGATGAACTGGCAGTACAAGCTAGAGATATCTTGATAACTGCAGCCAAAGATTTAATTCCGACCAAGAAAAAGCAACTTAAGCCATGGATTACGTCAGACACATTAGAATTAATAACACAACGAAGGGAACTGAAACAGAAAGGAGGTGAATCCGATAACAGCAGGATGAAGTATAAATCTTTAACTCGAGAAATAAGAAAGAACACAAGAAAGGACAAAAATCAATATATACAAGATTGCTGTACCAGAATAGAGCAATATCATAAGACTGGAAGAGATTATGAAATGTTCAAAGAAATGAAGTTATTGACAAGAAATGTTCAACCTCAATTTAATGTTATCTGTGACAAGATGGGAAATACCTTAATAGAATCTAGACAAATTCTAGAAAGATGGCGGGAGTACTGCAGTGGAATGTATGATATGAGTGACAGTGAGGATATGAATGAGATACATGAACCAATGGCAGCAGAGACAGAACCTGAACCCTCATTAGATGAAATTGCTTGGGCTATAAAGAACCTGAAGAATGGTAAATCACCTGGATGTGATGAGATACCAGCTGAACTAATTAAAGCGGGAGGAGAAGAAAGCATACACATATATCATGCATTATGTACAAAGATTTGGAAATATGGTATATGGCCAAAAGATTGGAAGAGAACTATCTTCATTCCAATACCAAGAAAGGGCAACCTGAAATTATGCACCAACTATAGAACTGTTGCCCTGATCAGTCATGCAAGTAAAATTCTACTAAAAGTCGTAATGGGAAGACTTCGTAAGAAAATGGAAGAAGAGATTAACGTAGTTCATTCAAGCTGGATTTAGACAAGGAAGAGGATCACATATTCAACATGCGTTTAATAATAGAGAAGTGCAGAGAATTTAATGTAAACCTATTCTCATGTTTTGTGGATTATTCAAAAGCATTTGACTGTGTACAACATCAGAAACTTTGGGAAATCATGAGGAATATGGGCTGTCCATCACATGTAGTACAACTCATAAAAATGCTCTATATAGACCAACAAGCAGCAGTTAGAATAGATGGCGAGGCATCAGATTGGTTTGACATCAAGCAAGGAGTCCGTCAGGGCTGCGTGCTGTCACCCTATTTGTTTAACCTGTACGCCGAAAATATAATGAGAAATGTAAGAGATGACATAAACAGGGAGCTATATGATGCCCTAAATATCGGCGGTCATGACATACCGGAGATTTGATATGCTGATGATACAGTATTACTATCCACAACACAGAATGGCATAGAAAACCTAATAGCCTCAACCCAATTGAATAGTGAAAATCACAACTTATATCTTAACATAGCAAAAACAAAGATAATGCATACAGATAAAACTACTATGGAGAAAGAAATATACATTAATGGGGAAAAATTGGCGGTAGTGGAAAATTTTTGAATATCTTGGTTCATTGATTATCAACAACGGTGACACAATGAAAGAAATTAAACGGTGACTATCAATTGCTCTTCAAAGACTTAGTTATTAGTTAGTTAGTCGCAGTTCCAACTTCACAGCAACGGGTCGTCCCCATTATGCTCCGTTCCTGTGCCAGTGAATATCACACAAAACGCTCCCCACTGCCCAATGTGAAAAGTGGAAAAGACAGGAGTCTCGACAAACAACAGCCCGCACAGATACACTGTGCATAATGCCGCCGCCAGAATGTCAACACACCAGTCCCCCATGAAACACCCAATTCATCTCTGGTGGAATCGGCATTTTCCTATCTGGATGTTTCCTAGATGTTCACCTACACAGTCCACGAACATACAGTTCATCACTGACGGCAGTGGCAGTCAACCAGAAGCCCAGCCCATTTCTGCATAAGGCAAAAACTGGTCAACTCTGGGACATAGCCACCTGCCATCGCTCCGAACATGCAGTCACGTTCCAAAAATAAAAACTTGGGCAGATTCAAAAGCACTTCACACGAAACTCACAGATCACAGTGTCGCGCCACGCACTCACTCAGTAGCAGGGCGACGGAACCATCAAGCCTCCTTAGTCGCCTCTTACGACATGCATGGTAGGCTACAGTGTTGCTATTCTTTGCTTCCCTTATGGGCCTCGGCAACACACGGGAGTCTCTTCAAAGACTAAAACAGCTGAATAAATTATGGAGTGGGACAGATAGAACTACAAAAATTAGATTTTTAAGAGCATGCATCTTTCCCATTGCAACATACGCCTGTGAGACATGGACACTTACTAAACAAGCTGAACAGCGCATAAACGCCTTTGAATATAAATGTTATAGACGAGTTCTAAGAATATCTTGGGTAAAGAAAAGAACAAATGCATTCATACTTCAAGAGTTGAATATTGAAGAAGGTTGGCTATTAAAGACGATAAAACAAAGAAAATTGAAATATTTTGGTCACTTGAAAAGTCACGAAAGTTTGGAGAGAACAATAATGGAGGGGTATATGCCTGGGAAGAGAGGAAGAGGAAGGCCAAAGAGAAGATGGGTGCAGGATGTGGCGGATGATCTCCAGATGGGTGTATCAGACGCGGGACATCTTGCTTATGATCAAGAGGTTTTCCGGAAGGTTGTTATGGGAGAGAGGTTCTGCAAAGGACATGCTACTGAATGAATGAGGTGTATAGTTGAACTTGTATAACTTTATACACATATTTTGCCTATAACTAATCTATGATCACAGTAGCAATCTGCATCTGGTACAGTATTTGCAACTTTTAAAGTATATTGTAACATGCTTGTGTAACATGGGCAATACACATGCAAGCTGAGAAACATATAATGGTAGTGGAAATGAGGTTTCAGAGGAAAATGCAATAAAATACCATGGAGGGACAGAAATACGAATGACACACCCATTGAAGAAACAAATAATAACCATAAGTTGATAAGAGATATCATACATTTTGATTTATTTGTTTGTTTTGGGATTTGAAGTTTTAAAGATTGAGCACAACCCACTAGTGCTTCCAGTCTGACATGGATGGACAAGGCCATAGCTTCATACTCAATCTGTAAAATAACATACATAGTCAAGATGTTCTGGGCAAATTATGATAAGAAATACACTTGAAAACTGTGTGAACTTGCTGGGAACAGAGCAAGGGAAAGACAGAACCATAAATGTCTAGATGGCTTAGCCAATGATGTACTCAGAACAACAACACAGACTTGATCCAGCGTGTCGGAGGATGACCCACAACTGCCCAAACTGATCAGCATGCAACATAATGATGATCACAAGTCACCATACTTCTGCACACACAACTAAGTCAACAAGTCACCATACATCTGCACACACAACTAAGTCAAGAAGTCACCATACATCTGCGCACACAATGAAGTCAACAAGTCACCATACATCTGCACACACAATGAAGTCAACAAGTCACCATACATCTGCACACACAATGAAGTCAACAAGTCACCATACATCTGCACACACAACTAAGTCAATAAGTCACCATACATCTGCACAGACAAGTAAGTCAACAAGTCACCATACATCTGCACACACAACTAAGTCAATAAGTCACCATACATCTGCACACACAAGTAAGTCAATAAGTCACCATACATCTGCACACACAACTAAGTCAACAAGTCACCATACATCTGCACACACAACTAAGTCAACAAGTCACCATACATCTGCACACACAACCAAGTCAACAAGTCACCATACATCTGCACACACAACCAAGTCAACAAGTCACCATACATCTGCACACACAACCAAGTCAACAAGTCACCATACATCTGCACACACAACTAAGTCAACAAGTCACCATACATCTGACACACAACTAAGTCAACAAGTCACCATACATCTGCACACACAACCAAGTCAACAAGTCACCATACATCTGCACACACAACCAAGTCAACAAGTCACCATACATCTGCACACACAACTAAGTCAACAAGTCACCATACATCTGCACACACAACTAAGTCAACAAGTCACCATACATCTGACACACAACTAAGTCAACAAGTCACCATACATCTGCACACACAATGGGGTCAAAGAGTCAAAGACCCTGCTACACACGCCATGAGTCCTAATAAGTATATGGGGCTGCGTAGTCTCTAGGTATGGTGTCCGCCTCGAGTGCTGGAGGTCCCGGGTTCAGGCCTCGGTGAGGACCAGGATTTATTTAAAAAATCCACCGGGACTTCCAGTAATTTCCCCTGGTCTCTGGGTAGTGAGATCGGATGCCCGTGTGTATTGTTGCGCACATAAAAAATCCCTTGGCAGTTGGAAATCGAAAAAGAGTAGCCTAACGGCGCTGCCCGGGCAAAATTTCGAGTTAAAAATCTACCCAAGTATTTCAGGATCCTCGGCAGTGCTACGGAGTTCGTGCACTGAGCTGAGTTTCTCCAGACTCAGGTTTGAGTTAGGAGAACAGAGCACTTATGGGTTGCACCTGTGTGCCGTGATGTTGATCCATAAACTAAACTAAACTAAGTATATGGTATTAGCCAGATATTTGCATGGACCAATCAGCACTCATTGAGTGATGTCATGAATATCATGGCAGGGAACTTTTACTTCACAGAACTCTCCCTGGTAAGCATATTAGGCTGGGCTGACCTGGCAGAAAGGTCAACTGGTAGAGACAAATCTGTCCCAATGAAGATTCAATCACATGACCATCAGGCTGGCAGGCAAGCATACTAGCAACTGCACTACCATGGCAAACACAAAGGGCATGTCAAATCCCCACAACATGTCTACACAAAAACTAAATACAGCAACTCAAAAAGTGAAGTTCAGGAATTCATGCCACATCTTTACACAAAACCAAGCACAACATTTCACTATTCTACTCTCAACATTAAGAATTTCCTATACACCACAACAGGGCTTCTCAAGATGTTTCTAATATTTGCCACTTGTGAATCATTTTGATGGGATGCAAGTGCGAGCGTTTTTTAAATACCCCCTTTTTTGGGTTGCTTATTCCTTACAGGACGTTGCAGTCAACACCAGCATTTTTCAGCTGCTGTTGATGTACTAGGCAAGTTTTGCGTTCAGAAGTTTGCCATTGCTTTCTGAAAGACCGGCTCACATACACCCATAAGTTACCAGCGCAGCGCGATCCGCTACCGAATCTCGCGCAGCTTTTTCCCCACGTGGATATACAGGATTATGAACAACGTCGTTAACGCCTTGGCCAGGGAGACCGGCTAAATACCCTTACTCTTATAAAAATAAATATGTACCAAGATTATGTATAAAATATTACTAAAGAACATAAATTGTGCAAGCCCCATTTTTAAAACTACAGGTTGTGGCTCCCTATGAGCTCTGCTGTATAATATACATTTAATATAAGTATGGATCAATTCATCTGTGATGAAGTGGTAACAAACACAGTTCGCAATCCCACATGCTGTGTTCAAAATCAGCTGCAGGGGATTTGGAAGCAGACCATCAGTGTTGATTTTTAACAAAGGTATAATACGGTCATTGACCACATGACCAATACCAATACGATAATTCAGAAAACAATGGCAAACTACGGAACGTAAATTTGCCCAGCAAATCACAAACTACCAAAAAACAGCTGGGGTTGATTGTGACCTCATGTAAAAGATAGGCAACTAACTTTACAGATCAATTTATATGCAAGAATACATGATCAAAAAATATCAAAGTTGATATGTATACATGTCAAATACTAGTACTCACTTTAGTCTGGTACCATGCTATAGCGTGATGAACATTTTCCATGCCTTGTATGCCCAAACAGTAGCAGAATGCTTGTCACCAACAACTGTACAAATGATATTTTCCAGTTTCCGTGGATGGTAAATAAAACTGTCTATATTATAATCAGCTACACATGTGCAGCAGTGTGCAGGTTGCTGTTCTATCTGAGTATCTCCAGCATACGACCAGTGTTCTCCTGTACAGAGTCGGTTAGTTATCCCATCTGTTGAAAAGATACGAAACACATGTTTTTGAGCTTGCTGAAAGTACTACCATGCTATCACAAAAGTGTTTTTTTTATTTGCTTTCGTTTTTTTTTTTTCCGCTTTGAAATTGAGTTTGGTCCGTGTACGTGCTTCTACTTTTGGTGGCTGTCGCTGGTGTTTGCTGCAGAATGGGGTTAAAATATAACCCTAAACCAATAGCACTTTGTGAACTGTCTGGGCTCTTTAGCTGCCTTGAACTAGGCAGGGTCTGGCTGAAACATGAGGCAGGGTCTGGCTGAAACATGAGGCAGCGCGCCGTGAACTGGCCACAAATACACCTGTAAAACCACAGACCAGAGAAAACGTCGGGTTCTCTCATTACTTGTTTCCCAGGTCGTTTCTGTGCCTCCCCGAGATGTGAAACCGCCATCAACTTATCTCCACGACTTAGAAATACGGCTTATGGTGGTAGAGAGGGGGAAACCGGTGGGAGAAGGTGGGGGAGGGGTGGGAGGAGGTGTACCTTCTTTAATAAAAAATACCTTTTCGGCATTCTTCTGCTAATCAACGGGTACCCTAGAACACACAGTCCACGACCTTCATGTTCTTGTTTACTCAAATCTACTAACATGTGAGAGAGTTGCGGTAACGCAGTGGCTAGAACGCTCGCCTCCCGGCACAGCGGGCATGTGTTCGAATTCCCTTCCAGGTCGGGAATATTCCTCTTCTTACTTGTGACATGGCTGCCGGATCGACACGGCCTACAATCTTTACCAGATAATGTTCTGAGAAGTGAAGTCTGTACTCAAGTTGGCCGGTATCATACCGACGACATCACCCAAGCAGCGCTGATTGGTCTAAAATAATGAGGCTAGCACCATATACCAAACATACCTAATGGCGCAGACATGGTCTTTGACTGTATACTATTAACTGATTCAGTGCCAAAGGATAATACATCGCCAGATTTGATCTCCCAATTCGACAGAGGAACGATATATTACCATACTAGGGTCAACGTATTATTTGTTTCATTCCGTAGTATCTTTCACAGTTTCAATGCTCAATGAGCAGAAATTTACGTTATATTATTTTTTTTTATTTGACTGTGTACGATGATTGGTCCAAAGGTGATTTTTTGTGTGGCACTGAATCAGTTAATGTGTGTTGAAGGTAAAGGCATTCACAAAGCAATTACTGCCGTTGAAGTGGAACATATTCTATTCTAAACCATAGCATATGAGATGGGGGTGCCAGTTCCCTTCCTCTTCGGCTTTCCTTCTAGACAATTAATTCTTTACAAATTTTACCCATTTTTATGAAGCTGGTTCGACCCCAGAGCCGCAATGATCGGTAAAATCGGTAAAAACAATATGGTTCGAACACACTGCAGGAGAAAGACACCCGGAGTTATGACCAGGGTGGGCCCACCACCAGAGTATGTCAAGAAGTAAAGGGCCGAAACATTCTGGGAAGAGATACTGTTTCTGGTGATCAGAAGCCTCCTGTCGTGCTTGCTCCGAGGCGGGGTGTCTATCATTCCTGCCTCTTCCGTGTATTGAACCTGGTCCAGTCTCGGCAAGCAAGCACTGTCACGTGTAGCAGCTAGTTCTGGTTTGAGTGGCAGTGTCTGTGGCTCTGACGGGAGAGAGGCATGATGTGGCCAGATATATTGCTATCACTATCATGTATCTTGCCGGCGTTCATGGGGGGGATTGATGGCCGGTCTTTTTTCACGTAGCGAACGGCGAGCGCAGGCGTCGAACCCTCGTCTGACCACGCTCATGACACTGTTAGCATAACCTCCTAACCGTGACACCAACGCTATTGGTGTTCAAGAATCAGGGTAGAGAAAATACAATACTCGGGTTTCTTTCAGTCTTTATCTGTATACAAATCTATAACGTCATAACGGTGGATTGCACGATATCTTCTGTAGTTACAAGGGAACATCGCCACTGTAAACCACTCAACCCTTCGCATATTTGTTTTTTAATGTTTCATATCCCTTGCAGGACGTTGCAGTCAACACCAGCATTTGTCAGCTGCTGTTGGTGTACTAGGCAAATTTTACGTTCAGTAGTTTGCCATTGCTTTCTGAACGACCGGCTCCTATAAAAATACGTTATAACACAACGCGACACGGTCTGCTGCACAAATTAGTCGCGGCTGCGTTTCAAACGCCTGGTAAGCGGCTCACGAACCGCGTTCACAAGTCTTTGGCCACGGAGATCGGCTCGCATATTAAGATATGAAAACTAGACTTAGGGGCCTTGACACACATGAACTTATACCCTCTTCCCACCAGAGAATGCCAAGAACGTAGAATCTGAATCATTCGCGTACTGGAAGGCCCCGGTTAACGTCAGGGTTACGTTCTTAGAAAACGCGACTTTACGTGAAACGACGTATAGCGAAACACTATACAGGTGTATACACATGTGACGACGTTAAGGCGGAACGTAGCGGCGTAAAGTGAAGTTATGTCACATTTTTACAACGACGTTATAGCGAAACGACGTAAACCGAAGCGACGTATAGCCTATCCAGTAATATATGTGTGCATCTGATGACCGGAAACTAGTTGCGCATGCCAGATGGGGAGTGAGATGGCGAATCATGACCGCCCACGCTTATCGGCATGACACATGATGGATGAATGACGCCAGAAGGGACGAGGTAACTACGAGAGAAAGACATTAAATAACAGTAATTTTACAAATAACTTGTTTACAATAGTGCGATCCCGGACATTTGCATGTATTATTTCTCAACATAGTCTCACTGCCTGGCAGCACACCAGGTTCACCTGTCCGCTAGCTTGTTGATGCCTTCTGGGGAACAGTCTGTGGGTGTGACCTTATACAACTACATACATATGTATTTGGCCGAGAATCGACATATATCAGTCCGGACAAATCTATAGATGCTCCATCTTCTTGGGCAAGTGCCGATTGTTCAGAAATAAAATGAAAACTACTGAATTTAAAACGTGCCAAAAATCACAAAGATTAAAAAATGCTGGGGTTGACTGCGACGTCCTATAAAGGATATGAGGCTAACTTAACCTTATTTTGCACCGCCCCCACTACCTCCTGGTCATCTGCAAACCTCTGACCCAACAGATGTTCTTTCAAGCGTCCAAACAAGTGAAAGTCCAACAGCGCCCAGTCTGGACTGTATGCTGGATGTTTCGAGGACTCAGATTTGAGAGCACGTATTCTATCTACTGTATGTGGAATCACATGAGGGCGGATGTTGTCGTGCAGCAACAATGCTCCAAGTCCCTTGCGTTTCAATCGTTTCGCGGGCTTTAATTTGTCAAACAGTATGTCATTGTATCACACATTAGTCACCGTCACACCCCTTTTCTGGAAATGCACCAACAGTGGGCCCTTGTTATTCCAAAAGACTGTCACCATGACTTTCTTATCGGATTAATTTTTTTCCTAACCGGAGACAACGGGTGTTTCCACTGCATCTTTCTACCCACTAATACACTCTCCCGTGTCTCAAGAAACAGTTTCCACACTGAGTCATCCTTCTTGTGTAAGTTTCACGTTTGACACCTTCTGGAAAAAAAAAGAAAAGAACGAATAACGCATCGTTATTCCACGGTGTATGTCAATAGTGGGGCAGCCATTTTGTAACCGCTACTATGCATGCGTAAACTGCTCGATCCTCACGACACCTACATAGAATAAGAGCCAGTTTGTGTCCCGAATTCCGTTGTCCATACTCTTCCATCCACTTTATAATAAAATTCCTTTTACTTAACGACTTTCCCTCATACTGCTTTTAAACGTCGAGGTGAACTTGCAGCATAGCTTTCAGCCCGGTACTGAGGTTACATTGCCCTAAATGATAAATCCCCAAGCGGATACCAGACTTAAATCCAGACAGTGGACCCAAAAAACATTTTGAAAAAAAAAGATTAGTTTGGTGTGGGGGATTGTAGACTAGGTAAATGCATTTTATTCCGTCCCTAGACGGAATAAATCCTGTGTAAATTAAGTTGTGGCTGTTACGGTCTTCTATTAGTCAAGACACTAATGGTAAGCTCGTTTAAAAGAAAGAAAAAAAGAAGAATATTCTGTATATAGCTGTCGGTTCAGATGCAATTAGCGGCTTGGATTGTTGTTGTGAATAAAGTAAAGCCTTCATCGATAAGCAAATCAAAAAGACAAGCGGCCACTTACGCAAGTACACAAATATGTATATGGTCAAGAATCGACATATAGCAGTCCAGACAAATCCGTAGATGCTCGACCTCCCTGGGCAAATACTGTATCAGAAGATAGATATGCTGATCGATGCCGTAGCACATTAGCTGTAGACATGTCGGATACATCCCCTCATACTGTAACATCTTATATCATGTGGACAATGCACAAGAAATTATAAAGTCGAATACAGAGGCCCTGGAGATGTGGATATACAGACGAATATGTCATATGTCATGGAAACATGAACAATCAAATACAGACGTTATAGAAAAACTGTAATGAAAACAGAGTTGATGAAAGAAATAAAAAAGAGGCAAGTTAAATATTTCGGCCACGCTAAAAGAAATAACACTCGTATAAAAGCCACACTAGAGGGTAAGGTTCAAGACAAGTGAGCAATGTGTAGACAACGATACAAGTAGGAAGATACCTTCATGAGATGGACGAACAACAATCTGACAGAATGTACAATCAGGGCGAGAAAGGGATAGAGTTGCAGAGCCAATGCAGCAAACCTTCATTATGGAGACGTCACCTGATTGATGGCATGTGGAGCAGGGACATTTCTCTTATGAGATATTTCTCCACTGACACCGCATATCACTCATTCTAGCTATCACGGTGTTAACCCGTTAAGAAGGTATGGAATTTCCGAGTGTGATATGAAGGTAAGTTGTAAACTAACTATCCGCACGTCTCTGTTTTATAGTGAACAGTAAGAGAGAAGACTTCTGCATTCTGCATGACCTATGTGTATGGCAGTTTTGCTAGACACTTTACGTAACTGACCTTAATATTTTCAATTCGTCCTCTGTCTAAATTTCTTTGATCGTATACTATTTTTTAATACAAACCCACGCATATGCACATTATCATGCATCGACCCTGGTTACACCATGACCCACTGACACAGAAACTCACACGTTATGGGTACATCCACTATAAACTCTTATGAGGTTCGCCCTTTCTATACTCTACTATTATTGTCCCCTTTCTATACTATATATTTCCAATTAAGCTTGGTCTTACTCACTCATTGGAAACTCCTGCCCACTTCCGTCTCAATTACTCGCCGTTGTCACTGGACATTGTTTATGTCTGCTGCCCTCTCGGGCGTGACAATACTAGACCCACCCGTACGTGAATGCGCATCTTCCCACTGTCTGCTCATATATGGTATGGTGGCTTCCGCCGGAGTTCATTGTCCTATACTTTGAGCCGCTGAGTTAAGTACTATATATTTCATATGGTTGCATAATAGTGATGATGCTGTAATGTAGTCACTTTAGTGCCCTTTCTGTCTTGGTTTTGTTCTGCAGTTTGTTTCTTATTTGCTGATGAAGACTAGTCGCCGTTACGCTCTGGTCTTTTGTGTGTGTGTGTGTGTGTGTGTGGTGGGGGGGGGGAGAACTATGACTCGTATACATTTGTAAATCTGATCTACACCTCATATATATATATATATATATATATATATATATATATATATATATATATATATATATATATATATATATATATATATATATATAAGGCCCGTATTGTCCCCTGCTAAGAACCCTTGCTGGTAGCACCCACGCAACTGGGTGAAGCGACCTTAAACTACATTCCAACCAAGGTGTTCTCGCCCGTCCTCCCAATTACAATACAACTCACGTACAATGGAAGCGCGGCATATCTTGACATCATTACACGATTTCCCGTTGACATGCCTTGCCGCCGTCCCCTTGAATGTATGCCATCACGATTAGGATAGGCAGGTGAACGAGACACCCGTTGCCTGTAACCCACCAGACGGACAATTAACTACATTAGCCGATTTTTTTTCTCGACCTTCCCCTCGCCCATTACGACACAGCTCACGTACAATATGCACAGCGAATCCTCCATCTAATGACTAATGATTTCCTGTTGAAATACCTTGTCGCCGTCCTGAGGTCACAGACGGCACGAGCTGTCTCGTGTATGTTAACACTATTGGGATAGGTAGGTGCAGGAAGTCGTACTTACAATGTTTCTTCGCCGACATGGTCATAGATTGTTCTCAAGATGTAAATGTTGCATTTTAAGTACCTAGAACAAGGTCTACCAAGAAAAGGCATTCGACAGAGTAGATAGAAACAAACTGTGGGAAATCCTTAAACAATATAAAGTGAGTACACATCTAACAAACCTATGTAGAAGTTTATACAACAACAGTGAATGCATAGTGAGAGCAACTGGAGGACACTCAGAACCCTTCACCATAAGATCTGGAGTACGACAAGGTTGTGTCCTGTCCCCTCTCTTGTTCATAACATATATAGACAACATATGTAAAGAAACCAGCCAAGCAGAGACAGCAAGAATACCACATGACGAGAACACAGAAGAAGAACCATCTGCATATCTAACCATTAGAGAACTCCTGTTTGAGGACGACCAAGCACTAATGGCGAAATCAGAAGCTGAATTACAAGACCACGAAATGTGTAGGGAACATAACATGAAAATTAGCACAAGCAAATCAGAGGTAATGACTATAACTAAAGAAGAACAAACAACAACAATTCACCTAAACGAACATCCCTTGAAACAAGTAAAGAGTTTCAAGTACCTAAGAAGTATAATATCATCAAATGGCAAATCAGAAGACGAGATCGAAAATAGGTGCAATAAGGCAAATCAACTCATTGGACAAATGGCACCAATACTAAAGAACAAACATGTATCAATAACTACTAAGAAAGCACTTTACAACACAATCTTCCTACCAACTCTATGCTACCAATACAAAACCTGGACAATGACAGAAAAAGATAAAAGAAAAATCACAACAACAGAAATGAGGTTCCTGAGAAGAATACTCAACGTATCAAGAAGAGATAAGATCAGAAATGAAGAAATCAGGACTAAAGTGGGGGTTAAAGCAGCGCTAGATTTTATTAGAAAGCAGCAAGTCAAATGGTTTGGCCATGCAAGTAGGTAGTCAACAGCATACCACAACAAGCAATGATGTACAGACCAGATGGAAACAGGAAGAGGCCGACCACGTAAACGTTGGACAGAGGGAATAGCAGCGTCCATGGGAATGTCGATACATGAAGCCCATAACCGGGCACTCTCACGAAGTTTATACTTCACCTCGACACCGCAAGGTACAAGAGGAACATGATGAGATGAGAACAACATATATAAAAAAAAAAAACACACACACACACACATGCACGCACACGCCCGCACGCGTGCAGACACACACACACACACACATAGTTGTGAACGATTTTATGCTCATGAATGCACACACATCCTCATGTATGTGTGTGTCTACATACGGGGGTAAGTTAATAAGGAAGTCACAAATGGCTGTAGAAAAATAACTACACATGATACCAACTTGAAACCAGTTTATTTTTATACAAACATTATCCCTTTATTTCTCAACATAATTTCTACCAAATCGGCTGCATACAACTGCGTGCTTTGTTTTCATTTACCGGCCATCCCACAGAACTGTGTGACTTACTTATTGACTAGCCCTCGTAACTTTTTCTACCCAGCTATGCACCGCTTTACGGGACAAATATTTGTCAGCATAAACACTGACAATCCACCTTGGCGGGAGACATTTCGCACATGACGCCGAAGTTGAAAGTGAAGTGAAAACGTGGTGCAGAAAATAGAGCACGCAGTTCTATGCAACCGATTTGGGAGGACTGATAAAACGATGGGATAAGTGCATCAGTTTTTTTTTCCGCGTTTCCATCCTGTTTCAGGATATTGCGGTCAACATCAGCATCTTTCAGCTGAATGTTGATTCCTAGGCTAGATTACGCTCATCAGCACGCCACGACTTTCTGAGCGACCGGCTCCATACTCTCATAAGTCACTGGTGCGACTCGAACCCATTCCAATTCTCGTGCACTCACGTCAACCACGACAGTATTCGGGGTTACGGAGGAAGCTGCTAACCCTCGGCCAGGGAGCCGGCATAAGTGCATCAATGTCGGTGGATATTATGTTGAGAAATAAAGGGACATAAAGGTATGTATAAAAATAAACTGGTTTCAAGTTGTTATCATATTTAGTTACTTTTCTACAGCCATTTGCGACTTACTTATTAACTTACCCTAGTATATTCTGCATATGATCGTGTGTGTGTGTGTGTGTGTGTGTGTGTGTGTGTGTGTGTGTGTGTCTACGAACATATGCAGACGCACGTCGCATATGCACACTCATACACCTATAAACGTAGTTTCTCAAAGCGCTGTGTTTTTATCCCTATAATGTCAACACAAATATAATTTTACCCAGAAACAACAACTTTGTGCTGTTATCATTCTGATCCCCTCGCACCGTTTACCCGCTAGAACACAGAGATATTTCTTCTGCTCTTTCATTAAATAACTGCTCAAACTCTGAACCTATCGCTCAGTGTAAACTTGACACTTTATATCTGAGACTGCAATTACCAAGACTATATACCTTCAGCCGGTCTTCCTGGTCTAGCGGTTACACGAGTTTCTCCGTAATCTCGTATACTCTTGTAAGTAACGTGATGCTGCGCGAGAATTTGTAGCGGTTCTCTCCGCGTCGATAACATACGGGGTATGTGAGCCGGTCGCTCAGAAAGCAATGGCAAACTACTGAGCTAAACCAACAATCAGCTGAAAGATGCTGAAGTTGACAGTGATGTCCTGTAAAAGGATATGCGAGAAACAAAAAATATACCTTCAACATAGTTATATTCTTTCTTGAAATCTTAAAGGCGCCGTTGAAGGAGAGTGGAAAAAAGGGGGGGGGGGAGAGAAGCTATCTTTGGAAGCCGATATTTGTAAACATTCACGCCCTCATGGCACTATTTGGTGCTATAATTATAAGCAGTCGTGACCATTGGATGGCAATAACTGGGACGATATTTACAATCATCACAGAACATTTGTGGCGATATTTACAACCATTTGAAAAGATATTTACACAGATTTACAACGGAGTGCCATTATTTGAGGCGATATTTTCCACGTATTTATAGTGAGATACGAGAGTGTGTTGGGCGCCGTAAGTCCAGAAAGCAATGACAAAGTCAACACCAACATTTTTCAGCTGCTGTTAATGTCTTGGCAAGTTAATGACAAACTACTTAACGCACAATTTCCTAGACATGTCAATTTGGGATTGATCGCAATGTCCTGCAAAGGACATACACTATGTAACCTGTTATCACGAAAGCCGGCATAGCGCACTGACTAGCACGTTTGCCTGTCGGCCCGGTGATCATGTGTTCGAATCACTTTCAAGGCAGTCGGGATTCTATTGTTCTGTTCGTTGTTTCATTGACCTGGGTTCTCATGTCGATCCAGCCACCAAATTTAGACACCAGAAAATGTTCTGGGAAGTGTAGGCGGCGGGCGTGATACTGAACACATCGCCCATTCATGTGAAAATTGATCTAAAATATAGGGCTAGAAGCATATACATAATACGCTTCATGGTATAAAAATGGCGTCTTTACTTAGCTTTTACCACCATACTTGTTTTGTTGTGGTCTGATTATATTTGTGAAATATGTACACAAGTATGGCGCAGCAATAACTCGCACACAGCCGGCCGCTACATTGTAACATCACATGAAAAATCATCAGATAACATGGGACGCAGAGGTGTTTCCAAGGCACCAGGGCCGGGTTATATACTGGCCAAGACCTATTGACGCGTCCTCGCCGAGCGTCCTGGGCAACAGGCCCCTTCGGAGTCCTGGCTGAAGTCAATAGGATCGCCGATTCCTCCGAAGTCGGAGAGTGTCTGCCTGTATGGCGAGGAACCACCAGTCTGCACACCAATAAGCCAGACATGGGACAACGGATACTCACGCAAACCTCAGGTCATATATGACATCACACTGATGTTGGACAACAGGATGCCTTCATCCGACATACAGGACTTTGCGTTGGAGCTCAAGCCAATGAACACAAGCAAGCAAGCAAGCATCAGATAACATAAATAAGTCCCAGGCACGGGAGAGACATCAAGTGTTTGAAGAGTTACATAGCGTTAGAAAAAAAAAATACCACATGCTAGTCGACGCTCACCTTATCTTCTGTAGGGATCAGTTTATACAGGCGACTTAATTTCTCCAGTAAAAGTAAAGGCGCGTGGCATTATTATGAAGAGAGAGAATTTACAGATGAAGAGAAAGGGAACTGTTTCGTGGCTTCATAAAACCGTCGGTCCTGGCGTATGCGAAATCCAAGAAACTTACAACTAATGTGGGATTTCCTGTGCCTATTTTATTTGCATAAAATAGTTTATTAAGCGGACAGAAGCAGCGAATTACGTCGCATTGGAAAAGAGAGATCAATGAACGCAATGATAATTAAATACAGGCAACGACCCTGGATTTGGGGAACACTTCCCAAATGAAGCCATTTAGAATATCCCATTTAGATTTACTGCATGGCGGATACTGATGTAGAAGTTTTCACATGCATTACAGAGGTGTACATTGTAGGTCTTCACGTGTTATATACAGGTATTAAATGAAGTTTTAGGCCTTCACGTGTACTACAAAGGTGTGAAGTTATAGATCTTCACGTGTTCTATAAAGGTATTAAGTTTTAGGCCTTCACCACGGACTATCCAGCACTCCGGACTATCCATCACCTTTGATTATAAACGTGAAAAAAGCAATGTCCCGTTTTCCTAGACTGTAAATGAAGTGAATCCTGTCAGCTGTTAGTGAGTGAACTTACCAGGGTCACACTGTAGTTACTGCGCACATTTCGCAACACATGTCTGAAATGACATTTCCATTTTGCCCTTCCTCAACACGGCGATGAGTAGCGTGAGTAAATGAATAAATCGATAGACCTCAAACGACTAGAACATTCAAGCATGCCATGCTTGAATGATCTGCTCGAAAGATCGAAAAGCTGAGTTTTTGTTTGGGTCCTGTCTCACAATGTCGATGTATGCTTCCTGTGTATGAAGTGGTGACTGCAGCAACTTTACCCACCACAGGCACAGTGTCTAGTTTAATATTACCCTTAGTTTATCCAGCTCCGTTCTCCCCTAAGAAAATGTTTTAAACAGTGTTAAAGGCAAGAAGATAGACTTCATTGCACCGGGTTGCATCTCAGCATATGGTTCGGTCTTCTTTCAGGAGGGCGGCCAGTCGAGAGTGTCGCGCAGACATAAAACTCTGTAGCGACAGAGACGACTCCCCACGAGTCTCTGAAAGAAAAGTGCACTCGTAGACCGAATGACGGAGTCCCGGTATGAATCCACGACATCAGTAGCGCAAGGCAGGCGGATGCCACTTTGCCACGGAGACACCCTCCACCCATTCAACAAGTGTGTATTTCTTTTGGCAATGAGTGTTCTCATTCAACTATTATAATATGTTTTCATATTCTCATCGTGTTTACGTAAATCGGTATACATTTACTGCTATGGCAAGTACTCAGCATAATAAATGCTTACTTCCTCAGATTGTTGAGATGTGTTCCTAACAAGCGAGGTAGTAACTAGTCATGGCGCCCAAAGCAATGTTACATAAGAAGAACTTGGGTTTCTTCTTCTTCTTTCGAATATTATTCTTGTTGGGTGAATCAGCGTACTCCAAGTCCTCCTATCCCTAGTTACCCCATGCACTCCGCCCCTGTCTGTCTCATATTATTCATTTATCTATACGTCTCTTCTGCGTGTGTTTTATGGCTTAGATGTTTAGCATAATAATTGGCCCCTGCCCATTATGATACTGAGCACATAACCCACCAAGTGTCGATTGGTCTATACAAAAGCGGCTTTCAGCGTGTAAAAGGGCCTGACTTACTCATGTAACCAGTTGTTGCATGTGCACGTTATAATAATACGTCCTCACCACCCGTGGGAGTTTACTGTGTGCTGTATACCCCTGTGTCTACAATGAATACTAATCATGCTAGATATATACTAACATATTACCAAACCAAAACACCCGTCAATCAAAATAGTATCCATAGGTTACGGCTGGGGAGCCGCGTTAGCACAGTGCCTAGAGCTCGCCTGCCGTGCCGGATGTCTTGAGTTCGATCCGCACCAGAGCGGTTTCGAATGTTAACAATGGACCTGGGCTCCCAGGTGGATCCAGCCTAATTGATGGGTCCGAGGAAATGTCTCGGGGAGTGTAGGCGGCCGGCTGGATACCCACAGTATCACACACCGAGTGCCGCTTGGTCTATAAAACATGGGTCTAACTCCATATGCTCAAGGTACCATGAGGCGTGTAAGCGGGACCTTTACTGTTGTTGTAGATGGCGGCGACTGCTATCTAGACAGGATATCCCAACATGCAAACTGGGAAGAGAAACTACGTGACCAGATGCACCTTTAATGTTAAAATGCTGTTGTCAGAAGGCAGCAAACTAAACTGACATGTAATAAAACGACGTGATATCCATTCCTTGCCTTGGCTGTTAAACCTCTGAAAGAAGACTGAACTCCGATGCACTGGCATTCTAGTCTCCCAAACCCTGATATAAGCATGCATACATTGGAATGAGACGGGTGTAGAGCATGTTCTCTCCACCCTAGGGCAGTGCTGCATATCACTACTTTCTCTTTCCACGTCTGGGTGCGCATGACCGGAACTGGAAGTTCACATCTGCTGAGAGGCATATTATGACGTAGCCAGGTCACGATTCAGCACAGCACACATAGGATGGCTGTGATTATACTAGGCTGGACTGCTAATATTTAATCCACATCGTTTAGGTATTTCATTGTCAACATTCTCCAACCCCAACCCAAGGAAAATCTCGGGCTATAACAGTTATTCCCTCAACTCCAGACCATTCGAGAACTTAACGTATAGCCACAGGTACAATGTAGTTTCGCATCTGACAACCGTAGACGCCCACATAAACTCTGACCTTTATACACAATCCTGTCGTGTAGATTAAGTACAGAGTTCACAATATATTAGATGGTTGGGAGTAAGCCCTAGAGCAATGTCACGATACGGAGCAAACAGCCACGACACTGACTTCTACAAACAATGTAGCAAGTAAACCAATGAAAACTAAAAGTAGAAGTGGGCAACTTTACTAGAACACGACTACAAGTGGCATAAAGGACGCTGCGGTTAGAGCATTCGTCAGCACATAAACAATAAACACTGATACAATTTCACACACACATAAGCGCAAGCGCAAGCACACACACACACACACACACACACACACACACACACACACACATATATATATATATATATATATATATATATATATATATATATATATATATATACACCCCTCTGCCATACACCGCAAGGTACTATATTGGCAGTAAATGACAGTTTATATATATATATATATATATATATATATATATATATATATATATATACACACACACACATAAGCGCAAGCACGCACACACACAGACACACACACACACGAGGTGGCTTAAAATGAAAACTTTTAAAGTTACAATAACCATGCCACTGTCTTGTAACCTGTCAATATTGTTGTTAAGGATGTCAAGAGTGTTAAGCAGTGACATAAGTGTCGACAAACACAGTGAAGTCATCAGGACAGTGTAAAGATGGCCGCCCCACTTTTGACATGCGCCAAAGAAGAGCAGAGTTCTGTCATCTGTGTTTGGATCAGTGAAGGGGTGAAATCTATATAAATACATCGGCGAATGAAGGTCCAGTATGGTGATGCACGCCTGTCAGCAGAGCAAGTGTATGAGTGGAGTAGACAGTTTCACAACGGCGTGACTTCTGTGAAGATGTACAGCAGGTGGTGGATGAGTGAGTGGTTATACACGCGATCAAGAGAGTTGTGTTCAACAGGATTCCAAGCACTTTATCGGGGGGCTTGTATTGAACGCAGTGGTGGCTACATCGAAGAAATGATACATTTGTTCTTTACTTTTCATAATATATTCACCGCAAAAGAAAAAAAAAATAAGGTTTTAATTTTTAGCCCCCTCGTATATATATAAATATAATACAAAAGCTACATACCTAATGTGCTAGAGTGACCAGAGGGGGCCCGGAAATGAAATACCCCTAGAGCGTAGAAATCGGACTACATAACAATGTTATGCATACTGAACACTGCTATATACATGTAAGTTGTGAACCAGGAAAAAACACACACCTGCACACATTGCAAATATACAACAGAAACGACCAAATTCAACTAACACAAGAATGCACGGCTAACTAACTGCAACAGGAAATTAAGGCAACATGGAGAGTCTCATAGAAACAGAACGCTACCAAGAAGTAAAGAATGACGACACGAC
Source organism: Cepaea hortensis (assembly GCA_963921405.1). Lineage (NCBI taxonomy): Eukaryota > Metazoa > Mollusca > Gastropoda > Stylommatophora > Helicidae > Cepaea > Cepaea hortensis. The sequence continues at coordinate 55,775,126 of OY992895.1, read as the reverse complement.
GATGTCAACTACATAGCTAACAAGAGGCCAATCAGCTCGAAGGGCGAGACGTGATTCTGTATACTGGTCGATATACCTGTTCACTGTTAAACTAGATGAGAGAGAGAGAGAGAGAGAGAGAGAGAGAGAGAGAGAGAGAGAGAGAGAGAGAGAGAGAGATGGCATGTAACAGAGGGAGGGAGATGGGTAAAGAGGTAGAGAGGAGGATATGGAAGGGGGCATAGAGGGAGTGGGGGAAGGAGAGGGTGCGTAAGCCAACGAGAGAGATGAAATTAAAGATACAGAGAGATAGAGAGGGAGACAGAGAGAAGAAAGAGGGAGAAAGAGTAGGAATAGCGAGAAAGAGAGGTGGGGGGGGGAGGAAGAGATTGAGATGGAGAATAAGAGAAGGAGGGGCATAACGAGATAAAGAGAGAGATAACGAGAGAGAGAGAGAGAGAGAGAGAGAGAGAGAGAGAGAGAGAGAGAGATAAGGATCGTGTGAGACAGCAAGAGGGATAAAAAGGAAGAGATATAGAGAGTGAGAGAGATAGTGAGACAGAGAGAAAGTGGTGGAGAGATTATGAAAGAGTGGGGCTGACAGAGAAGTAGAGAGAGTGTGTGTGTGTATGTGTGTGGTTGAGAGAGAGAGAGAGAGAGAGAGAGAGAGAGAGAGAGAGAGAGAGAGAGAGAGAGAGAGAGAGAGAGAGAGAGAGAGCACCCGACAGTGTCAGATAGTCAATGCACTAGCACAATGTAGAGTTCTAAATACAAGGGACCGATTACCGCACACGACCCCTAGCCAGCAGTGTACAATTGTTCTAACTAGTGAGCACGCTGAGTAGCGCAACCAGGCAACCCCAGCGAGTCATGGCAGAATCAGCATCAACTAAAAGACAACGCCAGTTTTTATGCACGAAGTCACTGAATCTCTATTGATTCATATTTTCAGGAACATCAATTTCCGCGCACTGCCGTCAAATGACAAGTCGCCATTTTCCCACCTTCATTTTCCTGCTGATTAATTTTAGTGTCAACGCATTTTTTCCCCTAACAATACGAACATCGCCCACAAGTTACTGGGGCAAGCAGGGGATGCAAGGAACAGTAACAATATAACCTACCGTGCATGTCCCAGGAGGCGACAAAGGAGGGTTGGCGTGAGACTGGTTTTCTCAGTAAGGAAACGTTGGCTGCAAAACCCAACCAATCATGAAGAATTCAGTCAAGGATACGGCTCTTATCCTAGAAGGAGCACGATGTAAGGTGCAGCAAGCCATATGCAGTCTGGATAAAAAGATCGCCCTTCATCGGAAGCCATGGGCAGTTAGTTGCATATCCTTTACAAGACGTTCGCAATCAACCCCAGCATTTGTTGGCTGTTTGTGATTTCAAGGCAAGTTTACGTTCAGTAGTTTGCCATTGCTTTCTGAACGACCGGCACTCATGCCATTGTATGGAAACTAGAGCTAGACGGTCTGCTCCCAAATCGCCGGCAGCTGTGTTTTGAACGCGGTATGCGGGACTACGAACTGCGTTCGTAACTCCTTTGCCAAGAGCCGGCAGCCATAGGAAGGGCAAAGTAAAAAGATGTAAACCTAAATTTAAAAGAACACGGAGAAGAAAAGCCAGGACAGAGATGAATAACATAAAGATGGCATGGACATAAAGAGATAGCAAAGAACAGAAGGGCCTGGCGGGGATACGTTAAGAACCTTAGCTCCACTGGGTTTAAATGACGAAGAATATGAACATATCTGTTAAATTCTTCTTTTTGAATACCCACAACACTTGCTGCAGGTTAGCTTAAACTCACAAACATTCAACAAGCACCACAAAAGACAAAAAGCTACATTCAGAATAATAAAAGCTAATACAAATCAGGTTCAATTGAAGGGGGCGAAACTATTTCCTAGAAAGGAAAACCCCATTACAGATTTGTGGCATCGGGCCAAATGTCCAAATGAAGAAAACAAACAACAAAGAAGCATTGTTGGTGCAGACAATAGGAGAGCATATACGGGTTCATGGTTGCAAATGTTTCTGCACATATCTAAGATAAGGAAAACACAATACAGATGAAAAACAATAGATTCCGAGGTCAGGCGGAGGAGAGAAAAACCTATCTCGGATTTAAGCAAACATGTCTAGGCTCCATAACCCCACTCTTTCAACAACAAAAATGCTAAACATAGCAATCCAGAGCTGTAAATGAAGAAGATCCTTGGGCTAGATGGGATAACAAATGAAATGATCCGGCAATTAGACCTCACGAAAAGGCCACCTTATTCGACCTTTTCAATGAATCATCGACACACTGTACAGTGAACAGAAGAAGACAAAATACCGATTGCAAAAACAGGAAAATAACAAGCTAACAAAGCTAGTTACCGTCGTCTCAGTCTTTTAAGTTGTCTGAAAAGATTAATGAGAAGAATGGTCAATACAAGTCTTATAAATTATATTGGGTAGGCAGGGGGAGGAGGGAGCAACTAGATTAAGGTCGAACATGATTCAGAAAACGCAAAAGCACCAAAGAGTAAACTACTTATTTCGGGCAGAAAAAAAGAAGGTGTTGTCCAGAATAAATCCTTACTCATGGCTATGGTCGTTGACTTGAGAGAGAGAGAGAATTCTGCTAAAATTAGCCCACAAAAGAATCGTAAGTGAAAGCTACCGACAATAAAATACTTTCATTTGTGAAGGAAATAAAAGCGCTGCACTTGAGGGAATGGACAGCAGAATAGTTAGCATATTTCCACCCTTCTTCTGTCCAATGGGACTCCGATGGAGGAGTCATATCTCTAACAAACTTCAGTATCTTAAAACACGGCCTTCCAAAGCTATTCGCACCATATATTCACAAAGCATACTACGTGCTGACGATCTTGCTATATGGACTCAGTCTAAATATGCAGGAGTTTCAAAAGTGACAACCTAGTCTTCCATAAATAATGTGGACAAATCAGGAAAAATCTGGGGTGTGAAAAAAAAAAAAACACACACACACACACACACACGAATACCACAACAGTGACTACAGCTTTTACCCTCCAGACCAAGCATGAATGATGCAACCTCTCTCAGAACAACATCCCATTGCGCAACAAACAAAAACCCCGCAACCCGCGACTGAAACTTAACAGAAAACTGACGTGTGATTCACACTTGGGTAAACAGAAATAAAAACCAGGCGCTATCTTCAATTAACAAGAGAACATAAGTAAAACTCAAAACAATGTTTTCACGCAGTGGATTTAAACACAGATGCCGCAAACAATATGCTGCACTATTTATGGCCTGTCATATTTTGCTGCATCTCGTCATATATATATATATATATATATATATATATATATATATATATATATATATATATATATATATATATATACCCACCCAAAAAGAATGGTGATACATGTTAAAAGTATGGGGCTAGAACCAGATACTAATAAGCCACACGTGTTGGGAAATGACCCTCTGCTGTACTTGGCGTACACTGTATGTACATTTGCTGCCGGTCCAGTGATCTTGTATTTAAGTCACCATCGAAAAGGGAATTATAGGTTTTTGTTCTGACCAGGTCGACCGAGGCTAACGTGAGAACACAAACAATGATATGAGTATGAGAAGTAATGGCGGCCGGTGTGACATTTACGTCATAACCCATTAAGTACTGATTGGTAGGTATATATATATATATATATATATATATATATATATATATATATATATATATATATATATATATATATGGGGGAGGGGGGGGGGGCTGACACGATATACGCCTGAACCTCAAGGTCAGGGAAATCGGCACGTTATTACAGTTACTTACACTGACATGGGCAATCAGTCACACGTAATAGGATATCAACAAGGGCATGTGGGAGGTACACTATTTCCGTGGGTTCATGGTAGGTCATATCTGTTTCCCTAAACTTGAATTCAGATTGTCGATGCATGTATTAACTATTAACTGACATCCCCACTCATAGTTCTAACGTTCATGGTCCCATTTTAAATGATAACAATTTGCACTGAATCGCTTGCTATCGACGACAGAACTAGAAAGCAACGTACTGGACAAGCTATGGAGTGAGAAAAAAGAGCGGCATGATATACACTTATAAAACAGGATAATCAGAATCGTCGCGATTATTTCTCCAAGTCAAAAATGAAGATAACTTAATATATAATAATAGAATATACTGCCTCAACGATTTAATTAATTGAATTCTTGTGCACGGACAAAAACCGTTTACTATGCAATAAAAACTGCAGTAATAAGATCAATAATTGCAAATGCTCAGCGAGTTGCGAAAAGTCAGGTTCTCACGAGAACAGGTCGCAATCGGATGAACAACAGCCAATGAATATATGAGAGACTGTTCACGGATTGCGTCGGTTAAAAGGGCCCGAGGAGACGCAGAGGTGTTTCCAAGGCACCAGAGCCGGGTTATATACTGGCCAAGACCTATTGATGCGTCCTCGTCGAGCGTCATGGGCAACAGGTCCCTTCGGGGTCCTGGCTAAAGTCAGTAGGATCGCCGATTCCTCCGAAGTCGGAGAGTGTCTGCCTGTACGGCGAGGAACCACCAGTCTGCATACCAATAAGCCAGACATGGGACAACGGATACTCACGCAAACCTCAGGTCCTGTATGACATCACACTGATGCTGGACAACAGGATGCCTTCATCCGACATACATGACTTCGCGTTGGAGCTCAAGCCAACGAATACAAGCAAGCAAGCAAGCAAGCAAAAGGGCCCGACAGAGAATAGCCTGATGTGGTCGAGCTGGATGTGGGGGTGGTATGATAAGTGAGAGAGAGAGAGAGAGAGAGAGAGAGAGAGAGAGAGAGAGAGAGAGAGAGAGAGAGAGAGAGAGAGAGAGAGAGAGAGAGAGAGAGAGAGAGAGAGAGAGGGGTGCATTTATAGGGCGTGGAAACGGCAGAATTAGATTTGGAGTTACAGAAGAGAGATACTAGCAAGCTAAGCTAGAAACAATATTAATTATTAAGAATAATAGCAGTTTAATTATGTCAGATCTTAGTCAGATATGACTGAGCTACTGTATGACAGTAGATGGTACTACCTGCTTTCTGTTAGCGCCGAATGTTGGGCGGCGCTCACCATCTGGACACCCCACTTTGTGCTGACGGCTTCCGGTGGAGGATAACACTTGGGAGGGCACAAGCCTTATCCTGGTGCGAGGAAATGCAACCTAAAGACTATATGTCGAGCCACCGCAGACCACGCCCTAAGCCCTGGTTGGCAACTGGTCTAGGATCGAAGCTCCGACAGGCGGACAGTTAGAGCATTGCTTAGCTGATCCGACAGCTTCTGCCGCTTATCGTGTTCCAGGTGTATTGGTGTTACCTTTCCTCTCGAGTAAACTAGGCAGGCGAAGAGAGGCATTATGCTGCGTAGGTAACACGTGGTGTCTACAATTCAGCCCAGGCTTTGTGTTGTGGAGAGGTGTAACTCCATCCCTGGTCTATCGCCATAGGTTGTAGTTACTAAGCCTTTCTGAAGCACAATGTAACAAACTATCGTCTGTCAAGACAGCAATGTGCCAGTGGTAGTAATCTAAACAGTAACTATAAACTGAAGTTGTTTAATCGATTAAGGCAAAGTGTCTGAACAGAAATGACTTGTGGCAAGTTCTAGTTGAGTAAATATGTGTGTTGTCGCACACTCCCAGTTTCTCCATCAACAACGTCGCGATACCTCTGTCTTACTGCTGGAAAACACACCCTTATACATTAAACTCACCCAACAACCAGCAGTGGTGGGAAGGTGACAGTGGACAGGACAACCTCTCTTAATCTGTCAAGGAAATCTTACATTCAGTTTTAGAAGTGCACGCTTGTCTGTTATGGACATAGCTACATTTGTTATTCTGTGCAGGAAAACGTAAGAACAGTTTTGTGGGTGTAAATAAGCTTCTTTATTCTTACAAATGTACCTTACATGCACGGCTATCTAACACACGCTCTTTGTCTTCAAGTATCTTACAAGTGTTGTTGGCCTGTGACAATAATACGAAACATTACAATGTAATATGCATAGCACATGTACCCAATCCTCTTTGAGGATTGTGAGGTAGAACGGCGTACACATCTGAGGACTGAATCATAGAAATTACGTTCTCCTCCCGATTTAAAAAAAAAAAAAAATGGACAGAGAATGCACGTCGAATAACACTGCTTTCAGCATATTTCCTAACTCTTGAAAGAGAAGACGGAATACAATCGTAGTAACCCCGACTGAAGCAGTACCATGCCGCGCAGAAACGACGGAAGATATAGTTACTTCAGTCTTACAACTGAGAAATAAGTACACAACAAAGTAACTTAGATATATTGTGATTAGGGGTGACTTCACTATCAGAGAACTTCACCAATTTATAATGTGTTGGTCTTAGCCCTATCCAGCTAATTATGAGGCAGTACATCAAGGCTATTATGGGTGCTCAGTGTGAGAAAGGGCTTATAATTCAACCTGAACTGTGAGTTTAATTGTGGGGAAGTAGCGGTTGGAACTGCAGACAATTATATTTTCATTGAGAGGTCAGCATGACAGAATGGATAAGAACGCTTGTTCTTAAACATACGGTGTGCTGATGCCGAGGTAAGGGGTTCAACTCCCACACCGGACAGTTGGACTAAAGTGTTGAAGTATCGTCCTTGACTTGGGGACGTAAGTTACAAGTACCTCTAAAGTCGGAGTGAGTTCATATGGTAGCGAGGGACACTGTTAATAGAGAAAGCTAATAAACATGCAAAATTCAGTCCAGCACCACTGGAAGTAGTGTGTATGAACTACGCTTGAGGTCAAAGCGAGCGAGAACAAACAAAAAAACAAAACATACTTCACTAACAGTTACTTGTTCTGTCTTTGTACGTCCAGTGCACTCGTGGTGTGGTTGCACGTTGAACAAATGTACTCAACATTAATGAGAAGGTATCTGCAAGGTAGGTGTGTGTGAATGTGTGTGTGTGTGAGAGTGAGAGAGAGAGAGAGAGAGAGAGAGAGAGAGAGAGAGAGAGAGAGAGAGAGAGAGAGTGAGTGAGTGTGTGTGTGTGTGTGTGTGTGTGTGTTTTTTTTTTGTTTTTGTTTTCTGTTTTTGGAAAGATAGACATGGGAGACATAAACGAAGGCGTGCTTGCACATACATACAGTTTCAAATTTGAGTTCATGGACAATCAACGATTCCTATCTCTAGATTAGCGGGATGCATACACGGAGAGGTAACCCCTTCCCGCGATCGCCCCAGGATAACAACAGGAGCAGGTAAAACGATTGTAGTTCGCATCGCAGCTACCGAAGCTTTCGACAATAAAAAACACGACAGGTGAACACAAAACTCCTGACAGAAGCACTGCTTGTCTGTGCACTCACGACCGCTAAGAACTCAACAACCTTGCAGCACGGCTGAAACATGTGCATGCTTACTATGAATAACCAGATATGTCGTAACGAACAAGAGGGATCTAAACAGAGCTAAGTGAAAATACACATGGCGGCGATGCTAAACAGTTGTAAATATGATCAAATGCAGCATTTCCGTGGCTGGAATGTCGTGACGTCAGAAACCAGAATAAACAAACATTTCACAGGTGTCCCCACAGACAGACTGCCAAGTGGAACTTCCAGTCGTAGAATGCATGTGCCATCAAGGTCAACGCTGCTTCTCTTAAAATAGTCACAAAATGTAAATGCGCGTCCTGGTTATTATTTACGAATGTCCCCTATTTGTCGAAGGATGTTTCTAGAGTTTCTAGTGGACCGTGAAAGCTGGGGCAGCCTATGTTAAATAGACTGTCTGTCACAATGTGCTTGTGGCACAGATGTTATACTTGAGTCATTCCAAGACTAGACGTCCACCTGGCTAAATGGATATGAGCGCTCGTTCTTACACTTCCGACGCGTTGACGGCGGGGTAGCGGGACTATTCCCCCACACCGGTCAGTTGCACTTGAGCGGTAACTTCTTGGTCAGAAAGTAACGGTTAACTTCAGAGTGTAAAATTGCCTAGTAAATCCAGCCGGGGCTGGGATTGATTGTAACGTCCTGCCAAGGACATGCAACATTTGTTTAGATTCAAAACCTATCGTTACAACTTGTCAGTGAGCTGCCTCAATGTGCTCGCTATCCGGAGACATCATCCTTTCTTCTTCTGACACCTTCAAGAGTCAACATGAACATATCCACAAAAAACAGCAGTCAACCTGTACCTGCTGATATCTCCATAGAGTTTGTCCTCAAACAGTGCGAATGACGGCCAACAATAGTTTTCTCTGTTATGTATATGTCGGACACTTCTGTAACATATCTTTAGCTGTCATGTTAGCAGTCAAGCTGGCTCTGCAAAATTTGGTGGAGTATTGATGCGTGATAAGGCAGACGTGGTTGCGGCCTTGTGGGAGCACGTGTGCACCTCGGAGGAGCAAATGGATCACCATGGTCTGGCAAGAATGCGACAGCGTGGAGTGACAAGGGGATATGGCCGATGCTCGACGCTTAGAGAAAAGGCGAGACGCACATATAGTCAGATTGCTACTGGTACTATTGGGGTTGGAACTCTTCGCTGGCTTCTGAAGATGGGGACGGAGCGCTTATGGGAATGCCCCGAATGCTGTGATGTCGGTTCCTAAATCAATCAATCAATTAATCAATCAATCAATCAATCAGTCAAACGGATACATTCATCAGTATCTCCTAACTGGTTTATTAAACATGTTTTTATTTTATTTATTTTTTTAATTCTTCAGGCTGTTGTCTCTTATGCGGAGACTGCAGATTGTAAACTTATTCTCTTCTGTAGAGTTGGCATTATGAATCATTTGTCTGGTAGCTTGAATGTTCTGATCATCCTGTGAAATCATACACTTATTCCACCCACCCACCCACACACACACACACACACACACACATATATATATATATATATATATATATATATATATATATATATATATATATAGAGAGAGAGAGAGACTGGGGGGGGGGGGGTAATAACTGGGTGTTTTTCATAGCGCTCAATTAATTAACGCCTAAAATGTACTGATCAATATGCTGTTTAGTTCTCCATGTCTCACAGAATGCGATACGATCATTCAAGGTGCTATGTGTATTTCAACCGGGCTTTAACCAGTGCCAACCAGTCTTACCTGTTGTATTCTGATCTGACAGAGTTGATTATTTAATTTGTATGTTTTAAACTGACAGGTTAGCTAATTCAACGCCACATATCTGTAACTGTCTATTACGACAAGTTTCAAAAGTTATATGTAATAACGCTTTGCTTCCATTTCCCGGTCCGTAAACACCGTTGCCACTGGCAGACGAAATCAGCTCTGAAATACTCGGTGGAGAGAAACAGAAAAACATGCAGAGAATGCCACGACGCATATATGTTGGCAAAATACATGCTACTCACATTAAGTGAATACAAGAACTGCTTTGAGATCTGGATCTGGATCTCTTTCTCTCTCTCTCTCTCTCTCTCTCTCTCTCTCTCTCTCTCTCTCTCTCTGCCCCCCCCCCCCCAACTATGTTATTTCGAAAGTAGTGTCTTGCCAAAAAAAGTGTGATAACATCCTTGCCCTGAAAGTTGATGATAAGCATCATTTTCTACATGGTCAAGGTGTTCTGGACAAATATGGTAGTAGTCTCATACACCCAATAACCTAAAGGTGTGGCAAGTTGTACTTTACTTTTGTTGCTTAAAAAGTCCACTAGAGACAGCGAAATAACGGAATGTCGTTGCCTTACAGAACCTCTCTCTCTCTCTCTCTCTCTCTCTCTCTCTCTCTCTCTCTCTCTCTCTCTCTCTCTCTCTCTCCCCAATTACTATGTTTATACGAATACACGGCAAATAAAGTAACAATAACCTTGCCCTGAAAGTTGATGATAAGCATCAATCTACATGCGGTCAGGGAGGTCGTTTGCTGATTTTATGTCATAAGCATGTTATAAACGATGTTACTGTTGCATACATGGTGCTTACATCGTTTCGTTGTAGAGATGTACGCAGGTTTGCGAGTCGATCTGATTCTCCGTTGCGCGTATGTTACAGTATGTTACAGTATGGTACAGTTGGCCGAGATTTACTGAATAGCGCATTTGTCAACACATTTGTAGACAGATTTTCAAGGGAAACAATCGTGTCGTATACATTTAGTTCTCTGGCTCTAATTTAGGTAATTATAAAGCGCATGAGTAAAACAGCGCCACGTGTCTCTTAGAATGTGTTTTGCTCTGAAGAAGCAATGGCGTTATCCAATTCATTTGGCAGTTAGCGACAAACAATGAATACAACATAACGACAGAAGGTCCAAAATAATGGGGGAGGGAGGGTGACATCTTCTCGTATCGCTCAACAAATTAGCAAAGATGACAGAGAACTGCACTGATAATATCATAAGCACGGTCGGACGATGGTTCGATGTATGGACTCGTCCCATGCTAAGTGAGGGACAGAGTGACCACCTATACCTTCGCATCACGTACCCGCAGTAGAACATTGCTTCGGGACAAATTATAATGATTGTGAAGAAAAAGGTGGAACCTGCACCGAAGGGGAAGAACTCAGAAAGTGATAACTTCGTGAAATGATGTTAAGTGGAATTGTTATTATGGAATGTTATTGAAACGTGGAACATCTAGCTTTATATACAGAAAATACCGCTGTAGCATAAATAGCCCACCTTTTAGAGTAGGTTATATAGATTGTAACCTGCAGACATATTCACACGCACATAAGACCAGCTGATCCCATGGCCCACGAGTCTTGGTATCTATATTTACCTTGGTATCATTCGATCAGGTGTAGAAATCATTACATGTAAACAAATCCAAGATGAAAAGGGAAAACCCGGAAATTTGCGCTCGACACGCACGCACGCACGCACGCGCGCGCGCGCACACACACACCATAATTTAGGAAAAAGAGTTAATTCTACAAGCATCTGTTGGAAATGTTCTGGTAATACAAGGCGCCACCCTATCACGACCCTACCCCACCCCTTTTTTAAACAGGTGCCTGCTCGTTATCAGGCGCTGACGGCCACGACTCTCTGACCCTCTCTACTAATTAAAAGCTGATGGTGCTTACATTATTAAGCGGCGCTACGCTGTTTGGGCTTTTAACGTCCTTTCCCTCCCTGCCTAGTATCTCCTCCCTCATAAGGTGGGGAGGTCTACAGCCCACCTTGTATGATGATATGCCCCATATATGTCAGGCGTATTTTCATTACGGTGCTAATAAGCGATCTAATGACAAATGCAGCTGTCAAGGCATGGTGTGTGTATTTTCTTGTCCATACTCGACATTCCCAACATTTTTCTAACAACACCGCATCTCCAGTTTTCCAGTGTCCACGTGGTGATTACTGTGTGTATCGAGGCGGATACGTGTACGCTGTAATCACCACTGTATGTATCTGTGTATCCACTTAGCGGCATGGTAATAGCTGTGCAGTTTGGGAGCAGGCACAGAGCGCATGTGTGGGATACGCGGAAAAGCGAATCGAACGTCTCGAAAACAGGGTAGGCATTTAAAGTAGGAGAAAGACACCCGGAGTCATGACCTGGGTGGGGCCTTCACCAGATAGTGTCATGAAGTTAAAGGGCCAAAACATTCTGGGAAAGGGATTTGCACCTGCGATCGGAATCCCACTGCCGTGTTTGCTCCGCGACGGAGTTTTTATCACTGCCTGTGTAAAGGTGAAAGTCATTGCAGTAACAACTTGGCTACTGCGGCTTCGTATATGGTATCAGCCTGTGGGTAAATGACCATATCCACGCCTTGAGACGTATTGTACAAAACAATGTATTTCCGTAATGAATTGTAACATATAATATTCGTGTTTTTTTTTAAATTAAATTTTTAGATTTTTAAAATTTTCTATAAATTGTGCAATATTTTATTTATAGCGTGTCTATACTGGTTTTTTTTTGGGTGTTCGCATATCCTTTACAAGACATCGCTGTCAGCATCAGCATCTTTCAGCTGATTGTTGATTTCTTGGCAAGATTACGCTCAGTCACAAGTGTTAACCCCTAGGCCAGGGACATATTTTACAGACCAATCAGTGAACTGGCCTATATTACGATGACCGCCTTCACTTTTCAGAACACTTGCAGGTACTGTACCCGTTTTAGGCTCGTTCGACCTAGGTCAATATAGAAACAAAAACATAAGTAAATCACCGCCTCGATGGGGATTCGAACACACAACCACCGGACCTGCATGCTAGCGTGCTAGCCAAAGCGCTACCGCTACTCCCTGGTTATGGTATACTTACTTTTTTTTTATTAACACCAGTAGCAGCAGTAAAAGAACGGAAACATACAAATACCTGGGTACAATCTTCAACTGCTCCAACATCATAAGGGAAGAAATACAAACTAGAATCAACTCTGGAAATAAGATATACTATGCACTACAACATCTACTAAAATCAAAGGCGCTATCTCGTAACACCAAAATCACAATATACAAAACACTGATCAGACCAGTTGTGCTGTATGGCTCTGAAACCTGGAGTACAACGAAAGGAGACGAAGCCTTGTTACAAACCTTTGAGAACAAAATTTTAAGACGCATCTTTGGACCCATTAGGGATACACAAAGTGGAGAGTGGAAAAGAAGAAGTAACAAAGACATTTATGATCTGTTTAAGTCCCCGCTAATCACTGGTATCATGAAGGCTAATAGACTACAATGGCTGGGGCATATAGAAAGAATGGAAAATAATAGGGAAACAAAACTCGCTTACACTCAGGAAATAAATGACCGTAGACCCCGAGGTAGACCAAGAAGGCGGTGGAGAGATAATACATGTACAGACCTACAAGCACTTGGAATCAACGACTGGCAAGAGAAGGTCCACCAGAGAGACGAATGGAGACGGATTGTATTTGCAGCAAAGAACCTCAATGGCTCGGAACGCTGAAGAAGAAGAAGAAGTAGCAGCAGTGGTTGTAGTAACAGTACTATTTACGCTTATTAGGCGAGTGGTGCATATGTTTGCCAGACCGTATTTGTACAAACTAGTCGGCACTCGATATGTGATGTAGTCAGTATCACACCGGCGACCCTTTCTTCTCAAGGCATTCTTTGTGCCTTTATGAGGTTGGGCACATATAGAGGCCTGATAAATTTGTGAAAATCCGCTCCGAAGCGGGTTCTAACCAGGATTCACCGGCTGGGCAGATGAATAGCCACTTCTCTAACACGACTCCTATAACAGTATCAGTGAATCACCATGGCTGTGATGTATTACTATTGTATTGTTGGTTGTAGTTGTCAAACTTCCTGTCACTGTCCTTGCTGCAACGTTCGATTATGTCATATTGTGAAAACAAGGTGTCTGATAAATATAACCTAATGGCAAATACAAGCAGAGTCGATTCACCACAAGTCCCACTATATAGCACTGTCTACCTACTGTGCTGACATACTTCGATGCCGTGATGCACGACTGATCAATAACTTCTCCCTACTGTCCTCAGTCTGCCCCACCCCCCCCCCCCCAAAAAAAAAAAAAAAAAAATCACCCTTCCACACTCAATTAAACCGAACCAGTAGTCACTGTCGGTTCAGATGTTCTCGTCTCATGGTATGGCCAAGAATGCTGCCAGTTTCCGTCTGTAACAAAGGTCTTGGCTTACTATTTTCACAACCAAATTACATCCCTTGAGATTCCATTCCTTTTTATAGTCGTATCCGTACCACTGCTGGAGTGTGCCGAGTTCTACAAACCAACCACCCTTCGCTCGGGAATTGCGCGTCTGCTTGCTCAAGCAGTCCTCGCGTAGTTTACAAGCAACATTGTTTAATGCACCCCATCCACCCCCCCCCCCCCCCCCCCAAAGTTGTATCAATATCCAATACATGAGTTTGATGACACTCGACCACGCGCTGGTCTCCTCCACGTTGTTGTTGAAGATATATTGGTGCTCCATGGACCCCGTTAGACTAAATACAAGAACATACAGCAACCGATATAACAGATGGGGCACGATAATCTAAAGGGCAAGCCAAACACATATAAAGGAGCACCATACTTTGGGAGTCGTGGGCCAGAAAGCCTGCTGCAAGATAAAGGCGACGTACAGTGCCGCCAGACGGCCGCCTACTGCTATACTATCGAGATGGTATCCGCCAGGGACTGCGTTGGACGTTTGAACCTTGCAACGCATCACATCACGTGTATCCTAATCGTTAACTCTGAATGATACTTCTAGTTAACGATGCCACTTCAGACTTTCTGGTTTAGTAATCAGCATATGTATATGGACAACTCTTTTAAAACCAATTAAACAGGCATGTTTAATGTAGTGTCTCTAATCACCAGATCGGTGTTGCTAAATGATGCAGCGTTCGGCAATGACAGTTGTAGATAAAAGGGAGGGGGAGGAGAGAGTTAAAGGCGAGAAACTCGACATCAATGCACCGAGCTTTGTCCCATACGGTTACCATCTAACATTCTGCCCTTCTATCACTCTCTGTCATACATCATTCCATCCACAGATCATTCGAGGATAACTGAGAACAACAGCAATATAAATAATTTGCATTATAAAGGCATGGAAGAAATGCAAAAATCACTATTACATGACTCGCTAAAATTAATGAGTGATGTGGTAGTTATTGGCTATGGGGAACATACTGTCTACAAAAAGGGGACTGACTGTTATACTAGGGTTTTATTATTGTTATTTTTGTTTTCCGCGTTTCCATCCTGTTTCAGGATATTGCGGTCAACACCAGCATCTTTCAGCTGTATCTTGATTCCTAGGCTAGATTACGCTTATAAGCACGCCACGACTTTCTGAGCGACCGGCTCCATACTCTCATAAGTCACTGGCGCGACTCGAACCACTTCTAATTCTCGTGCGCTCACGTCAACCACGAGAGTATTCGGGATTAGCGGAGAAAGCTGCTAGCCCCCCCCCCCCCCCCCCTCCGGGGCCAGGGAGCCGGCATTATTGTAATTATTATTTTTATTTTTATTAAGGGGGAAGATAATCTATACTGAGATAGCGTTCGAATAATTTGCGATTATATGTGTAAGGATTGGTGGTGTATTTGATTTCTTGTGGAAGATTGCTCCACAGCTGAGCTGCGGAATACGTTAGGCCTGAATTGTATAAGTCTATCATAGGCTTCGGAATGTGTAATATATTTTGTCGTTTACTGTGTCTTGCATTATATATAAAGTGGCCAAAGGTAATATGAGCAATTCCGATTAGGATTTTGTGAATTAGTTTGGCCTTATTGAAAAGTAGGCGCTTGCGGAGTGGTAGTAACTGAAAGCAAGAGAGAGGGAGAGGCTAAGACACAGGGAGAGTGAAACTAATGACAAATTGCTCTTTGTCATTATATCCATCCCGGGCCAACTTCATTGTTGCCTCACCGCGTCCGGTGTGAAGTTTCGCAAATAACTTCCTAAACTAGATATGTATAAAACAACCCTGGTGAAGACGTTTACCCAACTTCCCCTCCACATGAAGCAACAACGCTCATTAAAAATAACGACTGTTTGTTACAACACCAGTGCTCTTAAACGCGTTTAAGTGAAACTACCAGACACATAATCCATAACTGTTGTCATTAAGTTCCTTTGGGAAACCTGGCTATTGAGAAGCTAATAGTATCAGTACTAGGCCACGAATAACCAAAGTAAGGATTGATAAATCAATGGTCATTATTGTAATTACTTCGTCACATAGTGTGGTTTATAAGAAAAGGGTGTGCCAGAGATGATACTACATTTAGTATATAAATGTATATAGCTTCATCAACTGATTAAACATATACAGATATAGGGTACGATATAACTAAACTGACAAGTAGTTAGACAGATAGACATACAGTCAGACACACATAAACATCAATTAGGCAACCACTTAGGCCATCAAGACAGCTCATAAACAAATTCACAAGTGTTTACTGGCGCTGACAGAAGTAGAAGAAAGTAGAGATCAGAGGACACACTAGACAACATAAAAATTGAAAGCTACAGTTACAACGAGGAAAATCGAACCTGTCAGTTCCAAACAACGACAGCGCCTCGTGGAGAACAACAAGTGGACAAGATATGACCAAAAAGACACCCCTAAAAAGGCACCAGGTCTATCATCCACCTGAACCCACAACTATAGAATATGAACATAATTAGTATCTAACCATTTAAACAGAACAATATGTCTCATAATTGTATATTAACCCAGCATAGGTCAAAAATACAAACACTAGACCTTAATATTGTGACCAGCATATAACGAACATTAAAAAAAAAAGACTAAACTGGTCGGTTTCTATGTGGTAAATATGAATATGAATTGAGGCCACCATAAGAGACATACTGTTAGAGAGACATATATTCAGACGGACGGACAGACAGACAAACATAAAAAAGTCAGTATGACAAACAAAGCTAGTAAATTGCAAGAAACAGTATTATATTTATAATTAACTCAATTCATTAACAAACAAATAAACACAATTAAACCGCACATTATCATTATTATTGTCACCTGTACCAAATACTTGACATCTTTCATTACAGTCACGATACTGCACAGATAAGAAAAACCAACGACATGACAAAGCAAAAAAAAAAAAATCGAGATTTTCTACATGATGCAAGAAATAGATAACATTTCTAAGTATCCGTAACACATTCCTGACATAAGCAAAGGTTTTCATTAAATCATGCATATTATATTTTTTACTCTAAGGTCAGTGGCGGCGATTTAGGAGCAGATCGCTTTGCGTTGATTTTCACAATGATCTGAGTGTCGGCCGTTCAGAACCAATGACATACTACTGAACCTAAGCGTGCCTAGAACATTTAGGAAAGTTGATTGTGACGCCCAAACGTGCAAATGGCATGCAACTAACTTTTAATAACTGTCTGTTCTAGACAGGGTTCAATCTACCCGTCCCAAGTCGTTACTTTAATATAATAAATCCATGTTACAGGGGGGGGGGAGGGGGGGGGCTAAATTAACAACTAAATGCAGGTCCACACGGCTGAGTTTATGTCCCCAAGTCAAGGACGACAGGTCAACATTTTAGTCCAGCTGTGCAGTGTAGAGGATGAACCGCTAACCTCGGCATCAGCACAGCGGATGTTTAAGAACACCGTTCTTATCTAGTCAGCCATCCATCCATCATGTGCCATGCCGATAAACGTGGGCGGTCATTTCTGCCATCTCACTCGATCATCAGAGTCGTGGATCAGCTCTGTGTTCCTGTCTAGACCATGCCACCTGGCCAAGCCATCCAGGTATTTACTTCTCGGTCTTCCCCTTGGTCTCTTCCCTTCAATCTTGCCAGTTGTCACTAAGTTCTCCGGGACGCAGAGGTGTTTCCAAGGCACCAGGGCCGGGTTATATACTGGCCAAGACCTATTGACGCGTCCTCGTCGAGCATCCTGGGCAACAGGTCCCTTCGGGGTCCTGGCTGAAGTCAATAGGATCGCCGATTCCTCCGAAGTCGGAGAGTGTCTGCCTGTACGGCGAGGAACCACCAGTCTGCACACCAATAAGCCAGACATGGGACAACGGATACTCACGCAAACCTCAGGTCCTGTATGACATCACACTGATGTTGGACAACAGGATGCCTTCATCCGACATACAGGACTTCGCGTTGGAGCTCAAGCCAACGAACACAAGCAAGCAAGCAAGCACTAAGTTCTCCAATCCATTTCTTCTCATAACAGGTCCAAAAAATTTTGAATACTGGAATCCTCGAATACTGGAAATAAAAAACAGCAGACCAAATAGGCTACTGTCCATAGCAGATTTCAAAATGAGAAAACCTACCCACATAAAGAATATGTTAGATATATTTGATTACGGTATGCATAAACTTGATCATCACTGGTGCTACGGGGTTCGTGAACTACGAGGAGACTATCATTGCGTAGTCTAAGGGAGGAGGTTGCAGCACTTGGGAACATGAATAACTGATACGCTGGTAACTAAAACATTCAATTAAAACAGAAAATCGCAGGCTGAAGAAACAGAAACAGACATGGTCGGTGGAATTCGGCATCCCACTCACTAACATAACATATTACTTGGAAGCTCGACAAACCGAAAGACGCACACGGGATACACGCCAACAACACGGATACTTGGTTAGGAAACTAATCATAAATAAGTAATCCACGCGTCTGAACGAAACAACATACAACAGACATAAACAACAACCTAAGTTCCGGAAATCCGACAAATGTTTGCGAGTAATTGCGCACAAACATTAAGAGTGTACCGTACGGAAACTTCTTTTGCCCTGAGGACTGCTAATGAAGTATAGCCTCACAATGCATGCCAAGCCCTGGGTAGGCAAGTTCAAGGTTAGCTGGGTGTTGGATGAATGTGTATAAGGCATGAAGTCGTCATGACATCGATGCGGCAGAAAGGATAAGCTCGCTGGTTTTTGTTTTTTTTAACTCTTGGTGCGTTGGTGACGGGGTAGGAGGTCAATTTCCTACATTCATTCATTCAGTAGTATGTCCTTTGCAGAACCTCACTCACATAACACCTTTCGGAACACTTATAACCCGTACATCGGTATTACATTGGACTGAAACATTGACTTCTCGTTCAGAAAGCAATGGCAAACTACTAAATATAAAATTTCCAAGAAAATCACAGCCCTGCATAGGACATGCAACGTTTGTATGAAGTAGCCAGTCGCACATGAACCTCTCTGTAGTCGTCTCATACCGCCACCAAAAGGAGCTTATCGTGTTACTACTATTCTTTGCTTCTTCCCTCGCGGACCCGACACAAATCGAACGACAGTACAGTACACGAAACCCAAATTAAAGCATTCGCATACATAATGCAAGTAAGAAATAGAAAGTGGGGCAGCCGTTTCCACAACAGATTGCATATCACCACTCCTGACCGAGTAGAAAAACAGCCATTCTGGTTTTCTGCCTGGTAGAGAAATGTGGTGTGGTAACAAGGAAGATTATTAATAACCCTTCACTTTACAATGTGTTAACCCAATAAGGCGTCATTCCTTTAAAAAACAGGCACATATCTATTGCACTTGATGGCCACTGTTTTATCAGCAACCAGCTCATATATAAACCGCCTCTTTTAACTTCACTTCAAACAAGGCAACCCACCGTACGTCGATAAACTACTGCGTGTATGATGATGATTTGCCTTTGAGATTGTCGTCGCCTAGAGGTCACGATGTTCGCCTCGGGTTCAGGAAGTTTCGGGGTCGATCTCAGCATAGCGCTCAATATTTCTTTCCAGAACCACTGGTGCCTAATAATATCACATGTCATCTTGGTATCTTGCGTAGTGAGATCGGATACCTAACTATGTAAGATAGGGACGAAAAACGGGAGGCCCCGCTGTGCAAAAAAGAATACATATTTTGTCAATCTGTCAGTCCAAGCCCGTGTTATGCCAGTCACTTTAACTATAACTGTTTAAAAGCAGGAACATGTAGATATCCGTGAGAGCTACAGGAGTAGACTGTGGCACCGATGGCGATACCTGTGTGCAATGAAAGTCAAAGCGAAACAAAAGAAACGCATGCGAACTGGCAAATAATCAGGATCTTTTCGCGGGCTGTAAGTCAGATCGTCGTCCTCCAAACAATGCCCTGCTGGGGGAAATTGGGGGGGGGGGGGGGCGTCCAGCCAACAATGCACTACCTGATGTTTTTATAGAGTGGGGTGATTATTTTAACTACTTCAGGACTGCGGGGAATGGCTAGACAGACACACAATCAGACTGCTACTGGTACCATTAGCGTCGGGACTCTTCCTGGCTGTTAAAGATGAGTACGGAGCACGAATGGGGATGTTCTGAGTGCTGCCATGTCGGTTCTTAACTCAACCCAGCATGTATTATATAAGAGAAGTGAGTGACTGAGCTTGGGTTTAGTCTGATATTGGGAGTCTCCACGGCGAAGTGGTCAAGCCGTCTAACTCGGGCTCCGAAAGTTGTGGGTTCGATTCCGGGCCGCGTCCTTCGGTTCACGAGTGCAACTTTTATGAGACTCCTGGGGGTCGTCGCTGGAGCTACGGGGTTCGTGCTTTGTGCGACGCTTTCTGCGATGCGGAAATAGACTGAACCATATGGAATAAAAACCCGGTGGAATGAAGTCGACCCTGTCGACTTTTAAGCGACTGTTTTTTTCAGTTTGGTACAGATCACTGTAATTGCCCACAGATGTCCCCCATAAGTAACCCAGTCTCCTTCCATCGACCACACACGGAGAATATAAGTACTACGCACGAAGTCCGTAGTATCGAGGTGGATGCAAAGGCAAGTATACCTGGATCATGCATACTTTTTTAAAAATGTTGCACATCCCTTAGATGACGTTGCAGTCAACACCAGCAATTTTTAGCTGCTATTGATGTACAAGACAAGTTTTACGTTCAGTAGTTTGCCATTGCTTTCTGAACGACCGGCTCACATACCCCCGAAAGTTACCAGCGCGGCGCGAACTGCTGCCGATTCTCCCAGCTGCTGTTTTCCACCACGTGGATATATCCGGATTACGAACAATGTCGTTAACCTCTTGGCCAGGAAGATTGGTCATGCATACAACAAATATCCAATTCGGGGCTAGTTTTCCCCATTTTAAAATTTAGTCTGGTATATACGTTTCAATGTAAAATGCTTTGAACATTAACCCGGGGTTAGGGTTGATCGCAACGTCCTGCAAATGACAAGCAGCACTTTCAACACAAGTCTGTGGTTTTAAAATGTTCAACTGCCAAGAGATGGTTAACATGTGCCAGTACATTCTAGTCCCCATGTGGTTTGCGTTTGTTCTAGAAGGATAGACGTCCAATCTACTAACCCAGGATCGGGGTGCGCGCGCGCGTATGTGCGCGTTTATTTACCACAACTGTCTTATTTTGTGAAAACCACACAGCCCACACAATTATTCGAACAGGTCTGCAACAGAAGTGAGCGTCATGCCTCTAAGCCACTTTGCCGACATGTTATGAAAAGCGTGAAAGTCACAACGGCCTGACTGGTTAGCTTGTTAGTTTGGTGTATGTGTGTGTGCACGCGAGCGCGTGCGTGTGTGCAAAGGGAATGTTAAACTCATTCTAAACTAACACAGAGATATACGGATACACTTTAGCAGGCATAGACATGTGGCAAACTGTCAAAACAAATATCAGAACAGGACAGCCGCGACAACACTCCCATAAGAGATAACCGGAGATGTACGGGGATCCGCTAGGCAACTGTCACCCAAGGTGCCGTGTTTCCAAAGAAATAAATGCGTGCTGCGTGTAGAGTAACTGTATTTATGTCATACTGAAAAACAAATATGCATGGGGTGTACAGAGGAAGACAAAGAAGAAGACCACATCGCAGACGGATTAAAAATGTGATCGATAATGTATACATGATTGCAAACTGATGTCTATGATAGAAAGACATCTGGGGAAGAAAGATATATATATATATATATATATATATATATATATATATATATATATAGAGAGAGAGAGAGAGAGAGAGAGAGAGAGAGAGAGAGAGAGAGAGAGAGAGTTCTGCACACAAAAAGCCATAGGGTTGTGATAACTCAGTGTCATGGGGAAACTACCCAATTATCTGCCCAAGAATAAGTTTGTATGAAGGTCACAAACCTCGAATGTAGCGGTGACATTTTCAGAATCTTCATATCCGCCTTCTGAATAACCGAATAACCTGACGTGTCGTGAAGTAAAGCAACTCATATATAATTATCTTTCTTCGCCTTTCCATATTTTCCCGGGCTTACGAATTTGTTTGTACACACGTGGATTATTTATATCACGAGCACAGCACAGGCGATGGAAATAATGATCAGCACGGCAACAAGGAAATGTCTAGGAGCGTCATCAGTACTCATCAGGTCTGCCGGACGTAGCACTGTACTGTAAGAAAGCGAAGCTCGTCCCCCCGTTCAAGTCCGTCACAGAGGAGTATAAAGTCCGAAAAACCAGACTCTTGATGATGATGCGCCAGTCTCCAGATGAAACAGTCAACGGCTTACAACCCGCGCCTAGAACAGGAAGAAAGTGGAAGGTCGGTAGCTCAGTCGAATCTGCCCAAGCATGACTGAAACTAAAGGAAGTCATAGGACACACCCAGTTTAATAACCAAGATTTCGGTCACCATGACAGAGCTCAGTTGTGGT
Organism: Cepaea hortensis; assembly: GCA_963921405.1. Lineage (NCBI taxonomy): Eukaryota > Metazoa > Mollusca > Gastropoda > Stylommatophora > Helicidae > Cepaea > Cepaea hortensis. The sequence goes on along the minus strand of OY992895.1, from coordinate 55,752,936 downwards.
CAAAGGCCACGGCTATGGAATGCAGGGGCATGGCGTTTCAAGATATACATTACATGGAAGGAATATATGAGCGTACAAAAGGTTGCCCAGCAGTTGCAGCAGGGTCAGTGGGTGTCTTGGGAAGTGGCAATGCAAAGGTCTCTGATATGGAACGATATATGGCACGTGAAAACTAAGCTTGTCAGATCACTTTACGATATCCTACCATCAGCTGCAAACTGGTCAAGTAGGGTGAATCCTCGGACCCGGCATGCCCTTCTGTCAAGGGAAGAGTCAGACGTCAGAGCATACGTTGTCTACGTCCAACATAGCCCTTTGCCAAGGCCGATTCACATGGCGCCACTATAAAGCACTAACTGTGCTGGCAGCCACATTGGATGAAGTAGGCAGACCGGCGAACAGGAGAAGCCACTGCAAGTCGGATGCGCATTTGCTTCATCAGCGCTGGGCAGAAACGCGAAGACAAGGAAGATTATGCTGCAGACGTACAATCCAACCCCAATGGCGCACAGGACTGGAAGCTGACCGTCCCAATCGAATCGAGAAAAAACTATGGCCTGGCACAATATCCCACAATATCCCATATTCCATCAATGCCATGGAAACGGCGTCTCTAACGCAGATCTCTACCTTTTGTTATCTCTCAATGGCGTTTAGACTCTCAACAAAGCTTGTATAAAACCCTTACGGGGAATATGATGCAGAGCTTCCCTTCCGCTCCTCAATCCCAGAAACCAGCAGGGTGGGGCAGAGAAGATGTTGATACTTGACATCTGAGTAAAGACATAGTAGTGTGTAACCAGGTCAGGTTCAGCACGTCACATACAGACTGGTTGGGAGTCCTCTCGGTTTCCTCCACGGGGTTTAGACATGATAATAGGATCATGCATAAGATCTTTCCTAGAACCTACACTTGAGAGTTTGCTGTGCCTCCCCTCCGGCATAACGACTGCAACTTTTGATAAGTTAACTGATAACGTGTTATTTACTTGCAACTTTATATCACGCAGTATACGTCCTCGGTGCCCTTGCCGTGGTTAAGCAACTGGAAAGGCAACATGCTGAAGTAAATGATGTGTGAATGTCAATGGCCTCCTATTTATCATTTGTAATTATGAAAACAGCTGAGGACAGAAATGGTAAACATAGAACTACGAACTAGCACATGTGACATCATAAACATCACAACAAACAGTTGTATATGTATGGTAGATGACGCTGATCTAGGCGTACAGTGTGAAAATTGTTTTGTGCCCATCCTATATTGAAATAAACTGAATATTGGAATAAACTGAATATTGAAATAAACTGAATATTGTTAGTACACTGACCTGCCAGCCAGTTGGCCAGTTTGTTTTTGTGAGCACGTCTCTTAGTAAGGCATTGCCTTCAATATTTCACACCAGGCAATGTCCGGGGGGAGGCAAGGAGGCCGGCGAGACAAGACAATAATAAACTACTCAATGATCAAAACATTATGTGCCAGCACCATATCACAAGCGGGTGCCTGGGTAGCGCGGTGGCTAACATGCTTGCCTGTCCGACCGGGTGTTTGAAACCCCATCGAGGCGGGGGACCTATCTAAAATGGGTACCATGAACTGTTATGGAAAGTAAAGGTGACCGGTGTGATAATAAACACATCACATTCAGTGTTAAGTAGTCTATAACAGTGGTTCTCAACATTTTTTTCGCCAATGCACCCCTTCACCATATGTTAAGAATGTCAACACCCCCCCCCCCTTTTTTTTTTTCGTAATTCCTCCCTATAAATCCGCACTCCCGCTCCTATACAGTATACGCAAAAATGGAAGCTAAATTTTATAACACATACTAGAACAAGTTTAGACGTCTACATAAAACCTGATTTGCGGGTCTACTTACATTATAAAACGAATTTCAGAAGGGCGAGAAGTACATAAACGTAAAGTATGGAGGGAAAAACAATATAAAGTAAAGTAATCGGTTCTTGCATTAACGCGATCTTCAAATAATCTTAATTTCCCCCCCCCCCCACCCCGGAAACCCTAAAATTCCCCCCTGAGGGGAATTCCCCACCGGTTGAGAACCATTGGTCTATAAGCTATGGGATTAGGCCCTATATGCATCATGGTGTGGGAACATGTCAATTACTGTAACCCATACTTACCACATCCCCAAAATGTCACTATGGTGTGAAAATGGGATTCTAAACAGACGTACGTACGTACCTGAACCCCCCCCCCCCCCCCCCACACCACACACACACAAAGTAGTAATATCAAGGACTTACATAATGGTATGATAACATCGATCAATTGTACAGCACTTTCCCAACAGCAGCAGACAAAACTAGGAAATCCCCATATATCGCAATGCCCTGGACACAGCTGTAAACGCGACTACAGGATACGGAATGTCCTTGCAGAGTAGCAGACTATCTCATCTGCTGCGCGTTAAGTGGGGGAGACCAGACGCGACGTTACGACATTGCAGTGTTTGTTGGTGACGCACATGCTGGGCAGAGGAGACGGGGGTCGTAAGAAAAGTCCGGGTAGTAAACAAACAACACGTTGCGGCAATACTGATCGTCTTCAGTGGCTTGAAAACAACCAGCTATAGTCTGTTTATTTCTTTCTGCCCCAATATAAAATTCCATATCTCAGTAACCAACTGAGGGAAAATTATGAGATTTAGCATATAACCTTATCAATATGTCCACCCAACAAAAAAATTTTTTTTTCTGGAGATTGTACAGCAGATTTCAATGTTTGTTTATATGCGGTATATAATTTACGGCTCAGAGATTACGTCCATAATTTTAAAAGTATTACAGCTTCACCAAGTCACATCCGCGCTTTTTTTAAAAAAATTGTCTCGTGGTTTCCGTTTTGGCACAAACTGCGCGCAGTTAAACTGGATTGTTCAGAGGTGTCTTCAGTGTGGGTTCTTTCATGAAACGTGATTCAATAAATCAAGCATGTGCCATGCCGGAAAGCGTGGGCGGTCATGTCTCGCCATTTCACTCGATCACCAGTGTCGTGGATCAGCTCAGTGTTCCTGTCTCGTCCATGCCATGTGGCCAAGCCATCCAGGTATTTTCCTCTCGGTCTTCCTCTTGGTCTGTTCCCTTCGATCTTGCCAGTTGTCACTAAGTTCTCCAATCCATTTCTTCTCATAACATGTCCAAAAAATTTTGACTGTCTACGTCTAATTTCTCTAATCAGTTTACGTTGTTCATTTGTCTCCTGTAGTACTTGGTCATTGGTTTTTCTGTCTGTCCATGGTATTCTTTGCATTCTCCTCAGAAACCACATTTCTGCAGCCATCAGATGCTTTTCAGCTTGACTGTTCATTGTCCAAGTTTCACATCCATACACAAGAACAGGCTCTATGTATCCCCTCAACACTCTTTTTCTCGTTTCAATTGACATCTTTTTATTGGTCAGAATGTTTCTCATCTTGCTAAAGGCTACTTTCGCAATGGCGATTCTTGTTCTAATCTCTTCAAGGCATCTCCCATCAGATGTTATAACTGTTCCAAGATAATTGTACCGATTTACTTGTTGAAGAATATTTCCATTTACTTGTATATTACTTTGAGGCACTTCTTCCTTCCTACTGACGACCATAACCTGAGACTTTTTACAATTTAATTCTAACCCCAGCTGCTCACTGTGTACAACAACCGCATCTACTAATTGTTGCAGGTCCTGCGGATTGTCTGCAATTAATACTGTATCATCTGCATATCTAATGTTATTGATGTTTCGTCCTCCAATGCTGATTCCATTTATATCCTCTACATTTCTGAAAATATTTTCACTGTACAGGGAAAAAAGATCTGGAGACATTACACATCCCTGCCTAACACCTCTCTTAATTGGCTGATACTGTCCCACTTCATTATCAATCCTTATTGCAGCTTGTTGTTTCCAATATATGTTTTTTATAAGTCTAATGTCTTTCCCATCAATTTGTAGATCTGCTAGCATATCCACCATGCTGACATGTCTATTGCTATCAAAAGCCTTTGTATAGTCGATAAAGCAAAGATGTATATCCTTGTTTACTTCTATAGCACGTTCAATAACTGTTCGCAGCATATACACAGCATTTACTGTTCCCTTTCCTTCTACATCGGTCTCTGTGGCTGAAGGGCTTGCGAACGCGGTTTGTGAGCCCGTATACCCGGGTTCGAAACACGGCGGTGTTCGTATTTTCGAAAAAGGTATAGAGACCGGTCGTTCAGAAAGCAATGGCAAACTACTGAACGTAACACTTGCCTAGTACATCAACAGCAGCTGAAAATGCTGGTGTTGACTGCAACGTCCCGTATGGGATACGCAACAAAAAATTTTTTTTCCTTCTACAAACCCGCATTGTTCTTCCCCTATTTCAGGTTGTATCTTCTTCCTCATTCTTTGCATGATAATTCTTAGCAAAATCTTTGTGATGTGACTCATTATACTAATTGTTCTGTGTTGATCACATTCCAAGGTTCCTGATTTCTTTGGGATTGCAATAAATATAGAGTTACATAAATCAGGAGGTATATCTCCAGTATCATATAATGTGTTCAGCAGTCTGGTGACTTGCTCTAGTCCAAATTCTTCTAAAGCTTTAATCATTTCTGTTGTGATGTTATCTGCACCGGGGGCCTTGCTAGCTTTCATATTTGCTAGTTTTAACGTCTCTGTCCTTGTCTTGCGATGATCGGTCTTTAAGTGAATCATGATATACTAGGCACTTTTAAAGAGGTAGTTTGCCGTTGCTTTCCTCTATGGCAGTGATCTTACTGATCGGTGACCGCAGCCATTGGCTCAAGTAGAGCTCTTCTGCCTGCCGTCGTATAATTCGAGACCATGACCCACAATATCTGTCGGCTGCCCTCAAAATTACATCCACCACCTGCCTTCCGTGGCTTCTTTTGAAAACTTCCAATAAAAGGAACACAATATAACATCACATAATCCACAGGGAAACACTATTCACGGGGAATCCAAAGGAAATCACACGAAATCCAATGAAAAAACACAAAATAGCGTCCCTCCGAAAAGTAACGCTTCATCTTGCCGCCATTTTACCGGAAGTAAATGTGATTATATAAATAAATATATAAATAAATCTTACCATTAATATAATATTAATAGCTAATATTTGAATGTGTGAATATTGTTCAATGGGATTGAATGTGAAATTGTGTACACTTCAAAGCATCGCTATGAAGTTGTACATATATTTTTGTCAAGAAGCTGATCGCAGGAAACTGTTTCATACTGTTACAAATCCCGAAAAAGGAACAATGCATGCATTGGGTTTGAGTAAACGGTCATGTCGTCGATGGGTGCAAGAATCTGGAATGAAACTAACACGCGATAAGCAAACAGTAGGTAGAATGGCAATTGTAGACAGCTTTGACAAGGATGTCACCAGGCGAGTTATTATAAAAATGGTGGATGCCAAAGAAACAGTGACTGTAAGAAAACTGAGGGTTTGGTTGAGAAAGAACAATAATATAGAGCTATCCAAAACAACATTGTGGAAAATTATAAGGACATTAGGCTTCACTTTTAGAAAGTACAAGGGAGGTAGAAATATCCTTTGCGAGCAACCGCATTTAGGAGCCATGAGAAGCAGATACCTACGTGAAATAAGGGAAATGCGCAAAGAAAATTATGACATAGTGTATTTGGATGAGACGTGGATCAATGTGCACCACACAAGTGAAAAGGAATGGCAATCAGTGGATGGAAAAATAAAGCGTTATGTGGCCAGTAGTAAAGGACAACGTTTGGTCATAGCCTATGCTGGTAGTACTTATAATGGCTTACTACAGAATGTTGGGCTCTTGTTCGTATCAAAGCATACAGACAATAGGGATTATCATAATGAGATGAATGGTAATGTATTTAGAGATTGGTTCGAGAATACAGTACTTCCATCCCTTGATAGACCGTCTTGTCTAATCATGGACAATGCATCATATCACAATGTTGTTGCCCAAGAAGACAAAATACCTATGGCATCGAGCACAAAGGAAGCAATAAAGATATGGCTCCGAAGAAAAAATATACCATTTCCAGAAACATATTTCAAGCTACAGTTGTTGTCCCTTGTACAACAGGAGCAAAAAAGCAAGAAATATCAAATCGACAAGTTGATAGAAGAGCATGGCCATAGGTGCTTGAGACTTCCGCCGTATCATTCTCATGTAAACCCTATAGAACTTGTGTGGGCTAAAATTAAAGGACAGGTGCCAGCTGCCAATACTACATTCAAATTGTCTGACGTCAAGATACTAACCCAGTCCGCGCTATTAAATATTGATAAAAAGTTACTGGAAAAAATGTGAGGACCATGTGTTGAAAGAGGAAGAGGACTATTGGAGAAAGGATGGATTGAATTTTATGCAACCGAGAGCAATCATCAACCTACTGGAATCGGCCGACACAGATTAAGGTCTGAGCAGATCGTAGACCTTAATCTACGTGCACACTTACTGGAGTATTTTGCTCCAACTATTCAGACGAATTGCATGCCCTAAACATTACAGCATCAGCATAATGTCAATGGCAACAGTTTGTATTCCACAGTAATGAATTTTCAATTCCACAAGCCCTTAGCGGTGGCAAACAACTGTATTTAAAAAAAAAACACACACACACACACTAAACGCATTGAATACCAACAGAAGAGTAATATTGCAGTGGAAACTGACATATTGTGGCATAACAAGAAACGTGAGAGCAAACACGTTGTCAAATTACGGGACAACACACGTACATACGAATCAATCTATAAACTTCAATGAAAAGAGGTCATTTTGGTCGTTAAGAAGAAAGCCCACTACAGAGAATTGTAAACAGCAGAGTAGACAATCTTTCACGAAGACTCAAAGCGGGTCTGTCACCCATGTGTACGTGTGAACAAACTACACAGACAGCTGAACAGATCCTTAAAAATGGAAACATGATGACTAAATTGCGGTATCATTTCTGGTCACACCATACGCACATTAACGCACAGCTATTTGGAAGCTTTCACGAACTCAATATAAAACCTAACATGAATAGTTGTGAACACTTTATTAACCAGCAGCTGAAGAAACAAAAAGGAAATGAAAAATAAGGTAAGAAATATATTCCTTCTACTTTCCTGTCAATTTACGCATTATTTAACCCATGTCTCTGTAAATTCTCTGTCTTTACTAATATTACACATTGCACCCCTCTCGGGATTCTCCGTAGTGAAGTGGTCAAGCCGTCTGATTCGGGCTCCGAAGGTTGTATGTTCGATTCCGGGCCGTGTCCTTGATTTCACGAGTGCATTTTTTTTAGACTCCAGAGGGTCGTCGCCGGAGCTACGGAGTTCGTGATTTGTGCGACGCTTTCCACGCTGCGGAAAGAAACTGAGCCATATGGGATAAAAACCCGGTGCAATGCAGCTGACCCTGTCGACTTTTAAGCTAGTTCTTTTACTGCACCCACTCCCATACGAATCCCGATACGCCTTTTGTGTCATCTGAATTGGCGGGGCTTTCCTTACTGTAAACATAAATTTGTTAGCGTGAGATCACTAGTTTTTAAGCAAAACGTCAAAGAAAAGTCGCCGCTTTCGATGATTTAAGTTGCTTTTGGACCTATCAAAGACATATTCCTTGGGTGGAGGTAAATATAAGAAGGCTGGAAAAATTTCATAACGATGCAACAGACAGTTTTCAAAATAATTGATCGTGAATGAAGGCATTCTTTGCGGGACATACTATAGTCTATGACGTCTGTTGAGCTACGGGTACGGCTTCATCTTGTGTAGAAGTGGTAGCTTCACTTAATGTTTCTTCAGGTTCTGGCGTTGTGCTGCGGCTAGCACACACGTTGTCTTCTTGCATCATTTTGATAGTCTTGGCGGCTTCCACGCTGCTCATTTTGAACGTCGGGTGTCTAGTGGAGTTTTTCTTGCCGCGTACCATTTCTAACACTCGGCCGGCTTCCGATTAGGCGACTTGCTCTCGTTGTTGTTCTAGCATTATATATGCCTAACTCTTATAGTCATAACTCTAGGTGATACACAGGTCGTGCAGTCACTGTTTTTAGCCAGCAGTAAGTGAATGAGAAATAAATATGTTGTTGTTCTAGCATTATATATGCCTAACTCTTATAGTCATAACTCTAGGTGATACACAGGTCGTGCAGTCACTGTTTTTAGCCAGCAGTGGGTGAATGAGACATTCGACTCCGTGTGTATTGGTTTCCCTCTACCCCATGTCAGAACATAATTTTCGTGTATTTCTGCCGTGTCCCCTTTTCCTGCAGACTGACAGACCTAGTATGTTTTCATGAAGTTCACAAGTTCTACTTCTTTTTTCCCAAAACTACAGATGGTCACTGGTGCCACTGTCGATATACGGCTGGATCGTCAGATCGCACGCACGTACACACACACATATATATATACCCATAAGTGGCTTTACGGAACAGTATTGTGTAAAGTTGGTATGTTTATTCAATTTAAGGAAAGTCAGCACAGTTTCCTGACATCCCAATTACCGTTATTGCAACGTTATTGCATCAAAAACGAGGAGCCAGATAAAGTCAACACCGGAGGCAGATTAAACTATTTTATAAGACAGGAGAAGTGCGTATTGATCATTGCTAACTTGCGCAATGACATAACAAGCAAGATGCACACATTAAATATGTCAAAATATACATACAGATAGGCAAGACTGACCGATCGATAGACAGGCATAAATATAGCGCGACATATAGACACATACAAACACAAACAGACAAACCGACGGACGGACAGACCGATAGAAATAGAGAGAGGGTGAGAGAAAGATTTCATTACATTATCCGAGTAAATGCTGACCAGGTATTTGTATATGTGTTGTGTGTGTGGGTGTGTGTGCGTGAGTGCGCGCGCGCGTGTGTGTGTGTGGAGGTAGGTATTATGTGGGTAGGTAAGTATGTATGTGGCTATGTAGGTAGGTAGATAGGTATACAAACACAGACATACATAAACTGAACATTAGTGCCAACCATGATTGATCCCCCGTATGTGAAAATGTTGTCAATCAACAAAACAACAACAGGCGGAGCACATACTTGCGACCAAATTAGGAAGGTGACTAAATTAACCGTATACTATTGACAGTAGCTTCTTTCATCATGTGCTACTCTTTGGCGCGATCAATAGTCCCGCAAAAAAGCACTGCAGTGGTGAATATGACCAAAGTAAGGCGGGGAATTAATTGCCCCATACAATGAGTTTTATGGTATTTATCAATAAAATGATATGCAACTGCGGCGACACACCCTGAGGGCGGTATCACTTGCTAAATCTGATTAATCCAGGATTGTATAAAGATATGTTTGTGGTCTAAAGAGGCTTCACAAACACGCACCAAGAGAATGCCATTTAGGAGTCACGTATTTCCTTGACAGTCCACATTCTTTTGGTATGTCATGAGAATGGAAAAACTGGAGTATGTCATCACAACGGGACAGCTGGGGGGGGGGGGGGGGAGGGGAGGAGAGAGAAGGTGCAGGTGGAGATCAAGGGGGGAGATGTTGGGCAGTGTGACGTCATATTAAGGAGGAATAACATTGTCAAAAATGATCGACAGTACGCGAAACAGAACGCTGTGAACAGACATGATCCCCCACGCCACACGGAGAAAGAAGATAATAAACATGACCTTGTCGAATAAGACTATCCAGGACAGAAGCAGTTGTCTGGCTAAAAGAAAATTCCTTCTCTCCTTGTATGAGTGTTTTTAATTGCAGTTTTATGTAATTATTCATGAACATAAAATAAGTATTTCCTTATACATATTTATAACGTTCAATCATATGCATAGGAGAAATTATGATTAATTCAGTCACAATGAATAAACTAAATGTTTACTTTTCAAGTAAATTCCGATCCTCTTAGTGGAATTTTCTCGAAATGTAATTAACATTTACTGTATTCATTGTGACTAAATAAGCCATAGTGGATCCTCAGGGAAGAACTGGTAACTTCAATACTATATAAATGTAAGTCTGGAATGAATAGTGTACTTCCATATTTGTTTCAGTGGAGCGGGGACTTAAGGTTAAATAATAATATTATCTTTCAGTTATTTCTGAGCATGGGGTGATTTCCCCCAGTGAACAGGAATCTCCAGTCGCACAGGTTGTGTTGCTTTCGGCAAGGTCTTTTCTCCTGTGCGTGCTGAAGTCTCCTTTCATAGAGCTCAATATGAATCCCCACAACGCATCTCAGCATGTTACGGCCATAAACATGTTCCCTCCAGGTTGTGTCCCTGTCCAACATTGTATGTATTGCTTTCGTTTATCTAGAATGGAAGCAGTAGGCGGTACAACAGTTATGTTTGTCAGTTACCCACAGAGAATGTCCGTTGGAACATTTCCATCTGGCATGTAGAATACAGGACCAGGTTGTCGCATTCTGCTCTAATCGTGTGCCTCTGGCTTGATCAGTGTGTGTGGACAGCACTCCACAGTTGGTTACTCTGTCTTTCCAAGAAATGTTGAGCACAACAAACACTGGCATCGTTATGTGGAAGGTAGTAAGTCCTTTCTGGACATATGTGTTTCATGTCTCATTACCGTATATATATGAGAGAGAGAGAGAGAGAGAGAGAGAGAGAGAGAGAGAGAGAGAGAGAGAGAGAGAGAGAGAGAGAGAGCGGATGGCAGGCGGTATATACCATACATTGACTTGGTTTTCACTGTTAGTTGTCACTGGTGTCTCTATACGCATTTCATGACGTGCGCCAAATTAGCCGCTGCGATGCCGATGTGGTTATCGATGACTGCATCCAGCTGTCGTTGACAATACAGCCCAGATACGTTAAAAACTGTGCATCACTTCCAGTTGTTAATTATTAATGTTAATAACTGGTGTGGTCTCCTCATCCTGCCTCGTCATGTTTGGTTTCTTCAGACTTATTGTCAGCTCACAGTTCGACACGCTTGACAGAATCAATTCATGAAAAGCTGCACTTCTTGTTGGCTCTGGGTGACGACTGCAGCATCATCAACAATCAGCTGATCTCTCATGGTCTCCTTCTGGATATGTGTCGTTGTTTTGAATCTCGACAGATCAACCGAGAACAGCTGTCGGCGATATCGTGTGCAATGCTTGCTTTAGACCCCAAAGCGATGAAATAATTCAACATAATTCAACCGATGGTTTAGTATGTGCAACCCCCTGACATTTCTTCTTCTCATTTTGTTTCTCTTGTAGCTTGCGGTGTCGATGTTGAGCATAAAGAGCGGGAGAGTGCCCTTTTATGGGATTCATGTATCGAGATTCCCATGGACTCTGCTATTCCCTGTGTCCATCGTTTACGTGACCGACCTCTTCTTTCTTCTTCTGCTTCCATTTAGTCTGTACATCATTGGTTGTTGTGGTATACTGTTAGTCGGTAATCTAGTTACATCGCCAAACCATTTCACTTGCAGTCTTCTGATGAAATCTAGTGCTGCTATTACCACAACTTTAGTCCTGATTTCTTAATTTTTAAAGATTGAGCACAACCCACTACTGGCAACACTATATATATATATATATATATATATATATATATATATATATATATATATATATATATATATATATAGAGAGAGAGAGAGAGAGAGAGAGAGAGAGAGAGAGAGAGAGAGAGAGAGAGAACGCCCATGTAACCACCCGACACATCCGTCTACTTACCTACCTGCCAGCCAGCCTATCTATCAATATGTCTGTCTGTCTGCCTATTTAACTATATATCTATCTCGTACATGTTATGTAAACAAATGCATACATCAATGCCATACACGATACATTAAATTAAACTTTCTCCGGATTTGCACAAGCCAGTTTGCTCATGTTGAATATCAGCATACATTTCTACTAATGAAAAACCACATCTAAATCCACACGCTGTCACTTTACAAAGTTATCAACGAAAGGCATACCGACCTATAAACTACTACATTCACAAAGTGTTATCTGCGAGGCCTCTCCTTCGCATCCACTTCAGAAGTCCCCATTAAGATTAGGAATGGGGCGCGCTAGCAATGTTGTACTGAACTGTGTTGTTAATGTCATGAGCACGATCGCACGCGGGTCGGTGCCTGGTCTCGTCGCTTGGCAAAGTGAGGGACAGATTGACCACCTATTCATCCTCGCTCTCAGGCCTATGAAGTGTGATGGCACCGTCACAGATAACTATGGATGTCTGGAAAAGATAACTACAGAGTGAGGTGTACCGGGGAAGCGGAGATATGGATGCACAGTTCTGCACATCACAGACCAGTAATAGGGCACTTCTTCGGGACAATGTACTTAGAATTACTATTCATGGCGCTATCAACACGCCCACTGGCCTGTCCGGTAAACAAACTTACCATCTCGTTCAACTTCCTTACTCAGCCTTGGTCATAAATGAGTTGGTTAATATTGCGATTTGATCAACACTTGCTGTTATGTTATGTTATCACGATCGACATCCCAGGTATGAATGGTCTCGGGGTATGGTGTCCGGCTCGAGTGCTGGAGGCCCCGGGTTCAAGCCCCGGTGAGGACCGGGATGTTTTCACGAGGACTTCTAGTAACAAAATGTTCCCTGGTCTCTGGGTAGTGAGATCAGACGCCCGTGGTTATTGTTGCGCACGTTAAAAAAAAAATCCCCTGGCAGTTGGAAATCGAAAAAGAGTAGCCTAACGACACTGCCCGGGAAAAAAAATGTCGAGTTAAAATCTACCCAAAGTATTTCAGGATCCTCGCCGGTGCTACGGAGTTCGTGAACTGAGCTGATATTCTCCGGACTCAGGCTTGAGTATGGAGTAGAACGGAGCACTTATGGGTTACATCCGTGTGCCGTGATGTTGATCCGTCGACTAAACTAAACTAGACGCCCAGGCTTCCGATGCCGTAGCCATCTCAAAGTATCGTTACTTACTGCTCCTACCAGGAGATTGTTTATTGTCTCTCACATCGACGACGGAAATGGCCTGATTGACCTCGCTTCGCTCCCAAGTCGTGTCATCGAGCTAGCGTTAGAGACTCGTCGCTGTCGCCGACCATGTCCATGCTGATCAATATGTGCCCAAAACACGTAGTGGTGTCCGAGAAGAGTGTTCAGAAGAATGTCACCAGCGCATCTTTGAAAATGTTCTACCGGAGAATGCAGGATTGTCGGCGTATGTGGCTTAGCGAATGCAATTTTATAACTCAACGATATACCTAGTTGAGGGTTTAAAATCAACCGCATTACATTTTGCGTTGATTTCGTTGGTATTGGCGTCGGCCGTTCTGAAAGTAATGCCAAACTACGGAACGTAACATTGCCAAGTACATCACAAACAATGAATGCTGGTTGTTGACTGTGACATCCGGTAAAGGGCATGCAATACCCTTACCGTACTATCTGAACGAACCCAGGTAAAGATATGTCGTCGAGTTAACAACAATAATCCTCCTCCCAAAAAACATGTTTCCACTTCACTGAATAAAATACGAAAAGTTTCACTGTTCAAACATCACGCCGGAAATCTCCTTTACCCCCCCCCCCCCCCCCACAATACACTTTATTAAATTCAGATATTTCAGGTACAATAAAACACTACGTGCTCAAACAAACAAAATATAGAAAAACAAAAGTATATTACAAAAAAAAAAAAAAAAAAAGAAAGAAGTAGAATATCAGTATGTGTAAGTAGCAGGGAGCATTAAGACGCCTACTCCAGTAGTTTGCCATTGCTTTCTGAACGGGAAATCAACATTCAAGTCCAAATGACCGGCGTGTGGAATTACCTGATTACACCGTCGCCAGAAGAGACAGTTTAAGCAACTAAAATATCTCCGCAATGTCGACCTCTAGAACAACCAATGCATCTCGACGTATTCACACGCACACACACCGACACAGAACAAGAGGCAGAGAGAGAAGAGAGCGGGAGAGAGGGGAGAGGGAGGGTGAGGGAGGAGGGCGAGAGAGAGGGTTAGGGAGGAGAGCGGGAGAGAGAGGTGAGGGAGAAGAGAGAGGTTAGGGAGAAGAGAGAGAGGGAGAAGGGAGAGAGGACAGGAGAAGGAGAAGAGAAAGAGGGCAGAGGGAGAAGAGAGAGGGGAGAAGAGAGGAGAACAGAGAGGGAAAAGATAGAAGAGGGATGGGGAAGAGAGTGGGAGAGGGAGACGAGAGAGAAAAGAGAGAGGCAGAAGGGAGGAGAGGGGAGGGAGGGGAAGGGGAGGGAGAGGAGAGAGAGGAGAGAGAGGGAGAAGAGAGGAGAGGGAGGGAAAAGATGAAAAGGGAGACGAGAGAGAGAGAGACACACACACACAGAGGAGAGGGAAAAAGAGAGATAGAGAGGGGCTGAAGTTAGATAGATAGATAGAGAGAGAGAGAGAGAGGGAGGGAGGGAGAGAGAGAACCTGTAAACTACAACGGCCCAACCTGTAAACATAATGCATCATATTAGCATATCTACACGTGTACGGCAGCCTGTGTAGCCGCGGGGCTTAAAGCTTCCGCTTAAACTTCCGGGGCGCTGATGTCGGAGGTAAGGGATGCAACCCTTATACCGGTCAGCTGGACTTAACACAGACTTCCTGTATCAGCCTGCTGATGGGGTTGCTGGCGACGTCCTGCAAAGCGTGCAACATGTGTATTTAGTGTACACCCGTACCCAGCCCGCCGCCTGACCTTCACGTGACCCGTCAGTGAGCTGTGTAGGAAGTATTCCGTCTACATTACGTCACGACATGTGTGACCGATGTATACACGATCTTGAAAGGTCACCGGCGGCAGTGTCACCGCGTCCTGGTATAATGTCATAGGTGAACTAGTTTCACACTAAAGCTGCCGATATGCACTCTTTTATAGGGGAAAATGACCTGGGTTTAAATTGACTGCCAACGTGCTCAACCTTACCTAATCCCACACACATAAAAGGATATTTAAAAGGTCCTGAAATATAACAGCGTCTTTTGCCAAAAATAAAACAGGCACCGTATTTTTAGACAAGAGGAGGCTCTGCCTGGAGGATGTCCTGGCCAGGGCTACTTGTAGTGTCGGCGACTGAAAATTGGTTGGCTATCTGCAGTCTCCCCATCCCCCTCTTCTCCCCCCCCCCCCTGCAAATGTGTGGTAGTTACACACATAGCAGTGGTTCTTCAGCCTATGAGTGCGAACCCCAATGGGGTCGAGCAATGTTTTATTTGGAGTCGCCGGGATAACAATACATTTTGGTTTTTTTTAATCGGGGCTTTCAAATGTTGCCAAGAAGGGTTGTCACCACTTGTTTGCTCCAATATGGCGACGGTGAAATGTTCACTTAGCGACTGTCAACATTTGCATTTGATCAATGAAAAGTGCTGGGGTGGAGAGCTCCATTGTGAGATGATCAAGTCGCCTGCCTCGTTTTCGGACTCAGCCATTCCATTCGGTTCACCAGTGCATTCCCCTCTCCCACCTCATGGAGACTCCTGGGCTTCGTCGCTGGGGCTCCAGAGTTCGTGCTCTGTGCAACGCCTTTGACAGGCCGTTCAGAGAAAGAAGACCGATCCATATGGAATATAATCTGGTGCAATGAAGTCGATCATACAGCCTTAACCTCTTAAAAATCTTTACATGAAAGGAAATTACTTAAACATATTAAAAGCTCTTTTTTTTTAAGTTGCATGTCCTTCACAGGACGTAGCAGTCAACCCCAGCATTTTCACTGTTCGTGATTCCTGGGCAAATTTTACGTTCAGAAGTTTTCCATTGCTTTCTGAACGACCGGCTCCTATACCTTTCTCGAAACTACCAGCACCGCCATGTTTTGAACCCGGGTATACGGATTCACAAACCACATTCGCAAGCCCTTAGCCACATAAGTATTAAACATTTTATTTTATTTATTTGCCTTGGCAGAACAGTAAACATTTGACAGACAGGATCAACTTGTTTAATCCCTTAGCACTATTTGTGAGGAGGACTGTGTTATCTGCATATCTGAGTTCTGGGATTGGATTTCCACCAATTATAAATCAATCAAAACTGCCTCAGGTCTCATCATTTTTTATGCGTCTCATTACGTTTACAAGTATTTAGAGTGTAAAATTTTATCACATGGCAAATCATAAGATTTCCGGGCTCCCTGGCCAAGAAGTTAATGACAATGTTCGTAATCCCGTATATCCACGTGGGGAAAACAGCAGTGTCGAGAATCGGCAGCTGTCCGCGCCGCGCTGCTAACTTACGGGGGTATGTAAGCCGGTCGTTCAGAAAGCAATGGCAAACTTTTTTTTCGCATATCCTTTACAGGACATCGCTGTCAACATCAGCATCTTTCAGCTGATTGTTGATTTCTTGGCAAGATTACGCTCAGTAGTTTGCCATTGCGTTCTGAGCGACTGGCTCAAATACCCTGTAAGGTACCGACGCGGAGAGAACCGCTACCAATTCTCGCGCAACGTCACGTTACTTACAGGAGTATACGAGATTACGGAGAAAGTCGTGTAACCTCTAGACCAGAGAGACTGTCAATGGCAAACTACTGAACGTAAAAACTTGCCTAGTACATCAACAGCAGCTGAAAAATGCTGGTGTTGGCTGCAACGTCCTGTAAGGGATATGCAACATAAAAATAAAAATCAGAAGACATGATCGAAAATAGATGCGATATTGCAAACCAACTCACTGGACAAATGGCACCAGCACTAAAGAAAAAAACACGTATCAATAGATGCTACAAAAAGCACCCTACAATACAACCGTCCTACCAACTCTATGCTACCAATGCCAAACCTGGACATGCCAGAAAAAGAGAAAAAAGAAATTACAGCAATGGATATGAGATTCCTGAGAAGAATACTCAATGTATCAAGAAGAGAGAACATCAGTAATGAAGATATCAGGACTAAAGTGGGGGTTATAGCAACGCTAAATTTCATTAGAAAACAGCAAGATAATTGGTTTGATCATATAACTAGGCTACCAACTAACAGTAACAGTATACAACAACAAGCAATGATGTAAAAACCAAACGGAACCAGAAGAAGAGGCCGACCATGTAAACAATGGACAGAGGGAATGACAGAATCCATGGTAATCGCGATATACGAAGTCCATAAACGGACACTCTCCCGCAGTTTATTCTTCACCTCATCACCGCAAGGTACAAGAGAAACACGGTGAGATGAGATTGCATGTACTGCATTGATGTTGAACATGTATGGGGAGATAATGCAGCACCCAAACCGGTTAGTTGGATGGTTCAGCGTCCCTGGCTGCTTGTTGTTCGTGTTATAACGATTCAATTGAGTAGGTTACATGTTCTGGAAGCCGACATCTGTCACGTGCCTCTACATTTTCTTATGTTAAACGCGGTCGAAGGCCGTACTGTATTCGATGAAACAATTATGGCGATCTGCACTGTACTTTCTGCATTTCTGAAGATGATTCTCATACTGAAGATATGGTTTACTGTGATAACTATCTGCTCTTCAATGTTTTTTTAAATGCGTTGTGCTGATGAGATGAGAATGTCGTCAGGAGTCTAGTCTTTTTTTACTACTTTTTTTTTTTAAATTGCCACCAACTTCTCTAATAATGTGTATGTGTGTGTATGTGTTTGTTTGTTTGTTTGTTTTGATTTTTTAATATTTAATTTTCGTGTTATGTTTGGGTAGTTCCATTTGCATGGAACGGTCTGCTTTTACCACTTTCTTCAGTTCTATCTTGAAATTTGCTACAAGTAGTTCATGACCCATGTCCGAGAGTCCGCACCCGGCAATGTCTTCGTGGATACTATGCGTGCATATTCTCCATCTTTGTTGTGTCAAGATGTAATCAATTTGGTTCCTGCAGCTACCAAAGTAGAGCCTTTTTTTAATTATTTCAAATTTTTTTATTTGTGATTAAAACATTGTTTCTAGGCAATATTCTATTACTTTCTCCCCTCTATCATGCCAATATCCTATACCGAACAAGGCTCGAATCTTTTATTTTTCTCCTGCTCTTTTAACTCCAATTTTCGAATTGAACACCCCCCCCCCCCCCCCAGATTCCCATCCCATCAGGACTCACCCCCTCCCCCTTTTTTCTAATGTATCTTGTCGAATACTGTAACGTGTCCGAAATACAATTCTCTTCTGATGCAGTTGTTGGCGCATATACATGTACAGTTGTGATGTTCCTTTCCTTTATTTTCATTCTAATAGTAAGAGTCGATCACTGACTGGACTGTACCCAAAAAATGCTGAAGAATTGGATTTGTCCAGAGGAAACCAACTCCGTTCCGTGCACCTCTGTTTCTGTGGCTATATGATTGAGTCACGAAGCGACCTTGTCGGATTATCTCTGTTCTCAAATTCCAGAATACAAATAGTAGTTTAATTCAAGTTAGATATCTCAAATGTGTTTAGAAACAGAAGTAAAAGTATAAAATTGACGTGAAATAAAAGTATGAAATACAGATGGGCAGAGCAATTGTGCGTTCACACACCGATCAGATGGAGAAGAGCGATCAGATGGAGAAGAGCGGGGAGTGGGAGGAAGGAGAGACAGTGAGAGAGAGAGAGAGTGAGAGAGAGAGAGAGAGAGAGAGAGAGAGAGAGAGAGAAAGAGAGACAGACAGACAGACAGACACAGAGAGAGAGTGTGTGTGTGCGAGAGAGAGAGAGAGACAGACAGAGAGGGAGAGTGTGTGTGTGTGTGTGTGTGTGAGAGAGAGAGAGAGAGAGAGAGAGAGAGAGAGAGAGAGAGAGAGAGAGAGATGCCAAATGAACATTGCAGGTAGCGGGATGTGAACGCCGCCAAAAATTAACGAAGTTGGGCTATCTTAAGACTTTGGATGGCGATGTGAATGATGGCCTTGCAACTCAGTGCCAGAAGAACCTTCACAAACAAGTAAAGCAGTTAATTAAAAAGCTGCAGGTGTAATGATGCCACCTAACCCTCCTAAGCCCCCTCCCCCTCCAAATTCCTCCTCTTTAACACACATCCCTATTCTCCTCAAATTGCCTCACTCAGAAAATGGGACTGCTATATTTCCTGTGACATTCTACATTTAATCGTCCTAACAAAACTGTGGGCGTGTTGTTTGAGTGAATAGAGAGAGAGAGAGAGAGAGAGAGAGAGAGAGAGAGAGAGAGAGAGAGAGAGAGAGAGAGAGAGAGAGAGAGAGCGTTTTAAATTATTATGGACACTAAAAGGAGTGACGTGCATTTTAAATGTCAGAGGTCACAACTGCTGTCTTAGCCAGTGGTTTGGAACAACAACAAAACGAAAAATCAACCCGTTAGGGAATATTCCTGCAACCCTGGGATGTCATGGCACATGTGGAAACAACTATGAAGGCAGACTGCTTGTGTGTTCCATGCTCACAAACTGCAAAACGTGTAAGCAAATCATGCAAAAAATGGAAATACACTGTGTAGGAACATTACTGACAGCAAAGAAAAGACAATTACCAATGATGATGGTAGAGACGACACAAGCGATCTAGCTGAATATATGCCAGTTGGGGAGAAATGGATTCGTATTTTCCCATCTACAGGCAAGGCATATAATTTATCACTAAATCCGTGTAACTCTTGGGAGAGAATGTAGGGGTTGAATGAAAGAGCAGAGAAGACAATAAGGTAGCTGGTAGAGAAAATCACTGGGATGAATGAATAGAATATACAGACGGATCCGCTCAGCGAAGTGAGGAAATGCGACTGAAGCTTAATAGCTAGATGATGGGGCAAGAGCATCGCAAAGTACAGTGGTGCATATTCAAGGACAACATCCATGATAAGAGCGAAAGCTTCACAGCATGTGGAGCTATTGGCAGATGCAATATCAGTAGTTGAGGCAATCCAGTCTGGGGACATGTCTATACTACAGACACTACTGCCTTAACTGGGTAGCCAGCACAATGTCACCATATAGTGGATACCATCACACTGTGGACACGAGAGAACTGATCAACTAACTAAAGAAAGAGTAACAGAAAAGCAACCTGATGTACCAGTCACATACCATCAAAGGAAAAGAATCACCAAATCAACCAGAAAACAAACATCATCATCACAAGATGATTACCATTTTATGGACAGGCTAGAACAAATTACTTTTCTGAGCCTCAAAACAGGACACAATCAATTACACAACCACATGTACACACAACGAAAGATTGACAAATCAGTCATGTGCACATGTGGATAGCAGCTGCAGACAACAGATCACATATTGCAAGACTGAGCCAAATATGATATGTCTAGGCAAACTTTCTGGCCTAGAGAAACAACAGTGGAACATAAACTTTATGGATCACTTCATGAACTAACCAAGACAGGTAAGTTTATACAGCAGCCAAAATTCTAGACACAGATAGTCAATCTGAGGGGAAAAGAAAAGAAAAAGTGAGCGGAGTCAGTCACTGTGGCTCTGATACAGCTACCCGACACTTCATTCAACAAGGCAGTCATGATAACTGACTCTCAGTCAATGCTCTGGAAGGTTCAATCTGTATATTTCTGGCATGAGTGTGTGACACACACAGTCATCACACCTGCTAGAGCTGAAGTGGCTTAATTGTCCAGGCTCTAGCGAAAACAAGAGAACACTGAGGCTGAGCAAATGAGATATGATCCTGCTTATAAGTAACCACATGTTACACAAGGGAAAACAAAATTGATGACCACATGTGGCTGCAACTGACTGAATCAAGAATTCAGTTTGGTACTAACAGAAAGGAGTGTGGCAGAGGACAGAGTAGATGTGGAAATAACCAACTGGCCACTGGAACAACAAGTATCCACAGAGGGAGACGGAGCACAAACAGGCTAGTCCTAAGTGCTGGGCCATCTACACTATGCTATGGCTTCTCAAGTACTATTATGTTTATCTTTTATCAGAAAAACAGCATCTTTCTCTTTATTTTCATATATTTTAAGGCATATAATAAATGAATGGCAAAAGACAATTTCCCCACAGTCAATATACACTCCTTTTAGTTGTATAGAACCACACAGCTAATTTGAGCAACAGGAATTATGTGCACTTTAAGATCCAACAAAAGACTGTGAAGGCAGCCACGCATGTCTCTTTCTCCTATCTCTATCAATCACACTATGAACAGAATATGTGCAGACTGTTTTGTGTGTGCATTATAACAATAAAAGTGTAACTACACTATTCAATAACAACCTGTTTAATTATCTGTGCAGAGGTTATAATTTAGATAATCAGAGTTTATAAACCTAGCAGAACATGCATTCACAAGAAAAACTATACAAAAGCTCAGTAAAAATGCCACATGAATCCCTGTTCAAAAGAAGTTAAGTGCAGGCCAGCATTAGCAGTGCAAAGTTAAACAATATTAAGAACCTATGTCGCAACACCAGCAAACAAGGTAAACTTTTTTAGAACAAGCATTGTTCCTATGGCAACATATGGATGTCAGTCATGGACCATTTTGTATTCATTAAAGCAGACACTTGAGACCTTTGAGCTTACATGTTACAGAAACATTCTCAGAAGAGCCTGGACCAAGAAGAAGGAAAATACTGAAATTCTATCAAATCTGAACATCAAAGAATACAGGTTCATGAACAGTATTTTGTCTCATATAAATATTATTAGTGAAGTAGTCTCATTATACGATACTGGAGATATACCTTCTGAATTATGTAACTCTGTATTTATTGCAATCCCAAAGAAATCAGGAGCCTTGGAATGTGATCAATATAGAACAATTAGTATAATGTGTCACATCACAAAGATTTTGCTACGAATTATCATGCAAAGAGAGGCAGAAAATACAACCTGAAATAGGGAAGAACAATATGGGTTTGTAGAAGGCAAGGGTACAGTAAATGCTGTGTATATGCTGCGAACAGTTATTGAACGTGCTATAGTAGTAAACAAGGATATACATCTTTGCTTTATTGACTACACAAAGGCTTTTGATAGAGTTAGACATGTCAACATGGTGGATATGTTTGCAGATCTACAAATTGATGGGAAAGACATTAGACTTATAAAAAACATATATTGGAAACAACAAGCTGCCATAAGGATTGATAATGAAGTGGGACAATATCAACTTATTAAGAGAGGTGTTAGGCAGGGATGTGTAATGTCTCCAGATCTTCTTTCCCTATACAGTGAAAATATGTTCAGAAATGTAGAAGATATAAATGGAATCAGCATTGGAGGATGAAACATCAATAACATTAGATATGCAGGGACGCAGAGGTGTTTCCAAGGCACCAGGGCCGGGATCTATACTGGCCAAGACCTGCTGACACGTCCATGCCGTGCATCCTGGGCGATCAGTAGGATCGATGATTTCTCCGAAGCCGGAGAGTATTTGCCTGAATGGCGAGGAACCACCAGTCTGCACACCAATAAGCCAGACATGGGACAACGGATACTCACGCAAACCTGAGGTCCGGTATGACATCACACTGATGTTGGACATCAGGATGTATTCATTCGACATACAGGACTTCATGCTGGAGTTCACAGCCAGCGAACACAAGCAAGCAAGCATTAGATATGCAGATGATACAGTATTGATTGCAGACAATGCACAGGATCTGCAACAATTAGTAGATGCGGTTGTTGTACACAGTGAGCAGCTGGGGTTGTTGTACACAGTGAGCAGCTGGGGTTGGAATTAATTGGAGGCATTGGAGAACATCGTGACAGCTGCAAAGATCGAGGGGAAGAGAGGCAGAGGCAGACCAAGAGAAATTATGCTGGATGGATTGAGACGGTGGCACGGAGGAATATCAGCAGCAGAGTTGATCCAGAAAACTAAAGACTGAGATCTGTAGAGAGCCATGAACGCCTACGCCAGCCAGCACAGCACTTGATGATGATGATGAACATGCTTTCAGTTGATCAATGTGAATACATTCTGACACAATGTGATTATAACCTTTTTTACTTCAACATCACCATCAGCATCCAGTTTCTTACCTACTTGCCTAGGCGATCATGCCTCTCAACAAATTGTGATCTCTGATGGCATGAATCAATTCATGTGTTGACTCCCTTACGTGCCATGATACAAGACTGTCCAGAATTCTGTCACATTGTCTACCACTGTCTCTCTTTCCATAAATCTTTCCAGTTGTCACAACATGTTCTTTATCAATTTTGTATTGAAGCATGATTATCTCGGGAAAGTACAGTGATGGTTTCCCCTTGCCTTTCGCCGGTTTGTGTATGGTTGACTCCACTAGCCTTTATCTAAGAAGGCAGACCATGCAAGACAGCAAGGGTAGAGGTTGTGTATGGCGGCCCTTACCCGCTGATAGCCATCTCATAGTGTTGAGGTATTTCAGAGATAGTTGCCCCTGACCCACCAACTAACTGGCCTCCTCACAGCAACCGCTGCCTGTGCTGGTCCACGGCTGCTAAATTATCATATTCACAGCTAACCTCTAGAGGCCACTCCATCGTCAACCACCCGGTGGACACGCCTAGTAGTAGGACAGGCTCCTACCCAAGGACTTCAACATCATGGCCATAAACCAAAATTGTGTCACCAGTTGTGACATTTAAAAGAAAGTTTATGTCAGCATTGAAACGATCCACTCACTGATGACAGACTGTGAGTTCAGTTCATGCACAGGCAGGTGTGGCACACATTTAGTGACAACGTGATGCTTGTTCAATGATGAACTTTTAGAGATTTTTACGTCATTAGAGACTTCATGAACAGTAGATTTAAAATGCTCATGGTATTGCATATGACTCAAACAGTTGTCCTCATAGGCTCGTTTCAGCATTTGAAAAACTTAACTAATTTGAAACAGAGCCTCACCCAAATTTGTTATTCTTCAAGATCCTTCATTGTTGAACATTTTAAAAACAATTACCATGTGCACTCCATGTGTCTTCACCTTACAGTACGCACATCAAGAATAACCATCAGGCCATGATCACGATATTATTATCGGACCAAAGGTAAATGTCTCTGGCACTGGTGTAGTAGAGAGCACGCTGACCCACTTACTTGTCAAACTGTCTTAATAGCCCAGTTTATATTTTGGGCTGCCCATGTAAGTGGTAAAGTTTACTCAGTAATATACCTAATTTTGACTAGATGTGTTGCAGCAATGGGAAATCCATTTGGAGAATGACCCATGCTGAACACATGTTAGGTGTCTTGGGTTACTACAGAACTGTCATGTTTAAAGAAAGCAATGCTTTAACATAGCAATACCATAATCACCTAAGAGGACAGAAATGCTGTAAACAAAATAAATAATAATTAGTGCTAGATTTTAAAGAAAAATGCAGGCAAGCAGATACATCTATATTCTCAGTGAACAAAACAGTGATGCTGAAAACATGTAATATAATCTCTCAATTTTTAGCTCTCCCTCCCTCACACAAACATATCATCCAAATGGCTTGTTCTGCACTTGACACTCTTTCAAAATGTGTCTAAACATAAGCCAGAAGCTCCGCCTATGTTGCTGTCATCTGTAAACTGTCTAGCACACCTTGAATTTATTTCTGGTATGGTATTCTTCTTCTCTGAATCCCTGGAACTCCTCCCTCTATAGTTATCATTTCCAGAAATTCATACCTATTTTTATGGATTCAAAACCATTCATTTTCTTCAATTGTATTTCCCTTAATAATAAATCTTCTTCAATATTGAGTTCTTTTTGGATATAACTGTGTATGCACTTTATTTTTTTTTTCATCAAAAGTATTTGTAATAAATACACTCCTGTAACACTTATATTCAAAGACATCCATGTGCTTTTCAGCTAATGTGCTGAATGTTCACATTTCACATCTGTATGTTGAAGCAGGAAATATGTATATACTCTCTGTATTCTGACTGTTCTTGCTCTATCTGTTTTCAGTCCATTTATACTGCCTGTTTTAGTTTTTGTGGAACACTGGTTGGTCTTTTAATTACTATCCTCAAATTTCTATGTCCATCATCAAACACACTTAATCACAAATGTCTCATCATTAATAACATTGGTCTTGCGTGACTTATCAAGGCAAATGTTCTGTGTGTATGTATGTATGTATGTATGTCAGCGTTGACTAAATGATGCACAGTTCCAGTACAGTACTCGAACGTGTCCGATGCCCAATCTGTCACATTTTAAGCGCCTTCTGCGTGTGCCCGCCCTCTTACCACGCCGTGTTCTTGTCGGTCGTCTGGTCGTCATGTTAGGCTTAACTATCGCCACCGGGCGCCGATGATATGCCGAAGGGAGTCCGGGCGCGCGTGCACGAACTCTGTTGCACGGTCCGAACTCCATTTCACCACGAAAAACACACTTAATCCATACATATTTTAGAAAAAACACGTTCCATTTTACGGGACGAAGAAATGTCCCGCCATCTTGCTCAAGGGAACTCACTCTCCTCCCATTCTTGAAAAATTACTGTAAGGAAACGATATTGTGGTCTTACAAGAAACACAGCTCGGTGACGGAACAGTCAATGTCGCGGGATTTCAGGGATTCTTTAACAGGCGACACCTCGGACAGGCCATTCTGGTCCGCGACAACATACTAGTGTCTGAGATCGATATGTCTTCCTGGAACAGTGATGCCCTGCAAGTGCAGGCATTAAGAATAATGACACCAGTGCAGCTTGTAATCGTGAACGTGTATGCGCGGAATGGGAAGGTCGACGTGCGACAATGGCAGAGTTTGTTCGATATGGATGAAAGGCATATCATCTACTGTGGGGACTTCAATGCCAGAGGCAGTCAATGGGGGAATTGCATCACCAATAGACAGGGAGTAGATCTGGAGGACGCCCTGGCATCTGCTGCCCTAATCTGTCTGAATGATGGGAAGGTCACTAGAATAGCCACTCGACCAGGTGACTCTGACAGCGTCATTGACTTGGCTCTGGTGTCGCCCACCATCGCACCAAGGTGCCGGTGGAGCACACTGGGATACCACGATAGTGACCACTACCCTTGTGTCATCCTGATCAAGAAAGACGGGGCCATGAGTCAAAGAAACAAGACAAATGCCTTCCCGTACGACAACACTGGTCAAGACACCATAAGCAAGATCAGAAGAAGAAAACTAACTTCCTCCCACAGGAGACAAGAAAGATGGTTGCAGCCACCATGGTGGAATGGAGAGGTTGAGAAGGCATGGCTGGGAAAGAGGCAGGCTGTCAAAGACTGGCAAAAGGCCAGAAAGGCTAACATGCCACAGGTTGAATTGGCGAACCTGAAGACTGAGGTCGATAGGATGACGACTTTTTTCAAATCCTGCGCCAAACAGGCCAAGGCCGAGAAATGGGACGAGTTCTGCAGGAAGGTGTGCTCCGAGCGATCTCTTACGACATTCTGGCGCCTCCACAAGAGCATGAACGGTGCTGCACAACGTAGGGGTATTCCAGACTTTCAAGGCACAGACCTCGCATGGAAAAAGTCGGATGCGGATAAAGGTAAGGCCCTTCTTGCACGCTACATAGAACAGACTGACCAGACAGACGAGCCCGCCAGACAGAGGACCACGACGACACTCTCTCAGTTGTGCGAGGGGGTCGGGACAGACGAAGAATGGACAATCACAGCTGAGATATTGCGTGCGATGCTCAAGAAATCACCTAACACCGCCCCAGGCCCAGACGGCATCCGATATGGTGACCTACTGGTGATATCAGATGATGACATGGAAGAACTGGCCAGAGAATTCAACACCAGTATCCAGAGGGGTCAGGTCAAAGAAGAATGGCTACACAGCTACTTGCTGCCGCTGCCAAAACCGAACAAAGACCATTCCAAGATAAGCGGCTACAGAATCATTACGATGCAGAATACTGTTGGCAAGCTACTGGAGAAAATTGTAGCACAGACTTGCTTGGGACTTGGAACAGCTCGGCTGCTTCCCGCCCACACTTGGAGGATACAGACACAACAAAGAGTCATGGCTGAATGCGGCAGTCTTTGCTCAAGATGTTTACGAAGGATTTCAGGTCAGAGAAAAGACATGTGCGGCCGCCATAGATTTAGAGGACGCATATAACAGAGTATCTTTCGAGCACCTGACGCAAACCCTCCTCAGACTGAAAGTGCACCCTCACCTTGTACGATGGATAGCTGCAGTTCTGCTCCAAAGGAAGGTGGTGCTAAGATGCGGGAGTTGGTCTTCTGAGCCGATAACGATATGTCCAGGATTGCCGCAGGGTTCACCACTGTCACCAGTACTATTCAACGTGTATACGGTGCCGATCACTGAACAACAGTTGGACGGGAGGGGTAGGACTCTGTCATTCGTTGACGACATCCTCGTATATCGACAGGGTCGAGATAGACAGGCGGTTGCCAATGATATACAGGGCGAACTAGATCGAATTTCCTCATGGTGTGCTGATGCCGATGCCCTTGTCAACCCTG
The DNA here is from genome assembly GCA_963921405.1 of Cepaea hortensis. Classification (NCBI taxonomy): domain Eukaryota; kingdom Metazoa; phylum Mollusca; class Gastropoda; order Stylommatophora; family Helicidae; genus Cepaea; species Cepaea hortensis. The sequence goes on along the minus strand of OY992895.1, from coordinate 55,725,581 downwards.
CAAAGGCAACGGTTACATGGTTCTCACTAAACAACCATATTGTGAAAACAGACCTGCCGGCAGTAAGAATGGATGGGAGCAGTTTGAGTAGAACCCAGTCAATGACATATCTTGGCGTGAGGCTTGATCGTAGCCTGTCCTTCAGAGATCATGTCGATTATGTCATAACGAAGGCTCGAAAAGGTTTGTCAGCAATGAGAGTCATGGCGACTGCCAATATCGAGCAAAGACTGCTAATACTTCTGTTCCAAGGACTTGTACTTTCACGCATCGAGTATGCCCTGGCCATCCTCACTGTCAGCCCTACACAGATTGGAAGACTCGAAAAGGTACAAAACGAAGCCATGCGCATCATTTTTAGCTGCACGAGAGACACCAGCAGTGTAGCAATGAGATACCTCCTTGACTTCCCGACAATGGAACACAGGATCAAGATCTGGAGAGCTCGTGCATACTTAAAAATAAGTGCAGATGAGCAGCACCCTCTGCATGACGCTATATTCAGAGAAAAGGGTGACAGGCTAAAGAGGGGCAAATCATGGATGGGTCGGGAGGAAGATGTCGTCAGACAGGTCTGCAGTCTTACCAGTATCAACCCCGGCAAGGAATGGGTGCCGGTGCCTCCAGCCTTTAAGTGCACTTTCTCCTGCATTATCACACTCGACAGACGGTGCAGAGAGCAGAACCCTACCGCTGTCAATGCAGAGGTTAACGCGCTCATCTATGAACACTCAGATAGCTCCGAAGTGCTCATCTATACAGATGGATCCGTTGTAAAGCAGCAGAGAAGTGCGTGGGCATTTACAGCCCGTTCAGCGGGCCGAACCGTTCAAGAATCCAGTGGTGCCCACTCTATGACCACGAGCAGCATGACGATGGAGGTGATGGCAGTTACACAGGCTTTCATATGGCTGGAATCACAGCATTATACCAACGTGTGTGTACTAAGTGATTCAATGAGCATGATTCAGAAGGTCGAAGCTGGATCTGTACGTAGACAGTGGACTGAATCGCTGCGGAAGTCTGTTGTCCGTAAAGTCACCTTCATCTTCGTCCCGGGACATGCGGGAGTCGAGGGAAATGAACGAGCTGACAAACTGGCTGGCTCTGCACGCCCTGTAGATGGCCAGCCCATGGATCGTGCCGATGTTATTAACGTCCTTAAAGATTTGGCGAGAACAGAGGATTTTGACGTCAGTGATTCCACATCGCTGTCCAGGATTAAAGACCTGGGAGTAAGTATCGGCACAGCCAGACGCGAGAGGTACATCGGGAAAACAAAGTGCCTTGTCAACCAACACAGAACTGGCACTATTAGCCACCGGACGCTGATGCATATGCTGGGGGGAGGATCTGAGCACCTATGGACATGTCCGGAGTGCAACGAAGATACCCCAACTGATAACTACACTGATAACTGATAACTGATGTATGTATGTATGTATGTATGTATGTATGTATGTATGTATGTATGTATATGTATTTCTATAAAAGAGACTGTATGTTTGTGGTTAGGAATGTATTTGCTGCGTTCGCGAACGGTCCATCCGATTGAGATGACATTTTCTACACGTCTTCCTTTCATTCCAGTGCAACCAACTGTAATAGTTTCTTAGGGGGCAATCATCTATTTACTTACTAAAATTTCATTTTGTAATTGTATGACTTAACATAAGAAATATTCTATAAAGGGATATAACTTTTAGTAGCATTGCTATATCTTAGGTTAAGTCCCCTGGCTAAATCAAATCAAAAGCTATAGATAGCTAGATAGATAGACAGATAGATAGATAGATAGATCTGACCCGATAGATAGAGAGGGTAGGATAGACGGAGGGAGAGACGGACGGGCAGGCAGACAGACAGATAGATAGACAGACCAGACAGACAGACAGCCGGGTCGACAGACAGACAGTCGGGAACGGGAACTTATATGACTACTTATATGAATTAAATGAGATGCTCCCCACCAGGGACTGGGTGAAGCCAGGCCAGGTCAGACAGTCAGGAACGGGAGCTTATATGACTACTTATATGAATTAAATTAGATGCTCCCCACCAGGAGCTGGGCGAAGCCGGGTCAGACAGACAGATAGTCGGGAACGGGAGCTTTTATGACAACTTATATGAATTAAATGAGATGCTCCCCACCAGGAGCTGGATGAAGCCGGGCCGGGTCAGACATACAGACAAACAAGCAGACAGAAAGATAGACAGATAGATAGATAGATAGATAGATAGATAGATAGATCCCCGCCAGGGCCTGGGCGAAGCCGGGCCGGGTCAGCTAGTATGTAATAAACTGCACACTTTCTGTAATTTGTCTCTATTGATAAATATAACTATTTATATTTTTGTTTCATCGCTTGTCATTATTTTGATTGCCTAGAGATATAAATTTTGTTTTCACTTTGCTCTTGCACTGACTTGATTAGTTTCTCAATTCCCATTGGTGTTACTGAAAGTAATAAAGAGTTGTCAGAATATCAAAGTTGAGGAATTTTTATTCCTCCAGTGACAATGGAATTATATTGCTGATTGGCAATATTTTCTCGAGCATTTCCTCATATTCTTAAGTAAATCTGATATGGGAATAAAATGTAACCCTGCATGACTTCCTGTTCTATATCAAACCAATATGTTGTATCATCACATACTCTAATAGCTGTCTTTTGTTCACTGTAAAGTGTTTTCATTATATATATTTCATTGAGTTCCATAGTTATTCATGTCCTACACAGCTAAATGCTTTTGGGTCTATAACACAAGCATGCAGATCTATATTGTACTCTCTTATTTTGTTTCCTATAGTTTCCCTCATCTTAAATATGTTATCACCCATAACTCTATTGTCTCAAGCCAGCTTGTACTATAAACTCTGTCTACCTGCATGTTAAATAATATGTGTTCTTGTGTGACTTATCAAGGCAAATGTTCTGTAACTGCTACATTATTGCATGCCATTTTTTGGGGGCATTGGGATATATATTGTTCTCTTCTACTCCTTTTATGTGTGTGTGTGTGTGTGCGCGCGCGCATGTGTGTGTGTCTGTGTGTGGGGTGTGCATGTGTGTGTGAGAGTAACAATACCACTAATCAATCAGCTATTCTTGAGGTCAGTTCAGTGACTGATTCAGATTCTTAATTCAGTTTATTATTAACTAATGCTCTGAATTGTCATGCTACCAATCTGTAGCAGTTTTTAAAATGATTGATTGGTACAAATGATAATAAAAAAATATAGCAGTTGATTCTGTATACCTAGTTCTAGTTTGATTCTGTATACCTAGTTCTAGTTAGCTTGATTGTGCTGTGCAACAATGAAATGGGTATCAACATTAATAGGTTACTTCCACCTGCAGGTAAATGTCAATAAGAAAGCAGAAAACAGTGATGGTAAACAGACAACAATGGAGGTGAAGATAGCATAATCCCTTCTGTACACAGGACACATAATTGGCACTAGATTATGTAATAATAATAATGTCAAGTGAAGATATGCATACATTTAGCAATTTTAGTTAAGGTAAATTAAAACCAGTCAGTGCAAATTTAAAGCATATATACCACGATATTATTTAACCATTGATAACTATCCACGATTAAAAACTTCTTTACAGTAAATAAGATTAATTAAGATGTTTTCGTGGTTTGCAGTTCTTTCTTTGTCTTAGTAATCTGAAACAACTGAGTTTCATCTTCTACCCAAATAATTGGCACCATGTCTGGGAAGAAAAGGAAGCGAGGAAATAGCTGTTGACCTTAGCATGTGGTAACATATTAAGTATATATGACGCCATATCAATACACTTGTCCTACCATAAGACTACCTACTATCTGACAACTAACTCGGGACCTCAGCTGTTCCTGAGGTCAACCGTCAGTTCAGTGACTGATTCGGATTCTGAATTCAATTTATTAATTTTAACTAATGTTTTGAATTGTCGCGCTACAAATTATATTAGTTTAAAATTTACTTACGTGTTTATCGCAGTTATCAACATAAAATTGAATTGAACAAATGCAGGTGGCAGAACATTAATAGTTTCCACGTAAAAATTCATATAATAAACATTACTTCAAGTACAGCGAATTGATTGCAGTCTGGTTCGCCGTCTTCCAAGGCTACAAACTATTGATCCTGGTGCATACAAAGTGTGTCCAAGTTAACGGATTAAATAATATTATAATAACTTCAACAGTGCATGGTGTGTAAATCCTTCTCTACATAGGAACAAGTTCTAATAATAGAAATTATATAAACGTGCAGTAAGTATAAGAAATCATCCGTTTGAAATATTTTTAAAATATGTTTTTAATCCCTTTTTCTTTTGTGGATAAATTATTCACACGAATGCTATAATAAATCCGTTACTGATAATTGTCCATGTTTTACAATTATTCTACAATAGATGCTTGCCGAGATGGCCTTTGTTTATAATATGGAGTAATAAACAGCTGGCAGGGTCAAATGCTATATTTTTACTGCAGTTAATATCAAAGTATAATTTTTCACGATTTATATTTTAAAATTATTGCAAGATACATTGGATACAGGTAAACGAGAATAAGTACCAACATTATTACAATCACTATAAGCTTCAAATCTGGCTGTGTGAAGGGGAGACCACTGTTACGTTGTTTCTTTCAGTCAGAAGTGGACGACGAACAACAATGCTACATTTTAAAGAGTTTGGATTCTGATTTACTTCTATTATGTAAGTGTTTCGTGTGGACATTATTGATATATTCGGCTTTAAAGGCATACAATACAATCTGAGCATGTTTCTGCAGCCAATTTATTAGGGGTCTGCGTGGTCTCGAGGTATGGTGTCCGCCTCGAGTGCTGGAGGTCCCGGGTTCATTCCCCGCTGAGGACCGGGATATTTTTTTTCACGAGGTAATAAAATTTCCCCTGGTCTCTGGTTAGTGAGATCGGACGCCTGTGTATTGTTGTGCACGAAAAAGAGCAGCCTAACGGCGCTGCCCGGGCAAAATCATAAAGTATTTCAGGATCCTCGCCAGTGCTACGGAGCTCGTGCACTGAGCTGAGTTTCTCCAGACAGGCTTGAGTTAGGAGGAGAACGGAGCACTTATGGGCTACACCCGTGTGCCGTGATGCTGATCCATCAACTAAGCTAAACAACAATGTTATTACTGTTATAAGCGTGGATGTTTGTGTAGGAGGTCGAATAAATTAAATTAATTCAGTTGTTCATTGAATTATTTCATTTTCAATTATTTAGTTTCTTAATCGTAATAATTTCAGTAAGTATTTTATATAATGACGGAAGTTGCGTTTAGGTATATCAGTACAATTTTCTAAATTGCTTTTCAGTAATGTAATCTGCATAGTTTGGCAGCTGTTGAAAGTTGCCACCCAAAGTCAAAGGGTCTCTACATTAATTCTTATTTTAAGTTAAGATATCAATGTTTTGATTGTTTTGTGTGTAAATATAATTTAATATTATAGTTATACTATAATAAAATAAAATAAAATCTGTTTTTTAAATAAAATAAAAATTGTTATTAAAAAAAAGAAACACCTAGCTGTCGAAGGCACATACATAGCCATAATTTTGATATTCAATAACTTTTTTAATATAATGATTTAATTGTTCAAGTTGCACACAAGCATACCTTAGGGTTCAGACATTCAATTGACAGTTGTTTTACATCTGAGTCATGAGAGAATTTTGGCGTACGGGCTTTCCCGTGAGTATGGCGTGTGGCCTCGTCTTGCATCGATTATCGACTGGCATCTCCTGGGCAGACGTCTGATGTGGATCTGTGGGATGGCTGCCGACTCTTCCTGGAGTGCCTGGAACAGATCACAATGATTGGCTGGAGCAACGTCTTGGCGACAAGCATGTCTATGCATCTCATCCCACAGGTGCTCAATCGGACTCATGTTTGAAGACAGGGATGGCAGAGAAGGGTGAGAATGTTGTTGGCAGTCAAGAACTGCGTGGTCAACCGTGCACAATGGGGTCTGGCATTGTCCTGTTGAAACACTAAACTTTTGGTAACCAAAAGTGGAAGGACATGGGGTTGAAGAATTTCATTGATGTATTGTGGCGCATTAAATGGGAACCAATTGACTCCTTCCGCTGTAACTGATCATTCCCAACACCATAGCACTTCCACCAACATGCGGTGGAGCTTCATTACCGCAATTGTGGTAGATTCTTCTCCGCTGTAATAAAAAGAAAGATTCGTCACTAAACCAGACACATCTCCATTGGTTGTCTGCTGCCCAAGGACGATGCTGGTTAGCCCAAAGAAATTGATTTTGGCAATGGTGGAGTGTAAGGACAGGTCTACGATAAGATCGTTGTGTCCGAAGTCCATGGTCATGAGGTCTAGTCCGGAGTTTGATCAGACACATGACATCCTGCGGCAATGGTTGGGCAGTTGAGGAAGAAGTTGTAAACCTGTCTCTGAGATGACGAAGCCGAATAAAGCGATCAACCGCTGCTATTGTCACTCTGGGTCGTCAACTGAGCCAGAGGCTTGGAACCGGTGCCAAAGTCGACTGATGGTACTCTGATGCACGTTTAGAAGCCTGGCAACTTGACTTTGACCTGTATAAGTAGGCCAATAGAAATGTTCCTTAAATTTATCGATGGAGGTGCCATAGACATTTGCTTGAAAATGAACTGAATTGTTTTGTGTAGCATTATCCTTTTATAGGTTTTCAGTTGCGTAGTCAGTGAATAGTGTTCACCCCAAATATTGTTGCTTTCACATGCGCGCATCATGAGCTGTGGTAAAAATTTGGTCCAAACACTATCCACCACTGCATTGTAACGATTACAAAAACGAAAGCAATTCAGGTCAACATGTGCATGTGACACTGTAAAAAACATTTCAGGCTGTTTTTTATATACCCTAGCACCAAATTTAACTTACAAACTCATAAAAAAGCACCCTCGGATAGCTATGCGTTTCTTTTTTTTTTTTTCTTTTTTTTTTTTGAACAGTATAGTTCATCATTTTTTAGTTATTGTGTGAGATGGTGAGTCATGACTGCCCCCTCTTATTGGCATGTCACACAATATATGATTGGTGACAATGACAGCAGTACAACACAACTGATTAAATAAGCAAAAACTGACACACATAAAGGTATTGCCCTATGGGTGTGAAGTGTTAGACTTGCACAATGTCACAGCGTGTGCAGGTCTGAATGGGTAAGAACACATGTTCTTAGACATCTGGTGTGCTGATGCCGAGGTAAGTGGTTCAACCCCTATAGTGGACAGCTGGACTAAAATGTTGACCTGTCGTCCTTGACTTGGGGACATAAATTACAAGTACCGCTGAAATCGGAGTGGGTTCGCCTGATGGCAAGGGTCACTGTTAATAGGGAAAGCTAATCCATATGCAAAATTGAGTCCATCATTACTATAAATAGTGTGTATGGGCTACACGTGAGTTCAAAGGCGAGCGAGCGCCAAAAAAAAATATCAAGACATCCCATTGAGAGGCAGAAAAAAAAAACTTCAAAATTATCAGACACCCATTTAGAGGTGGAAAAAACAAACTTCATAATTATTAGACATCCATTCAGAGGTGGAAAATATTAATATAATTCCAAACAGAATCCAGCCCCTTTTCCTCAGGTGAAGTGACTATTCGCAATTCCATTGCGAATATAAAAAAATTATATTCACAATTCTATTGCGAATAGAAAAAAAATTATATTCGCAATCGAAGTAGGTCACTGGATTATTCCTACACGTGTGTCCATATTACAATATATTGTTAATAATAATATCAACGTGTCCTCTGTAGCTTAGTGGTTAGTATCTCCGCCTGGTGCACGGGAGCTCGAGGTTCGATTCCCCGCCGGGGAGGCAACATTTTTTTTATTCATTTTCAGGAATTCGGTGACACCAATGCTAGTCTGATGATTTCGCTTTAGGCATATGTTTTCTATGGGTTTTGTGTATTAGGTGTTGTTTATCTTGCTGCACAAGAACCTGCACACTTGTCTTTTTGTTCTTATCTGTCCTCTACTTTTGTTGTCTTGGGAAAGGAACTTAGCCACCCGAACACGGGTTCTTCTCTCTCTCTCTCTCTCTCTCTCTCTCTCTCTCTCTCTCTCTCTCTCTCTCTCTCTATCTCTCTCTCTCTCTCTCTCTCTCTCTATCTATCTCTCTCTCTCTCTCTCTAAGTCTCGATCTCCTACCTCTCCCTTTCTTGTCTTTACCACTCTTTAATGTCTTTCAATACATCTTTCTCATATCCCTGTCTCTCACACTATCTTCGTTATCTATCTCTCTCCTCTCTCTTGTCCACCTGCTTCAGATATACCGGGTTTTCCTGCACTTTATATGCGTAGCATTTCCTTATCCTTGTTTATTTATTAATTAATGAGGCCAGTCAATCGAAATCTGGTGTTTGAATTGCCTAATCATGTCTCGCTGAGGCGAAGCATGTTACTGTCAGCTTGGACCAGAACAGAGTCACTCAGAGAGGTTGCAATGGAGGCCATAGAAAGTGTCAAATTAAGAGAATCATCACTGCTGCGATATTATCAGGACATAAATAGTAGGACGGTAACGTAAACAAACATGGATGCCTGGTAACAGTAAGTGTACAGAAACGAAAGTTGACAATTCTTGAACTCGCCTGGGGACAGAATTATTTGTAGGGATCGTTATTTATTTGTATTGGGGATGCCTGTTCTGAAAAATTATTCTTGATATTTAAACAGGACTAACGTAATGTAAAAATAAAACGGGATGCCAAAAGAACAGACAGAAGTAAGAAGAAGAGTGATTCATGAAAAAAATACAGAGAAATCGGCAGAATTAAACTTGCAGCAGTGAACATTCCTATTTAAATTAACCACCTTCTTAGACTTCTTAATGGCCCAAACTAAAATTGACTAGTGAGCAGACGCTGTGACATGTTTGTTACTTCCCGCAATTCGATTGCGAATATAATTTTTTCCAGCAGATATTTTTTTTCCTGTTGCACACACAAGCTGAGAAAATGATTCAAGATTCAGGCAAATGGTAAAAATTTTCAGGCGCCATGAATGTCTACCCTCGTACCCATTTTACAGTACATGGGAAACCTTAGTGATATACTTGTCAGAAACAATCAAATACCCTATGTGCCTCAAGGTGTGTAAATGGCTTCTTTACTTTACTTATTGTAGTAATGATCCAATTTGGCAAGTCTTCATCTTGCACCAGGTCTATATTCTTGCCCCAGTTATGTCATATGCCAACCCATCCAAGCACTTATCTATTTGTCTTTCCTTTGCTCTTTCCCGATCAAGTTTGCCATTTGTTTTTAAGTTTACTGTACTCTGTTTTAAGTATTTTTCTACATGTATTATTATCCATTTCAGGTTACTAATGAAGATGGCATAGCGAAAGGACTAGATTGAGAAGCTATAATGCAAACCATGTTTATGGCCCTTTAAATCATTTGACTTCACTTCAGCAAAGAGGAAATTAAATTTCTGGCAGAAATGTCATTGTGAAGCTGTGTTGTCTCTTGCTGCGTAAAACTAATTTAGTAATGTTTTACATTTAGAACACTCAAATCTGTTCCTCATCATGGAGGATACCTCAGCTGATAGAAATGAGACAGGGGAGAGCTTGGAAACTACAGTTACCTCCTCAGGGAGACCAAAGCGCAAACTAAAGCCAAGAAACTACAGTGATGAGTTTTATATTTTTGACAATCATGGGAAGTTTCTACCAGCAAATACTCCTCAAAAAGTGGACAGGATCTTTGCCACTAGCACTCCAGTGAAACAGCCAGGCATGGGGAAACAAGGAAAAGCCAGAAAACACAAGCCTGTAGAGTCCCTGCACTCTAATGATGTTGATAGTAGCAACGTTTCTGATGGGACATCACCTGCAGTTTCACAGACTGAAATATCAGAAGTAATATTGGATGCTTCTCATTCAATAAAACAAGAATCACCTAGAAAAGTGTTTGACATGTTTACGTTAGTTTCAGAGACTGGCAATCAAGATAGTAAGAATAATGTGATAGCACATACGGCTATGGAAAATGGACAAGAGAATAGTGTAGAAGAAACTGAAAACAACAGTAGCAAATGCATGCTTGTGTGTAAAACACAGAGGAACAATCGGTCAGATGCTTCATGTCCAGAAAAGGAGAAATCACGTAGCAGACAATCTAGAAAAAAGAAGTCAGCGCTAGAAGAAGAGGAAACTAAAATACTGCGTTCAAAGACAGATATTGAGCCTCAAAGTTTAAAAGGTAGCAGCAAGAAACGAAAGCTTGATATTGAGCCTCAAAGTTTAAAAGGTAGCAGCAAGAAACGAAAGCTTGATAATATCAGTTTACCTAATGGTGATGATGTTAAAGAAGAAAGTAGCAAGCAAGCTAAGGTTAATAAGAAAGGTTTAGACAAGACTGTAAAGAAGGAGTCAAAGAAACAAAAAGTTGACATCTCAGATAGTTTTCTCAATGAAAATGTGATCAGTGAAACTGAAAGAGCTGAATTATGTGAAGTCAAGAAACTTAATGAAAACAGAATTGTGTCAGACGCAGATATTGCTAATAAAGTTAGCAAAGTGAAAAACACACTAGGAGTGGTTGTGGAAAAGTCTGTATCACATGAAAATGGCACAGAAGAGGGAACAGGATGTAATCTTAGTTCCAGTGAAATTAGAAAACAAAGTGAAGAGTCAGGTGAAAGCAACACATCTGCTTTGACACATGAAGTTATAATGAGCAGTCCACATACAGTCACAAAGAGCACTCCACGTGATACTGGCACAACTCCTGCAGCCATAACAAGACAAAGAGGAAGGTCACGTAAAAATATGTCAACAGATTTGCTAATAGAGTCTCCAAAGGCAACTTCAACCCCTGTGAGAAGAAAGTTACCTGTGAAGAACAGAGTATCTGAAATTAGTGCAGAGTCTCCAAAGGCAACTTCAACTCCTGTGAGAAGAAAGTTACCTTTTAGGAACAGAGTATCTGAAACTAGTGCAACACCTGTCTGTGAAGAACCAGGGGTTCAAAACTCACCTAAAAGTGTTACAGTTGGTATGTCCGAAGATATACATCATCAGAGGAACAGTATCACTGACCTAGATCCTCACCTACAGGAAGAAAAATGTGAACTACAGTTTGAAAGTAGCGTGGTTTCTGCACCACAAAAAAGACCAAGAAGACGGCCATCTAAATATATGTCGCAAGAGAGGATAATAAACAAGTCCCTAGAGGCAACTGAAAACCATTTCACTCAGGCTGGAAGTCACAGTGCCACTAGCATACATTCTCAGTCACAGGAAGTAAAAGATGAGATACATGAATTAAAACCTGAAACTAGTTCAACTTCTGTATCAGTAGAAAGACAAGAAAGGCCACCTACATGTGCGTCACAAGAGAGAACAATAAACACATCCTTGGAGGTAATGGAAACGTATTTAGCTCAAGTTGGAAATGCCACCAGCATACATTCTCACCCACAGGAAGTAGATGAGGTGCAGTCTGAAAGCAGTGTAACTCCAGTAATAGTAAAAAGGGGACGACGGGGAAGGCCCCCTAAATGTGCCTCACTGAAGGCTGAAGGTCATGGTGACACTAGTGTAGAGCCTGAGTTGCTCGAGGTGAAAGATGAAGAACAGTGTGAAGAGAAGGTAGTTGTCACAACACACAAGAAGAGAAGAGGGAGACCACCAGTTATTGTTCCAGTACAACGAACAATTTTACCAACTCCGGTAAGTTGTGGTGACGTATTTCTTTCAGTGTATGTTTATTTGTTATTACAATTGTTTGTCACTGTCATATTGTCTGTTCTGTCCAAGTTTTGATAAATTTTACTGAAAGTTTATTTAAGAAGCTCAAATGTTTTTCGTCTCCCAGCTGCATTACTAAGACACCTAGAATGTGTCTGTCAGTTATCCTGTAAGTTCTTGTACAGTCAGTTTGTGTACTTACTTCAAATGTGGGTCCTGAGTAACATAAATATTTGTTATTTTAGTTCTGCTTAAACAGCAGACAGATAGATACATGGATACATATAAAATGCCTGAAAACAGATCTGTTTAATTATAAAAGTAATCATCAGGTGTAGAAAATTCCAGGGGCCTGGTTACACTCAGAAATTGTTGTACCTGGTGTCTAAATTTTGAATTATTTTCTTAGAATATTTGCAAACAAAAAAATATACTGGCTCACGAGAAATAGAGGCAAGCTAATGAATTATGTTTAGTTTTTTTCTAACTTTGACATTGATATTGACAGTATTATGTTCTTGTGTATGGTTTTTTAATGTAGTTCTGAGTTTATTGTCATTTGGTTTTCCCAGACTCCACATCCACCGTCAGGAAATTCAGCATACACCTGCCAACACTGTGGGCTAGGGGAGGATAAACCTGCTGCTATGCTGAAACATATGATGACTAAACATTCCTTAATGGTAAGGGCATCAGTAATTTATTTTCCTTATGTTTTTGTATCACTGTATTGGTACCTGATATATTCTGAATTCTCAAAAGTGCTTCCATTGTTTGCAGAGAGTGCATGCATATTCATGTATGAATGTGTTTGTTTTTAGTGAAAACAGTATCTTCACTTTAGTCTTTGTCAGTTCTCTTCTGAAGTATTCTTTGGATTGATACATCCTGAGAATGTTTAATTTAAGAAAAAATGCAGTAGGGGCACATTTTGCATGAGCTCAAATCATGCAGTTTTAAGTATATATGACTAGGTTGCTGGTCGATGGAGAAAATGGTAAAAATTAAAAATATGAATATGTACATTTAAAATGGAGCACCAGATTTGTTTATTACCAAAGTGCTGCACTATCTCACACCATCTCATGGTAATTCAGCATTGGTGCTGTAATAGCTTCACCAGACTACTGGATAAATTAAAACCTAAAACATTAGAAATCAAGAGAGAGGGGGAGAAAGTAGCTTAGGACTATATTATTATTATTATCATATTTAAAGTTAGTTTTATTATTACAGTATTTACTATAGTAATTGTTACTATAGTATTAATTTGTGCTATTGATATGAAATATGTGTGATGTTTATTCAACCATTATCCTGTATCTTATTGTGTTCCTCCATGACAGTATAATTCCTTTGACTTCTACAGAAGCTTTTAGTCATTTGTTTAAAAAAGCCGTTGCTTTCCTTCTTGGCTTTGATCATACTGTTCGGTGACCATAGCATAGCTATTGTCTCTATAAAGAGATCTTATGACTACAATCGCAATATTTATTGCAATCCCGAAGAAATCAGGAACCTCGGAATGTGATCAACATCGAACAATTAGTATAATGAGCCACATCATTTTGCTGAGAGTTATCATGCAAAGAATTAGGAAGAAAATACAACCCGAAATAGGAGAAGAACAGTGTGAATTGTAGAAGGCAAGGGTACAGTAAATGCTGTGTAGTATATACTGAGAACAGTAATTGGATGTTCTATAGAAGTAAACAAAGATCTATATCTTTGCTTTATTGACCACACAAAGGTTTTCGATAAAGTGAGACATGTCGACATGATAAGGATGCTTGAAGATCTAAAAATTGATGGAAAATACTTTAGACTTGTAAAAAACATATATTGGAAATAACAAGCTGACATCACAATTGATAATGACGTAGGTCAATATCAGCCTATTAAAGGAGACAGGGATGTGTAATGTCTCCAGATCTTTTTTTCCCTGTACAGTGAAAATATTTTCAGAAATATAGAAGATATGGAAGGAATCAACATTGGGGGAAGATACATCAATAATATTAGATATGCAGATGACACAGTCTTGATTGCAGACAATGAACAGGACCTGCGACGTTTAGTAAATGTGGTTGTTGCACACAGTGAGCAACTATGGTTAGAACTGAATAGTAAGAAGACACAGATTATGGTTATCACTGGGAAGAAGGAAATACCACAATGTGATATACAAGTAAATGGGCATATTCTTAAGCAAGTTAATCGGGACAGTTATCTCGGAACAATCTTAACATCTGATGGGAGATGCCTTCAAGAGATTAGAACAAGAATTGCCATTGCAAAGGTAGCCTTTTGCAAGATGAAAAACATACTGACCAATAAAAAAGATATAAATTGAAACGAGAAAAAGAGTGTTGAAGTGCTACATAGAACTTGTACTTTCGTATGGATGTGAAGCGTGGACAATGAGCAGTCAAGCTGAAAAACATCTGATGGCTGTGGAAATGTGGTTTCTGAGGAAAATGCAAAGAATACCATGGACAGACAGAAAAGCCAATGAACAAGTCCTTCAAGAAACAAATGAAGATCATAAACTTATTAGAATCATTAGACGTAGACAGTCAAAATTTTTTGGGCATGTTATGAGAAGAAAGCTGGCTTCCTGGCCTAGAGGTTAGCGACTTTTCTCCGTAATCTCGTATACTCTCATAAGTAACGTGACGACGGTGAGAATCAGCAGTGGTTCGAATCGCGTCGGTCACTTACAGGGTATGTGAGCCGGCCGCTCAGAAAGCAATGGTAAACTACTGAGCGTAATCTTGCCAAGAAATCAACAATCAGCTGAAAGATGCTGATGTTGACAGCGATGTCCTGTAAAGGATATGCAAAAAATTTTTTTTTAATGAGAAGAAATGACTTGGAGAACTTGGTGACAACTGGCAAGATCGAAGGGAAGAGACCAAGGGGAAGGCCGAGAAGTAAATACCTGGATGGCTTGGCCACGTGGCATGGTCGAGACCGGAACACGGAGCTGATCCATGAGACTGGTGATTGAGTGAGATGGCAAAACATGACCTCCCACGCTTATCGGCATGGCACATGATGGATTGATGGACTGCAGTCACAAGTTTGAGGCTATAACTGACGACTATCTGTCTGCTGCTCTTAGGCTAAATCTGGCACCTGATTCCATGGTTTCACATCAGTATGTTTGAGGGGCTACTCCACCTGTCTCAAGGGTGTCCCATGGGCTGAAGGAGGGAAGGGGGTGTGTAGGAAATATATGAGACACACCAACGTCTAACTTGACAGACATGGCATGATTTAATATATGAAAATTATGAATGTTTACAAAATAAAGATTTCTATGGAAGGTATACTTCCCTCGATCATGGGACAGTGTATCACATGTCTAGCTGTTTCATTTAAGAATAGAAATCAATTTGGAAATAAGCACACATTTTTTACGGTGGAGAGATAATATACATACAGATCTACGAGCACTTGGAATCAACGACTGGCAAGAGAAGGTCCACCAGAGAGACGAATGGAAACGGCTTGTATCTGCAGCAAAGAACCTCAATGGCTCGGAATGCTGAAGAAGAAGAAGACACATTTTTTATCTTAAAACCCCTCAGCTGTTTGAAATGTCTGAATTGGCTGCTGTCAGGTTAAATTTAAGTTGGAACTCTTCGCTGGCTGCTGAGGATGGGGACGGAGCGCTTATGGGAATGCCCCAAATGCTGTGATGTCAGTTCCTAAATCAATCAATCAATCAGGTTAAATTTAAAATTAGAATAACATACCCACAAAGTTAGTTGCATATCCTTTAAATAACATTTCAGTCAACCCCAAAAGTTTTTTGTTGTAATTTCTTGCCAAGTTTACATTAAGTAGTTTGTCATTGCTTTCTGAACAACCCACAAAACATATTTCTAGCATGTATGTTTCTGATATATACACATTTGGATCTACTGGTGCTTCAGAATTTGTGTGCTGTGCTGAGATTCTCCTTATGTGATATATGGAAGGAAACTGGAGTACTTATAGAGCTGATGTGCAATGATTATGATCCCTTTAAATGTGTAGTCAATCAGTATGACTTGCTGCTTTCCTCTTGTGTTGTGCATTGCCTTGATAAAAAGTAAATACAATTAGTATAATGAGTCACATCACAAAGATTTTGCTAATAATTATCATGCAAAGAGTTAGGAAGAAAATACAATCTGAAATAGGAGAAGAACAATGCGGGTTTGTAGAAGGCAAGGGTACAGTAAATGCTGTGTATATGCTTCGAACAGTAATTGAATGCTCTATAAAAGTAAACAAAGATCTACATCTTTGCTTTATTGACCACACAAAGACTTTGATAGAGTAAGACATGCCAACATGGTAGAGATGCTTGCAGATCTACAAATTTATGGGAAGGACCTTAGACATAAAGAAACATATATTGGAAACAACAAGCTAACATAAAAATTGATTATGAAGTAGGTCAATATCAGCCTATTAAGAGAGGTGTGAGACAGGGATGTGTAATGTCTACAGATCTTTTTTTCCCTAAACAGTGGAAATATTTTCAGAAATGTAGAAGATAAAAATGGAAGATAGATATGCAGATAATACAGTATTGATTGCAGACAATGAGCAGGATCTGCAACAATTAGTAAATGTGGTTGTTGCACACAGTGAACAGCTAAAGTTAGAATTGAATTGTAAGAAGACACAGATATTGTATATATTTGTGATAATTTATTATATGTGTATTTTCCCTCATTCAGTGGAGTATCGAATTTCCTCAAGGTTATGACAACCCTGGTCTCGTTGTCAAGAAACATGGGTCCATTGTTTGTCAGCGCTGCGGTAAGAGTTGGACAAATGCACAGTACTACAAGTTTCATCAAACTTGGTGTGGAAGAGAGGTATGTATTTAGACTGAAAGTTTATAACAGCTATGAATTGTTTCTCGTGTAGGCATGTGTAAAGAGACTATAGTATGTGTTGCTTTTACAGAGCTGTTTTGACCAAATTATAATACCATGCTGTCCTGTACATTTTTTTTTCATATCCTCTTTTACATGACATTGTTGTCAATACCAGCATTTTACTGCTGTTGTTGATGTCTTGGCAAGTTTACGTTTAGTAGTTTGCTGTTCTGTAATGTCACATTGAAATAACTAAATGTAGCAATATTTCAGGTCTCTTTTCCCCATCTTCAGACTCACACACATAAGTGTTGAAATATTTCTTGCTATCAGTACACAGATTTCTTCTACAGTATTGTTTTTTCCCCCTTTATATAATCAAATCTGCAGCATATGTTACTTTTAGTTGACCAAGTTTACAATATGTGATAGTCTTACTGCATTATTTTATGTTGTCAGGTAACCAAATTTTGGGACACTACAGATGTTAATTAGTATGGCTCATTCATCCTCATAACATTCCTGAGTTTATCTTTCTTTCTTAAATCACTACACAACATTGTCAATCTATTTATTATGTGTTTATTTTTGTTAGAGATTTCCTGTACTCATTTCTCTTCTCACACATCATGCAGATAAATCCTAAAGCACATTATAACAAATTTAGTTACAAACATGTACTCCTGACATTCTAAAGCATGACCTCCATACCCGTGGGGTCGATATATTCACTTCAGAATTGCAATGTTAACTTATTAGCCAGTGGTCCTTGCTTTATCCTGTGTCAAATCATACCATGCCTTATTATAGTCTCTCAACTCGCCCGTTCACAGGATTCTCAAGTCATTCATATCCAATGATATCCACACATTTGCTCTAAACGCGAGCCTTTATCAGTCCCTACCTGACAGTCACACACGTAATGACCTACTCAAAGGGCATACTAAATATGGACCATGCCACTGAGCCTACAGTGTCCTCTGCTTTCACAGGATGAAGTCTACAGTGTGTGCTGATTTTGTATGACCAAACCTAAAATATGTGTTGCATTTACATGATATTCATCCATTCAAATTGGTCATTCCTGGTGTTGTTATGAAGCATCCTTATCATGTCTTACCAGCAGTGCCCAAGCTATGCTGCAGATCTTTCAGTTGTGACACATTGTCAGGAACCTCCCAGACATTGTACAGGGCTAGTAATAGATTCAGAATTTAGCAGTGTAGTATTAACATGTCAAGAGAAATTAAAAAAGAAATTCATATCCTTTGCACGACATTGAAATCAGCTTCTATTGGTTGTTCATAATTTACGAGGCAATTGTGCATTCAGTAGTTTACCATTGCTTTCTGAATTGGGAGTCAACATTGAAGTCCAGCTGACTGGCATGTGAAACAGACTCATAACACTGCCATCAGAAAAGTTCCAATATGTTAAACCCTTCATCAATGCTGATATCCTACTAACATATAGTAGAAATGTTAGCTAACATGTTTAATGTCATTTACAACAGTGGATATATGCCTGGTGATAAGCTGAAATCGGTATTTTAGGGTTAAAAAAAAAGAAGAAAGGGTCAATTGAATGAGGTTTTCGTACAATCAATTTCGAAAACCATATCACAAATCTCTACTCAGAATTGTGACGAGAAGAACAATTCAGAAAAAGTAAAATGGAAATTGGTGAAGAAGAGTATATATAGAAGGTATAAATAATGCAATGTAGACACTATGAACACTAACAGAGAGATGAATAGACACACAGAAAGATGCATACATTTTTGATGGAGTACAATGTATACACAGGAATGTTTAGCACACTCCTGTGTATGCTGAAAGGGTTTTTGAAGGGCCAAAGACATAGTTAGCGTGTCCAGGTTGTTGCCATGCACTCTTCAGTCTTATAGTTTGATTTTACCTCTGATTGACTAAAATCCTTCACCTTACCAGAAGATTAGATGTTTAATCCACTTTCTGAGTGTTCTGGTATCCTACACGCTTGACAACCTACTCCATGCTTTTCTAATCAGCTACCTTCAAATATGTTTACAGGATGAAATGGCAACATGTGAGATCTGTGGGAACACCTTAAAAGCCATGTGGCTGTATCAGCATTTGGGGAATCACAAAAGGGACGAGAAAAAGACTGCTCTAATTAATGAACAGAATCTTAAGAGGCAACAAGAGCAGCAGGCAAAGAGTGATAGTGAGGAGGATGATGATGCTGAAAGTGGGTCAGCTGGCAAGAAGTCAAGAAGAAAAGCTGCCAAAAAGTATGTTATTCTGTTCCATTGATTTTTTTCCCTATTTTATTACCATATGTATTTACATTTTACTTAAGATGATAAAACAAAGAAAATTGATATATTTTGGACACGTGAAACGTCATTATAGTTTGGAGAGAATAATAATGGAGGGGTATACGCCTGGAAAGAAAGGAAAAGGAAGGCCAAAGAGTATATGGGTGTAGGATGTTGCACATGATCTCCAGATGAGTGTATCAGATGTGGGACATCTTGCATATGACCAAGCAGTTTTCCGGAAGGTTGATATGGGAGTTAGGTTCTGCAGAGGACATGCTACTACATGAATTAATGAATGTAGTTACTGCCTCCTTTCTCAGAAGATTAGCATGCATGCCGCAGCCCTAAAAACCCACACCACCTTTGTTCCTGGGGCCCACAATGGAAACAAAGCATGGTAATACTGTAGCCTGCCATGGTAACATATAGCCACTATGGTAACACTGTAGCCTACCATGGTAACACTGTATATACTTTCATTTTGCATTGTTGTGTCTTTTCATGGCTTTTGCTTCTTTGTAGCTAGCCATATGGTTTTCTTGTATCCTACAGTATCCTCTTTAGTCAATGCCAGCTTTTTCATGTCTATTCATGTTGCAATGAGTTTAATCATTACACTCATAATAACCGAAAATAGTTAATGCATTTTTGTAGAATTTCATTATGTAATATGCAGTCCATATAAACCTTTTTTTCTCACTCGCATTTCCAGTCAGTGTATTTGGGTGCTTACAATGTGTGCATTATGTTTTTATATGCTTTCCTGTAATGTAATCTATATCCTTGTTCACTATGTACCACATGTGTGTGTATTTCAGTGCTATAAAACTGATGAGCAGTTTCAGAGATGGCACAGAAAAGGAGCAGGCTTTATCAGGTGACAGCTCTGTGGAATCATATAGTGAAGAAAGCTCTGATGATGATGATGACAGTGATGATGACGATGATGATGAAGCTTCTGAGCAAGATGAAGAAGTGTCTGGATCTGAAGGAAAAACAAGGAAAGTTAAAAGATCAAAGAAATCTAAAGCTAAGAAAAAGAAAAAGAAGTCTGAAGTTGAGAAAAAGGAAAAGGACATTGACAGCCAGACAATAAATCGTAAGTTAATTTAATCAGTTAATTTATCATTCACCTTCCTTTATTAATTTATTTCCTTTCTTGATACAGCTTATTTCCAATCTAATGCTCTGTCCCTCCATGGATGTGTGATCTTGTCACTCCAGGAAATTCTTGAATATCCAGCAAGTCTTGGTCCTTGACTTGACTTAACATCCTTTTTGCTAATACGGTTGGCATGTAGAATTGTGGTAGCAACATTCATTCTGCAAGTTTTGGATTATGCTAATATAATTGACATGTAGATCTGAGGTAGCAACATTCATGGATTATAATTGACATGTAGATCTAAGGTAGCAACATTCATGGATTATAATTGACATGTAGATCTGAGGTAGCTACATTCACCCTGCAGGCTTTGGATTATGCTATTATAATTGACATGTACGAGAGGCGGTCAATAAGTAATGCCTCGTAATTTTTAATTTCATTCAATAGGCAAAACAAAGAAAAAGGTACATTTCGCATTGAAATCAGGCCCTAAATCTGTACTTCAAAAATCTATTTCTTAATGCAGTCTCCGATATTCATTATAGCTTTTGTTCATCTACTCACAAGGACATGTATCCCTGCACTTTAAAAAATGTGCGTCCTTTTTCATAAACCAATGGCGTACAGCGCATATCAGGGTCTCGGCGTCCTCAAAGTGATGCCTGCGAAGATCTTCTTTCAGTGATCTGAACAGATGGAAGTCTGAAGGTTCTAAATCGGGACGGTAAGGGGGATATGGTAATGATGTTCAGCCAAATTCTGCAATCGTATCAATGGTACATTTAACAGTGTGGCATGGCAGTCGTGCAGTTCTTGGATCTTTGAATGAGTAAAGTCATCAGCATTCACCATGTTTCCCTGTTCCAAGAAGTTGAGAAGAGTCACACCTTTCTCATCCCAATACGCAGAGGCCATAACTTTCCCTACAAATGGTGACATTTTGAACTTCTTTCTTGTAGGCGATGTTGTGTGATGCCATTCCATTGACTGCCTCTTGGATTCTGGTTCAAAGAAATGAATCCAAGTTTCATCACCTTCACAATATTCAATAAAATTCCTTCTCCTTCAGTTTTGTAACATTGCAGGAGGTTGATGGCTATTGTTTCCCTTGCTTTTTTTATGTCTCTCTGTCAACATTCTGGTACCCACCGTGCACAAACCTTTGAATAACCCAGGTCTTTAATGATGGTCTAGGCACTGCCTTTACTAATTGACAACATGGAACACAGTTCATCCATTGTTACCTGACGGTCACCAAGAATGATGTCATCAACTCGATGTGTGTTGTATGAAGTCAATGCGGTTGACGGATGGCCAATCCACTTTGCATCAACCAGTGAGTATTGACCTACTTCAGCTTCATCACAATGACGTACCCAACGTCAGACAGTGCTAATATCCACTGTTGAATCTCCATCAACTTGACACAAACCTTCGTGGATACGAATCGGGGTCTTACCTTCAGTATTGAGGAAGTTTATGACATTACGTTGCTGTAATCAAACTACTATGGTTGCCATTTTTAAACTGTTACTGTTGCACAACCTGTGACTGAAACAGGTTGGTAGTGATACACAGTGCAAGAGTGTTTGAGGAATCCCGCTAAATTAATAAAATTGCACACCAATCAACTTTTTACTTAGATAAAAAATAGGAGGTATTACTTATTTACCATCCCTCATAGATCTGAGGTAGCAACATTCATCCAGCAGATTTTGGATTATGCTATTATCATTGACATGTAGATCTGAGGTTGCAACATTCATCCTGCAGATCTTAGATTCTCATCTCATCGTGTTCCCTCTTGTACCTTGCGGTGTCGAGGTGAAGTATAAACAGCGGGAGAGTGCCTGCTTATGGGCTTTATATATCAATAAACTCCCATAAACTCTGCTATTCCCTGCGTCCATCGTTTACGTGGTCGGCCTCCTCCTCTACTTCCCTCTGGTCTGCACATCATTGCTTGTTGTGGTATACTGTTAGTTGGTAACCTACTTGCATGGCCAAACCATTTGACTTTCTGCCTTCTAATAAAATCTAGTGCAGCTACAACCCCCACTTTAGTCCTGATCTTCTTCAGTTCTGATTATTCTGATCTTAGGTTATGCTGTTATAATTGACGTGTAGATCTGAGGTAGCAACATTCATCCTGCAGATTTTAGATTACGCTACTATAATTGACATGTGTTGTTTGTCCATCAAGAATGATGATGACCATTCATTTCATCCAGTGGGGTTGAAAGTATGG
Organism: Cepaea hortensis; assembly: GCA_963921405.1. Lineage (NCBI taxonomy): Eukaryota > Metazoa > Mollusca > Gastropoda > Stylommatophora > Helicidae > Cepaea > Cepaea hortensis. The sequence goes on along the minus strand of OY992895.1, from coordinate 55,703,299 downwards.
AGCCGTGAGTTCTAAGATGGCTGATAAGACCCATTTTGGCTCGAAATGTTCTTTGACAATGTGGACAAAGAATGCTTGATGTTTCTGGAGCATTTGACATGTAGATCTGAGGTAGCAACATTCGTCCTGCAGGTTCATAATCATATTGGACTGGGAGTGCAGAGATGGGCCAGCAGGCTGCATTGAATAGAAGGTCCAACAGTTAATTCATGACAATTTGTGCCCAGATAATGTAATCATCTACATGGATGACTCTATGATAAGAGGCCTAAGAAGTGTATGGGGGCTCATAGGGAAGATTAAGTGATTGTATTTAGTGCAAGAGAACCTGGCCTATGATACAATGACATCTAGTCTGAGAATGGAGCTGTACTGATCCGCTGGCTGAAGGACAAATAGCATACACATGTCTTGATTATAATAGACCCACAGGGAATACTTTGTGCTGAGTGGCTTGCTTCAGTTCAGAGGTCAATGGTTGATAACATCCATTAGATCTTAATGGAAGCTAAATTTAATAGCACATACTAAAACGAGTCTAGACGTCCACTTAAAACATGATTTGTGGGTCTACTTACTTTATAAAATGAATTTTAGAAGGGTGAGACGTACACAACCGTACAGTATGAAGGGAAAAACAATCGGTTCTTGTATTAACGCGATCTTGAAACAATCTTAATTTCCCCCCCCCCCCCCCCTGGAAACCCTAAAATTCCCCTCTGGGGGGGGGGAGGGGGAAATTCCCCGCGGGTTGAGAACCACTGGACTAGAGGATCTGGCCAACACTCAGTGGTCTGGGAAAAGGCCAAACTCAAACTGACACATTATCACACCACTACTGGTACCATTAGTACTGGGACTTCATTTGTTGTTGAAGATGGGGATAAAATACATATGGGATGTTCCAAGTGCTGTGATGTTAGTTATTGACAATCAGTAGTTTGAATACAGTGGTTCAGATTGAACATCAGACATATCTCAATAAATGAACATCAGTAGTTCCGGTTGAACTTGTATCTCATTAAATGAAAATCACTAATTAATACAGTAGTTCCGGTTGAACATCGGACGTATCTCATTAAATGAAAATGACTAATTAATACAGTAGTTTAGGTTGAACATCGGACGTATCTCATTAAATGAAAATCACTAATTAATACAGTAGTTCTTGTTGAACATCGGACATATCTCATTAAATGAAAATCACTAATTAATACAGTAGTTCAGGTTGAACATCGGACGTATCTCATTAAATGAACATCACTAATTAATACAGTAGTTTAGGTTGAACATCAGACATATCTCAATAAATCCGGGAAGGTTAACCCGGTCAACAAATGCCCGCAGAAGTCTGATGTGTCGGCCTAACGGCGCAAGAACGCAGCTCTGCTGTAAACAGGCACAACGCAATCACGTCTGGGAAAAAAACTCCGGATGAACGCAGAAGAAGTAGAAGATATCTCAATAAATGAACATGAGTAGTTTGAATATAGTAGTTCATATAGAACATCAGACATATCTCAATAAATGAACATCAATAGTTTGAATATAGTAGTTCAGATTGAACATTCTACAGGCCAGAAAAGAGTGACATACCAAACATCCAAGCAGGATGTGAATCAATATTGACCTAGCGTGGTTAGTCATTGCAAGCAAGTGGATCTATTCTGGAAGAGATAGAGCTTCGGAGAATAGTATTTTATATGTGTTTGTTTTTGTGGTCATTTCCATTTGTTATGTCCGCAGTGCAATAATGATAATCCACAGTACATAGAATAAAATAGTTTTTTATATGTGTCTGTTTTTGTGGTCATTTCCATTTGGAATCTACATTCTCTAAAGTTCTTTCATTACAGCTGCCAGAAACAACGTCTGGGTAAAGATATGTACCAATTTCCAACGTATGGTTCCAAACAGAAGACTACAGTTTTTGCAAGATCTGTATAATATCCAACCACAAGATAAAGTGTTTCCAGACCTGTGTCCCAGGCAAGCTGATTGGACACGACTCACTGGCAGGTAGTTCTTCTTCTTCTTTCGTTCGCTTGAAATATGTCTATATCTGCAATGTCGTCTCTTGCATGAATTGAACTGTTTTTTTCAGTTCACACAGTGGTCCATAGAGTTTATCTTCCACTGTCGTCTCTCTAGGCCAGAAGGTTTGCCTAGATATGTTATATTTTGGGCAGTCTTGGAGTATGTGCTCTGCTGTCTGCGACGCCAATCCACATGTGCACATGGCTGTTTCACCAATCTTGAATTTTGTATACATGTGGTTGCGTAATCTATTGTGTCCTGTTCTGAGGTGCAGAATAATGACTTGTTCTGGTCTGTCCATAATGTGGTAGTCATCTTGAGCAGGTTTTGGTGGCTTTCTGACTGATTTGATCATTCTTTTCTTTTGGTGGTATGTAACGGGCACATCAGGCTGTTCCTCTTTGGCTCTTTCCTTAGCCAATTGATCAGCTCTGTCGTTTCCAGGTACTCCACAGTGGGATGGTATCCACTGTATGGTGACTTTATGCTGACTGCTAAGTTCAGAAAGTAGTGTCCTTAGTACTGGCAATTTCCCAGAGAGGAGCGCCTCGAGTACTGATTTTGCATCTGTTAGTAGCACCACAGGTTGTGTACCATTGCTGTTATTTAGTAATTTCTCTGTTGCTATCTTGATTGCCTCAATTTCGGCATCATAGTTATGGCAGTACTTTCCTGTCGGTACTCTGGCTGTGTCCCTAGTATTATTTGGGTATTCTATGTACACTCCCGCTCCTCCATTTCGAACAGCATTTTGTGCTGACCCATCTGTGTAGACTCGGATCCAGAGGTCCTGTGGGTATTCTTCATCAAGGAAGCTGAGAGTGGCCGTTCTGCGCTGCACACTGTTCTGTTCTTCCTTGTCAAATATTCCTCTCACTTTTGTCTGGATTTGTAACGATAGTCTATGCTCATCTTTCCATGGAGTTCGCTCTGGAATAGTTGTTAGGGGGATACCAACTGTGGGCTGATCAGTGGTTTCTCTGCAGAGTCGTTTGGCCTGGTGGATAAAACTACTTCTTTTCAACCGCCCCATAGCTAGGTTTTCAAATCTGTTTTTCATAGGGTGGCCTGGTAAGCTGAGGAACTTTTCTGCTTGTATTAGCGTTTTCGTATCTCTGCGCTCACTCAGTGCCTGTGTCCTCCCCATCTTCTCCATTTCCACTATAGGGGTTGATCTCATCCCTCCTGTGGTGACTCTAAGTGCTTGATTTTGCACCTTGTCCAGCTCTTGTAGTGTGGTATTTGATGCTGAACACCAAGCAGTTGACCCATATTCCAGGTGTGGTCGTATGCTCTGTTGGTAAACTTTGCTAAGTATTTTCGTACTGGCTCCCCATGTGGTTCCACTTAGCTTTCTCAGGATGGCTATTTTCCTTCTGGCTTTTGCTACTGCTTTGTTGATGTGCTTTCTCCATGTCAGCTTGCCATCAAATGTTACTCCAAGGTATGTTGGTTCTTTATCTTCTCTTAGGGGTGTTCCATTTATCTGGATGATCCCTGCCTTTTGTTTTGGAGAGAGGGTAAATAGGGTGGTGCTGCACTTGTCAGTGTTTATGCTGACACACCATCTATTTGCCCATGCAGCAAATGTATCTACAGCTCTTTGTAGCAATCTGGTGGCCACTGATGCATATTCATTTGTGCTCCATAGAACCAGGTCATCGGCGTACATTGCCGCTTTAATTCCATGCGGTAGGTGAGCAACAAGATCATTGATGAAGATTAGAAAAAGTGTGGGGGACAAGACTCCGCCCTGGGGGACACCGTGACGCAGTAGTACTTTCTTGCTCTTGAGTCCGTCTATCTGTACTCGGGCTCTTCTGTTGTGCAAGTATGCTTTCACCCATTTGTACATTCTTCCATTGACTTTGCAGTTTCTCAGTTTCTTCATCAGACCTTCTTTCCAGACTTTGTCAAAGGCTTTCTTCAGATCTATCCATGCCGCAAGCACCAGCTTCTTCTCTTGGAATGCATCCTCAATTTCTTGAGAGAGGTAGGTTGTCTGATCTTCCGTAGAGTAGCACTGCCTAAAGCCAGCCTGCTGTGGCACAAGGATGTTTTTACTTTCAATGTACCACTGCAGTCTGTGATTGATGATGCGCTCCAGTGTTTTGCAGAGACAGCTGGTGAGGCTAATTGGTCTGTAGCTAGAGGCAATGGAACCATCTTTCCCTGATTTTAGGAGGGGTATCATGATTGCTTCTCTCCAGGCTTGTGGAACACTGCCTAAGGTCCAGCTGTTATTGAAGATCTGCAACAGCTTTGTTTTGGCCTCTGTTCCTAGGTTCCTGATCATTTCATTGGAGATACCATCAGCTCCTGGTGACTTTCTCATTTTCAGTTTTGATATGGCTAGCTCCAGTTCGCTGATTGTGATGGGTGCCTCCAGAACCTCATGTACTATTTCCTTCTGTTCTGTATGTTGTCGTTTCTCTCGAATCTCTTGTTGTTTCTCTGGACTAATTTTGATATTGCTATCTTGTGCGAACGAGTCCGCAAAATGGTCAGCTGCTTGCTTTCTTGTTAAGATTTTTCCATCTTTATGTAGTGCAATTTTTGAGTTTCTCCCTGTGCCCTCGTCATTAAGCTGTTTTATTAGCTTCCACAATTTCCTTGTGTCTCTTTCAAAGTTCAGAGACTCCGTTTTCTCCTGCCAGCTTTTCCGTCTAGCCTGCAGCTTGGCTCTTTGAAATTTGGCTTTTGCATGCTGGAATTTATTGTGGTGCTCTTGGCTGGGTGTGGCCTCTGCTTGCTTTCTACACACTTCAACATCATTATGCAACTGTTCCAGTTCACTACTCCAGTAGGGTTTATATTGTTTACGGGCTCCTCTTGGTACTGTTTCTCGCGCTGCCTGTAGTATGCATTTCCCAAACTCTTCAACTGCTTTATTTATGTCTTTCTCAGTGTTCAGGTTTCTAACCAGTATGCTGGTGCGATGCTTGTACATTGCCCAGTCTGCTTTCTTGTAGTTCCACCTCGAGAGGGTGCTGCTTTCACTTACAAGCTCATTTTCTACGGTTAGAAAGACTGGCCGATGGTCACTGCCACCAAGTTGTTTCCCAACAGTTCGTGTAATGTTCCACTCCAGGTCTGGTGAATGAAAAGCCAGGTCAGGTGTAGTTGTAGAGTGCCATGATCTCGAGTAGAAAGTATGTGGGTCGGATGGCTTGTTAATCAACATGAATCTATTCTCATCCTGCCAGTCTTCCAGTCTCTCTCCTATCTGGTCCATGTGATCATAGCCCCAGCTCTGCGAGTGGCTGTTGAAATCGCCACACACAATCATTTTTTCTTTTAGTGGTAGAGTGTCCAGTGCCTGTGGGCGGTCACTTGGACAGTAGTAATTGATCAGATGTAGATCTGTATTACCTGTCTTAAGTTTAAGTGTCTGATACTCAGCCCCTTCCATGTAGACTTTGATTTGGGAAGCCATGATGTTATTTCTTACAAGGGTCAGTATCCCACCTTTTCGCCTGTTCTTTCGGTCAGATCGGTAACACTGGTAGCCTCTGATTTTGAAGGCTATATTTTCATTGAGGTGAGTTTCTTGCAAGCAACATATGCTTACTTTTTCTTGGTCCAAGATTTTTTCTAATTCTATTTTTTTGTTGCTGACTCCCTCCGCATTCCAGTGCATTATTTTAAGTCTTCGTTTAGTATGGCCAGTCATCCTATTCTCATGTCCCCTGGCTCCACAGGACATCTGAGAAGAACCTCCAGTAGTTGGGGTTGGACCCTTTCGAGACATAGGGCCCGGCACTGCACCTGCCTGGGGGTCCAAAGCAGGGCGAGCACCATAACGATTAGCAGTAGTCGACATATTCCATTTTGCGTGATTGCGTGGCATCCTGATTTCTGTGGTGCGCCTCTTGGCTGGTTGCCTCGTCTTCAGCACCTTTCTTTGCTAGAGCAGACTGTGGTCTCACTCGAGTGTAGATGTGTACGCGCGCACACGCCTGTCTGCGCATGCATGTACGTGCATACACATCTAGAGCATACTGGTTATTTTCTGGCGCCAGAGACTCGCCGTCGCCCCTTCTCCTGTTAGTTTAAACAGGCCCGCCACGTGAAGGCCAGGAGTTGGACTTTTGCTGCAGAGGTTATGTATTCACGAGCCATTGAGGTATTTGAGCAATGTTGGGCGCTCACCCCAACATCGCGCCTCGGCTACATACAGCAACATTTGGAACCCTGGCAGGTAGTGTTTGTCATCTGTTCTTGTGTTACCAGGTTGAGTTGAGTTGAGCTAAGAACCAACATCACTGCACTCAGGACATTCCCATACGTGATTCATCCCCTTATTCAACAGCCAGGGAAGAGTCATACTAACTGATGCAATCTGATTGAAAGTTACCCTTGTCTTCGCTCTCAATGTTAAGATTCGTCCAGAACTCCTGCTGATCCCACGCAATATCATTCTTTCCACATAATGGTTCTCAATTTGTTCCTCCGCCTTCTCCACCTGGTCCTACAGGCGCTCGACCACCTCTTCCTTGTCCATAGGTAATCTACCACCAAGAAGTTCATTCCCCGTACTCCCAAATGGCCAGGGCAGGTTTCTCTCAGCAATAAAGTATGCAGTGTTAGAAAACTCTAGAACTTAACTGATGATGAGTAGCTCTCATATAGCTAGTTTTGGTTATGCTTAAATGTATAGTCTATGCAGGTTGTGCATATGTGTATAGTTACTGAATACTGTACATGTGCGTGTAAAGTTGGTTGTGTGTAAGTACATAGTGTTGTGTTGTGCATATACACATAGTTGATGTTGGTTATATGTATGTCTACAATTTGGTTGTTGGTACATAAATAAATGTACAGTGTAAAGTTTGTGCTTTCATGTGCAGTTATATACATGTATAATTGCTGTGTGTGTGTGTGTGTACATGTGTATAACAAAAAGTAACTGCACGTATATATATATATATTTATTTAGGGTTTAACATATTTAAAAACGTACGCGTCATGTCTTAGTCAGATATGACTGCGCTACCGTATGATAGTAGACGGTTCTACCTGCTTCTGTTAGCGCTGAACGTTGGGCAGCGCTTACCAAACCCGACACCCCACATTATGCCAATGGCTTTGGGGTGGAAATCGCAATTGGGAGGGTACATGCCTTATCCTTGTGTGAGGAAATGCAACCTAAAGACTAAATGTCATGGCAGTTCAGACCAGGACTTAAGCCTTGGTTGGTAACTGGTCTAGGATCAAAGCTCCGACAGGCGGACAGTTAGAGCATTGCTTTGCTGATCCGGCAGCTTCTGCAGCTTGTCTTTCTTGTTCCAGACGTATTGGTGTCACCTTTCCTCTGGAGTAAACTAGACAGGCCGAGAGAGAAATCATGCTGCATGGGCAACACATGGTCTCAAAATTCAACCAGGCTTTGTGTTATGGAGAGATAACCCCATTTTACAAACTATCATCTGCCAACACAGCAAGGTGCCAGTCATATATATATGCTGGTTTCTGTTGGTTGAACACATTCATAGTAGCTCTGTATCTGAGTGTGTGTGTAAATATAGATGGCATCATAAACAGGGGATTAACCAAACAACCAAGAAAAAAAAGGTGCAAAAAAACATTTGTATAGAGCCAGAAGAGGAAATACAGCTGGTTGAATTGGGAGTAATGAAAGATGAAAATAATGCCTCTGGTTAGATGTGTATAAACGAAATATACAGTTACAATTAACATCATATCCCATTGTCTAATGTGTCTTTCTGTGTTGCAGTTTCTGTTTTGTTCATATTATATTCAGTTTTAATATAAAGTTGAAATCCAACATCTCAGTGTGTTGTCTTGTTTTCAGTGAGACAAAGCAGTATCTACCTGTGCACAAGGAAAGTGTTAAGTTTGCATTTGGCTCAGGCAAACGCAGAGAAATGGAAGATGGAGAGCACTCCTTGAAGTTTGGTCAAACACTTTCACATAATGGTATGTCGTGATTGTTAATTCACTTCATTGAACAAGTCATTCCTCCATTTCAAATTTATAATCTAGTCGTAATCTTGAGCTTGGAAAGGTAATATTGACTCCACATTTGGCAGCAGTTATCAGCATTAGCCTCTTCTGGGTATTATTTCCTAGCTGCTATGGCAGTCCAAGGTATTTGCAACACATGCCTCAGAAACCACATCTACATTGCCTCCAAGCACATCCTAGTTTAAAATTACTGTGATAGACAATTCAGTTTACTGTAGGAATATGTGTTATATTTCAGCTTGATGAAATTTTCGTGTTGCTTTAATGTATATTGTGGGAAATCTGCAGTAAGCACCTGACAAGATGCAGTGGAATTTGCCAAGTAACAAATTATGCTATTGATGGTTTTTGTCTGACTTGTTCACAAATTTACTACTGGAAAACATTGTTTTGATCCTCCTAATCTGTTTGTTCATGATTCACTGCCATATAGCAAAACAGGGTCTAATAACACTTCTCTACTCTCTTTCTAACATTCAGTACTAGTGACTTATAGCATAGAATACTTTCCATTTTCTTAAATGCAGCCCCTTCTTGGCCTATTCTGTTTTTAATCTGTGTCATACATCTTCCATTTGATGTATGATTGTCCACAAATATTTTAATTTATTGACTTGGCGAAGCATTTTGTTTGGTAGTGTTATATCAAAGTTTGCAGGTCAGCATGGCCGAATGGATAAGAATATGTTCTTAAACATCCGGTGTGCTGATGCTGAGGTAAGCATTTCAACTCCTTCAAAGGACAGCTGGGCTAAAATGTTGACCTGTCATCCTTGACTTGGGGACGTAAATTACAAGTACCTCTGAAGTTGGAGTGGGTTCGCCTGATGGCGAGGGACATTATTAGTAGAAAACTAATCCACACGCAAACTTCAGTCTAGCACTACTATAAATAAATAGTATGTATGGACTACGCTTGAGTTCAAAGCGAGCGAGCGCAAAAGAAAATATCAAGGTTTGGTTGTATTTCTAATGTGATATGTATGCTAAATTGTCTAGTTATTCACATCATTATGGCATATGCTATAATGGGTTAGTTTTGTTTTATTTATGTCACATATAGATTTATTTCTCTAATGTGTCTGTAGGAACATCATACTGCTACACTGGAGGTGCAGTGAGGGCAGTGGAGTGGTGCCCTGTGCCTTGTGACTCTAGTCAAGGCCAGTTCCTAGCTGTATCAGCAGACAGAGCCACGGAGGATCTTCCTGATGTTGTCACACTGGCAGATGGCCCTGGCCTGATTCAGATTTGGTCAGCTGGCCCTTTAGTCGATTTAAAGTAAGTATGTTCAGTCATTTTTAGGTCTTGTTTAACACATAATATATCATAAACCACAGACATTGCTCGGAAAGGAAAACGGTTTTACAAGGCTTTTTCGTACAGTATTGTACATTTGGCCAGGAAAAGAACAGGGTGTTTGTAAAGTCTGACTACACTTTGTCTCATCTCATATCATCATGTTCCTCTTGTACCTTGCGGTGTCGAGTGAAGTATAAACAGAAGAGAGCACCTGCTTATGGGCTTCATGTATCGATATTCCCATGGACTCTGTTATTCCCTGCATCCATCGTTTACATGGTCGGCCTCTTCCTCTGGTCTGTACATCATTGCTTTGTATACATCCACTACACTTTGTATGTAGAACAAATAAAAATTCTTTCTTCCATTGATAACACCATTCTGTTTGGAGTACAAAGAATTACTCCAGCAGGTGACAGCCATTTGTTGCATATTGCTTCACGGCGGACTCTGGAGCACATCATTTACTTCATTTTTCAAATTTGTTCTACATACAAAGTGTAGTGAGACACCAGGTGTAATAGCTGCAGCTCATTTTAAAAAGCAGAAGTAAACCTGGCACAAATACATACCAAAGCTGGACACACTGACCTCTGGGGTGCATAACTGGTTGTGATGTCTCCCCTCAAAAGAGGAGCAAAGAAGAAGAAGAAAATCTCACAAAACCACATTAAACATCGAGATGTCCAAATATGCACCTGACGTGGCATTTCTCTTACTGTTGAAAATGTGTTTTTGCTCTAACAGACACTGCACTGCTGCACCAGTTTTACTGTATGCCATTGCCCATGACTCCGGTTCCATCCACAGCATATCCTGGTGCCCTAGAGGGTGTTTTGATGAGGTGAGTGTTTTGATGAGGTGAGTGTTTTGATGAGGTGAGTGTTTTGATGAGGTGAGTGTTTTGATGAGGTGAGTGTTTTGATGAGGTGAGTGTTTTGATGAGGTGAGTGTTTTGATGTTTTACAATATTGTCTTTGCATGTTTACTTTATGAATGTGTCTCTACTTCAACTCTAATGTCGAATTACTACTGGCATGTGGAGCAGAGGTACACAGCTTGACAAAAACATAAATAATTACTAGTAAAATTACAAATACATATTTACAGGTATGTGCATAGAATAGCACTAAAAGGGTATGATAGAATCACCAAACATGGAGAGAACTAGTTACACTTCACCAAATTAAGAGTTCAAGAAAAGACCCTGGCACAGGGTAGGACATACATTGAGAAAACAAACAGAAAAATCCTTCCTCTGGAATCAACATGGCAACTTTAAATACAGGAAGATCTAATCACACAAGAAAGAACAAACGAACGAACAATCTTTACTTTCAAAGGATTAAGAATTGGTCACGCAGGCCTGTCTGACATTCTGCCCTTCTTCTCTAATTCCTCTCATACATTATTTCATTCAGCATCACTTATGAAGCTAATCTTAGACAACAAAAGAATAATAAGCATTAATACATATGAAAAATAATCAGTAACACATGACTCATTGGGGCAGTGTTTACCATGGACATGATAAATACCTAAGGTAGGTGTAACATGCCATACATATGGGAATGTTTATTAACTAGTTGTCATTTGAGATAATTTACCATTATTATTTTAAGAGGGGCATGTAGTCTGTAATGAGGTAGTGTTCAAACAGGTTGAGACTGTATGTATAATGATTGGTGGTGTCTTTGATTTCTTGTGGAATATTGTTCCACAACTGAGTGGCAGAGTATGCTAAGCTTGTTTTAGATAAGTCTATCCTAGGCTTAGGGACATGAAGTATATTTAGCCATTCGCTGTGTCTTACGTTATATTTGAACATTGGCCAAAGGTAGCTTGGAGCATTTTGAAATAGGATTTTGTGAATTAGTTTAGACTTATTAAAAAGAAGGCGTTTGTGAAGTGGCAGTAACCGAAGACGTTCATGTAGGTTAGAGTTTGTAAACTTATCACCATTGATTAAATGCACTGCCCTTTTCTGGAGTGAGTAAAGGCATTTTGTTATTGATTTGGAGCATCCATCCCAGATTGTGGAGCAATAATCAATATGTGTTTGTATGTGGGAAGTAAAGAATATCTTTCTTGTGTTTTTATCGAGGAAATTTTTAATTTTGGCAAGTTGATATTGGATAATGCTGGAAGAAAGTTGAAAGAACTACAGGAGATAGCTTAGGATGGCTTGGCGCGTGATGATTTAGAGTCTAGGAGGAAAAGCATATGAAGAAGTTTACTTTATATCTTCTTCACTTCCATCTATATTTTCAGAGTGCAGATGATGGGTATTTTAAAAGACTAGGCCTTTTAGCTGTGGCATGTTCAGATGGCAAAGTTCTAATATACAGGTAACATTCAGTTGTTCTGTTTAGTATGCTGATTTACTGTTCATGTTTCTTTGCAACAGGTTCATATAGCCATATAATGATCGCATGCATAAATTTCATACAGATTACTTTTATCTGATTAGACCTTAGCTTTGCCTCTGGTATAAATGTAGAAATGATTACTTGTATCTAAATAGACCTTAATGTTGCCTCTAGTATAAATGTAGAAATTATTATTTGTGTCTAATCAGACCTTAGTTTAGCCTCTAGTATAAATAAATGTAGAAACTATTACTTGTATCTAAATAGATGTTAGTCTTGACTCAAGTATAAATGTAGAACTATTCTTGTATCTAAATAGACGTTAGTCTTTCAAGTATAAATATAAGAACTATTACTTGTATTTAAATAGACATTAGTCGTGACTCAGGTATAAATGTAGGAACTATTATTTGTATCTAAATTGACCTTAGTTTGACTCAAGTATAAATGTAGTAACTATTATTTTATCTAGTTGAGTTGAGTTAAGAACCGACATCACTGCACTCAGTACATTCCCATATGTGCTCAGTCCCCTCGTTCAACAGCCAGCGAAGAGTCATACTACTAATCATTCCCACCACTATCTGATTAAAAGTTCTCTTGGTCTTCCCTCTCAGTTTTGAGATTCTTCCAGAACCCCTGCCGATCCCCCACAATCTCATTCTTTCCACATATGGGTTCTCAATCTATTCGTCCGCATTCTCCACCTGGTCTCACAAGTGCACGACCACCTCCCCCTTGTCCATAGGCAAGATACCACCAAAAGGTGCATTCCCTGCCAGCCTATCAGCCTGTTCATTCCCCCGTACACCCGCATGGCCAGGGAAAAATATCCATACAATTCTCACAATATGTGACCTCTGAAGCAACAAGAGCCATTCCACACGAAACATTCCTTTCTCCACCTTGCTAAGCATATTCTTTGAATCCATAATGAACACAGCATGTGTTGCAGTAGTCTCCTCTAGCCACCGGAATGCCGCTGTTACTGCCTCCACCTCCATTCTCATGCTGGAGGTCGTAGTCTCATATGCCAGGCTCCTTTTTCAAGACTCGCCCATTAGCCTTTGCAATAAAGCCCCAGCCACTATGTCTGTTTCTCACCATTGACCCATCGGTGTAGATGACTATGTCACCTTGATGTGTGTTGCTCTGGATTAGCTGTTGCACTTCAAACTCAGCGCGGCCCGCTGCCCATTCTCTGCTCTCACAACCCATTGTTATTATTAGATTGTGCCAGTCCGCCATGTCATCCGGAACTTCAACCCATTCTCTTTCACGATTGATGGTCTCTAGATCACACACCTGACTTATAGAAAGTTCTGCCTATGACCCTTGACCATATCCATCGCTGCATGCAGCGGATGATCCCTGTCTGCGGCAACTCTCAGGTACCATTTGGCCTGAAGGACCCTATGTCTATCCGTCATTGTAGGTAGCGCCAGGATATGCCTCATGCAGATAATTGGTGTATCCTTTGTGCACCCCAGTATTAACCTCATGGCATCATTCTGAATGCGCTCCAACCTTTCAGGCTGGCTTTTTGATACTGTCGGCAGCCCCAAACCATACTCAATGACAGAAATTATTAACTGCTGAAAGAGCCTGTACAACTATTTTATCTAAATAGACCTTAGTCTTGACTCAAGTATAAATGAATGAACTATTACTTGTACCTAAATAGGCCTTAGCTTAGCCTGTAGTATAAATGTAGGAACTATTACTTATATCTAAATAGACCTTAGTTTTACCTCTAGTATAAATGTAGGAACTATTACTTGTATCTAAATAGACCTTAGTTTTACCTCTAGTATAAATGTAGGAACTATTACTTGTATCTAAATAGACCTCGCCGGTCTCTGTGGCGAAGGGCTTACAGGCACGATTTGTAAGCTCGCTTACCCGAGTCCGAAACTCAGATTGACCGATTTGGCAGCAGATCGCGCTGCCTTGGGTTTAACGAGTTGGTATGGGAGCTGGTCGTTCAGAAAGCAGTGGCAAGCTACTTAATATAAATTTGCCAAGATCAAAAACAAAAAACAACAGTAAAATGCTGGTGTTGACAACGATGTCCTGTAAAAAAGGATGTGCAAAACCCAGGAAGGTTAACCCGGTCAACAAATGCCCATAGAAGTCAGATGTTGTCAGCCAAAAGGCGCAAGTATCGCAGCTCTCCTATAAACTGGCACAACGCAATTACATCAAAAACACCATTCCGGACGAACCAGAAGAAGAAGAAGAAGGATGTGCAAAAAAAAAAAAAAGACTTTATTTTAGCTTCTAGTATAAATGTAGGAACTATTACTTGTATCTAATTAGACCTTAGTTTTGCCTGTAGTATAAATGTAGGAACTATTACTTGTATCTAATTAGACCTTAGTTTTGCCTCTAGTATAAATGTAGGAACTATTACTTGTATCTAATTAGACCTTAGTTTTGCCTCTAGTATAAATGTAGGAACTGTTACTTGCATCTAATTAGACCTTAGTTTAGTCTGTGGTATAAATGTAAGAACTATTACATGTATTCAAAAAGACCTTAGTTTAGCCTCAAGTATAAAGACGGGGGTGCTCTAGTGAAGTTGATAGCCAACGGGCGCTGATAATGTCTGAGCACGGTTGGATGTGGGTTGAACACCTGGACTCATCGCTTGCAAAAGGGAATGATTGGCCACCTATTCTTTCTTGCTTTTAGAATTGTTACTTGTGTCTGAATAGACGTTAGAACACACTAAAGGGTGTTGCAGTCTTGAAAAGATAACTGAAGGGAAGTGTACCGTGGAGGCTGAGAAGACCTCAGTGAAGATTGATTCAAGATATGATGGATAATTTACACATGAAAGCATCTCAGGCAAGACATCTGGCTTGTGATAGAGAGACATTTCCATACACTGTTATGGGGAAGTTCTGTACAGGACATCTGGCTTGTGATAGAGAGACATTTCCATAAACTGTTATGGGTGTGAAGTACAGGTCAACTCTGGGTCGTCCCAAACTCATTAAACAGGTGCCAGATAATTGTCACAGGCCTCCTGGAATTGTTTTGGGAGGCGCAATTGTTTTGGGAGGTCAGGTGGTGAGAAAGAAAACTGGTCACTGTCTGCCATATAACTACTTTTACCACATTTATCCATAACTTTAATTTGTTTGTAAATAACTTTTCTGTAGCGCACACAGCTTTTTTCATGTAGTTTGCCGCAGTCACGTTGCTGTGTTATTTTTGTGCTTTTTATTTTAATGTAAATAATTTTTGTATCTCACAATTGTTCATGGTAGCCCCCCACAGCCAGAAGGTCTGGAATATGAGAGCAGCTCAGGAGAGGGAGATAATGCAGTGCCTTTGTTTCGACCATCGCCTGCATTAGTGTTAGTCCCTAACTTAAGACAAGGTTTGTACCATCTATCATCTTGATATCTTTGCTATTATTTTATTAACTTCATTTTAGTTTTCTACTGGTTGTTTATTTATTTTTATTTTTTTTTGTTGCTTATTTCTTGCAGTTCCTTCTTTCTCTCTTTTTTTAAAAATCATATGTCTCATGTTATCATGCCTTTTTTCTGCTTTCTTCTGTTTGCTGATTGTTTCTTTAAACCACAGAAATGGTGGGTAAAAGTAGTGGCAGAAACTTTTGCAAAACAGCCCAGAAAAAAATATGTTCTCTGAACACCATACAGACCAAATATGACAAGATATTTTCCTGCTACAAGAGTGGCAAACAGTTCAAAAGATGGAGTATCTACTAGAATAGGCGGATAACTCTGTGCCTGACCAAAGCAGGGCACTCATTACTACTGACAAGCAAGAAATTGCTGTCAAAGCCAGAGGTCTGAAAACACCCATGGTGATGTACAAGACAAGAGGACACCATATCTTCTAAAGATGTATGGAGTTTGTGCATGTCGCACCCACATTTCACCTTCAAACATGCTCATAAACTTGTACTTGGAGGGATGATATGGTTGTTTCCCTTTGACGTCCTCATTCATATCAGTGGTTTGTGACCTCTGCCGATGACAGTCATTCTTGATGGTCTGTTCAAGTCAGTGATCTGTTCAGCTGAGATGCACAGTTGTCTTCTCATTATGGTGGATACTCAGTGTCCTACTGGCTCCGTGGCGAAGGGGTTACAGACGCAGTTCGTAATCGCTTGTACTGCGTTCAAAGCACAGCTGCGGGCTATTTGGCAGCAGATCACCTTGCGTTGTTTTTTTATGAAATGGTGTGGGTGCCGGTCGTTCAGAAAGAATTGGCAAACTACTGAACGTAAACTTGCTCACGAATCACAAATAGCTAAAAAAAAATGCTGGGGTTGACTGCTACGTACTGTAAAGGATATGCAACTGTTTGCCACATTTTGTCTTCAACCACTAGCAGTTGCAGCTGGGAGCTTTCCTTCATCAAGCCAAGACGATAATGGGATTTCTCATACCTTCTCGTACTTTCTCATACCTTCTCGTACTTTCTCATACCTTCTCATACCTTCTCGTACTTTAAAGGACATGGGACATGTATTACCATGTTGTCACCATCCAGTGGCCTGTCCTCTTCAGAACTTCTCCCCCATGGCAGTCTTTCAACATTTCTCATACTTTCTCGTACTTTAAACGACATGGGACATGTATTACCATGTTGTCACCATCCAGTGGCCTGTCCTTTTCAGAACTTCTCCCCCATGGCAGTCTTTCAACATTTCTCTCTATCGTAGTCCAGATGTCCTGTGTCAGTTGCTGTCATGTCGTCTTTTTTACTGTGATTGTTGCATCTCTACGGAATGTAGTCCTCCGTGGCGAAGTGGTCAAGCCATCTGATTCGGGCTCTGAAGGTTGTGGGTTCGATTCCGGGCTGCGTCCTTCGGTTCACGAGTGCATTTTTTCTGAGACTTCTGAGGGTCATTATTGGAGCTATGGAGTTTGTGCTTTGTGTGACGCTTTCCATGCTGTGGAAAGAGACCAAGCCATATGGAATAAAAATCCGGTGCAATGAAGTTGACCCTGTCGACTTTAAGTGACTTTTTAGAATGTAGTCTGCCATTCTTGGCAGTGACCGTAATCAAAACAATGTTTTCCCATAGTGAATTTTAATAACGAAGACACAAACCCATAGAATGTACGATTTATTGCCTGGCATATTTCGCTGCATCTCGTCAGGTACATACTGCAGATGTCACACAACGTACAGTAAAATAACTAGATACATCGTTCAAGCTGAAATATACACATGTTCACATAGTAATATCAATTGTTTACCATGGTAATTTTTAATTGACTACCATGTCTTTCTGTTTGCACAAAATTTGCCTATGTAAATCAATCAATAGGGCTTCCGCAAACTGTAACAAACGACTATTTTGTATATGAAACACACATAAAACGCTGTCTCTATCAATTACATGACCGGTTTCCAAGACATGACATGCAATGGACGACACCGGAAGTTTATATTTGTGGTGTGTCAGCCTTCCCATGATCCCATCGCCTGTGTAATATTTTGTCAACCCAGTTTGGTACATGTTCAACAACCCTGCTGTGTAGCTGCCGCTCTGTTCTGCCGATGTAGGTAGACTCACACCTGCATGTGAATTGGTAAATGCAGTTTGATGTGGCTTACAGAGGAGTAGATTCTTTTACTCCTGGGGTGGGAATAGGTGTGGTTCTCTACCTAATAACTGATATTATTGTGCGAACATGTGTATATTTCAGCTTGAATGATGTATCTAGTTATTTTATTCTACGTTGTGTGACATCTGTAATATGTACCTGACGAGGCGCAGCGAAATATGTCAGGCAATAAATCATATATTCTATGGTTTGTGTCTTCCTTATTCAAAGTGACCATAATGATGGCTGATGACAGTAGTCATTGTTTCTATAAAGAGATCTCTGCTTAACATTGTGAACTTAAGACAATAACCAACAACTATCTGTCGACTGCTCTCAGGCTCAATCCTTCACCTGCTTGCATGGTTTAATGTTATTCTTTTGGGTGCTACCCTTACAGAAGCATGACCCGTAAACTAGCAGAGGGAAGGAATTGCCTTATTTCTCATTGCGTAAGGAATACTCCTACCTCACTACTCACCTACCATGTATCATGTATAACAAATTTAGTTTAGAGAAAAACTTGGATGTGACTGTCCCGTAAATCTTAAAACAGTGTATAGAAACTGAGAGAGGAGAGAGAGCATGAATCAGACACAGGAAGGACTTTATTAAAAGTGAATTTGTCATAATGTAACTGCCAATGTTTCTACTGTTAATGAAGTAGTGTGTGTGTCTTCCTGTTAGGATGTGGGCCATGTTTATGTGTAGCCTGGCAACAAGGCAGTGAGGTCAAGTATATTATAGCAGGATATGGACAAGGTAAGGATATAGATCCCATTGTTCTCAGTTCTTGTTTTATGTCAAGTATATTATAGCAGGATATGGACAAGGTAAGGATATAGATCCCATTGTTCTCAGTTCTTGTTTTATGTCAAGTATATTATAGCAGGATATGGACAAGGTAAGGATATAGATCCCATTGTTCTCAGTTCTTGTTTTATGTCAAGTATATTATAGCAGGATATGGACAAGGTAAGGATATAGATCCCATTGTTCTCAGTTCTTGTTTTATGTCAAGTATATTATAGCAGGATATGGACAAGGTAAGGATATAGATCCCATTGTTCTCAGTTCTTGTTTTATGTCAAGTATATTATAGCAGGATATGGACAAGGTAAGGATATAGATCCCATTGTTCTCAGTTCTTGTTTTATGTCAAGTATATTATAGCAGGATATGGACAAGGTAAGGATATAGATCCCATTGTTCTCAGTTCTTGTTTTATGTCAAGTATATTATAGCAGGATATGGACATGGTAAGGATATAGATCCCATTGTTCTCAGTTCTTGTTTTATGTCAAGTATATTATAGAAGGATATGGACAAGGTAAGGATATAGATCCCATTGTTCTCAGTTCTTGTTTTATGTCAAGTATATTATAGCAGGATATGGACATGGTAAGGATATAGATCCCATTGTTCTCAGTTCTTGTTTTATGTCAAGTATATTATAGCAGGATATGGACAAGGTAAGGATATAGATCCCATTGTTCTCAGTTCTTGTTTTATGTCAAGTATATTATAGCAGGATATGGACAAGGTAAGGATATAGATCCCATTGTTCTCAGTTCTTGTTTTATGTCAAGTATATTATAGCAGGATATGGACAAGGTAAGGATATAGATCCCATTGTTCTCAGTTCTTGTTTTATGTCAAGTATATTATAGCAGGATATGGACAAGGTAAGGATATAGATCCCATTGTTCTCAGTTCTTGTTTTATGTCAAGTATATTATAGCAGGATATGGACAAGGTAAGGATATAGATCCCATTGTTCTCAGTTCTTGTTTTATGTCAAGTATATTATAGCAGGATATGGACATGGTAAGGATATAGATCCCATTGTTCTCAGTTCTTGTTTTGTGTCAAGTATATTATAGCAGGATATGGACAAGGTAAGGATATAGATCCCATTGTTCTCAGTTCTTGTTTTATGTCAAGTATATTATAGCAGGATATGGACAAGGTAAGGATATAGATCCCATTGTTCTCAGTTCTTGTTTTATGTCAAGTATATTATAGCAGGATATGGACAAGGTAAGGATATAGATCCCATTGTTCTCAGTTCTTGTTTTATGTCAAGTATATTATAGCAGGATATGGACAAGGTAAGGATATAGATCCCATTGTTCTCAGTTCTTGTTTTATGTCAAGTATATTATAGCAGGATATGGACAAGGTAAGGATATAGATCCCATTGTTCTCAGTTCTTGTTTTGTGTTAAGTATGCTATAGCAGGAGGTTGATATGGTAGTCACAGGTGTAAGACAGAAATAAGAAAGAGAATGGGAATTATCAAAGCAGCGTTCAACAATATGAAACAGCTTCTTTACACAGGGAGACAGGATCTGTTGTTTTGGATGGAATCTGTCCAGAGGAAGCAAACCATACACAGATGCATGCTGAAGTGAGACACATTGAACTGTGCTGTACATAACTAGGTGTGAGGTATTTGGTATTTGCCTTGAAAGAGGAATGAAGAAGATTAAGAAAACAGCTTCTCCCAACTAAACAGATAAGTTGTAAGCTAAAATGAATACACACGAAGTGTTTTATGTAGTTTTCATTGTTGTATGGTACAGAAACATGGATAATGAACGATGTTAGGTTAGAAATGACACTTTCAAAATGTGGTAATATAGATAACACAGCAGTGACCGATTTGGCAACAGACCATTGACCTGATCTCCCAAGTCAACCCAGCTTAGAAGAGGTAGTAGTACATTTTCTGGAACATAAAGTTGGTCGGCTTGATATTGATCACATCTCCCAGTGGGTGCTAGTTCTGTAAAGTTGATCGGCTTGATATTAATCACATCTCCCAATGGGTGCTAGTTCTGTAAAGTTGATCGGCTGGATATTGATCACATCTCCCAGTGGGTGCTAGTTGTTCTGTAAAGTTGGTCAGCTTGATATTGATCACATCTCCCAGTGGGTGCTAGTTGTTCTGTAAAGTTGGCCAGCTTGATATTGATCACATCTCCCAATGGGTGCTAGTTGTTCTGTAAAGTTGGTCAGCTTGATATTGATCACATCTCCCAATGGGTGCTAGTTCTGTAAAGTTGATCAGCTTGATATTGATCACATCTCCCAATGGGTGCTAGTTGTTCTGTAAAGTTGGCCAGCTTGATATTGATCACATCTCCCAATGGGTGCTAGTTGTTCTGTAAAGTTGGTCAGCTTGATATTGATCACATCTCCCAATGGGTGCTAGTTGTTCTGTAAAGTTGATCGGCTTGATATTGATCACATCTCCCATTGGGTGCTAGTTGTTCTGTAAAGTCGGCTGGCTTGATATTTATCACATCTCCCAATGGGTGCTAGTTGTTCTGTAAAAATGTGGGGATAGCACCATATACCCACTAGGTCTCATGGCGTGAACAGGGAACCTTTACTTACTTAGACAATAGGTGAAGTGTCACGGCAGGAGGGAAAGTACACAGAGAAATCTGACTGAAACCGTCATTGAAGACCGCATTGGTGAAATCTCCACAATATTTTAGTTTGCCTTCCATAATCTTACTCATTAATGTACACTGTTAGTTGCATGCCCATTACAGTATGTCACAGTCAACCCCGGCCTTTTAATTGTGTGTGTGTGTATGACCATTTATGATTTACTAGGCAATTTTTATGTTCAGTAGGTTTTGCCTGGAGTACAACTAAAGGAGACGAAGCCTTATTACAAACCTTTGAGAACAAAGTCTTAAGTCGCATCTTTGGGCCCATTAGGGATACACAAAGTGGAGAGTGGAAAAGAAGAAGCAACAAAGACATTTATGATCTAAGTCCCTGCTAATCACTGGTATCATGAAGGCTAATAGACTGCAATGGCTGGGTCATATGGAAAGAATGGAAGATAATAGGGAAACAAAACTCGCTTACACTCAGGAAATAAATGATCGTAGAGCCCGAGGTAGACCAAGGAAACGGTGGAGAGATAATATACATACAGATCTACAAGCACTTGGAATCAGCGACTGGCAAGAGAAGGTCAACCAGAGAGATGAATGGAGATGGCTTGTATCTGTAGCACAGAACCTCAAGGGCTCGGTATGCTGAAGAAGAAGAAGTAGTTTTTGCCATTTCTTTCTGAACAACTGATGCTCATACCATCAAAATCAACGCAGGGCTGTCTGCTTCCAAATGATCTATGGCTGAATTCAAACCTGCACCTCAGAATGTTGGGGTATTGTGAAATGTGATCAAAGCCACAGTATGTACACTGAACTGAACAACATTAGTGAATGTGATTAAGGTAAGACAATGAAAAGTACTTCAGGTGTATAAAGAGAGCCAGCTACTTAAACAAGGTTGTGCTGGAAAGAAAACCATGGTAAATTTTTTCTTCCTGACAATTTTGTCATGTACAATGGGTAACTAAAATAGAGTAGCTAACAATAAGTGCCTGGATAAGGCTAATGAAAGTAAAATAATATATAGAACTTTAAGAAAGAGACAGACAATGTTCTTTGGTCACGCAATGAGAAACAAAACATTGGAAAACTGTGATGAATAGAAAGACAGGCTGTAGAAGAAGCAGAATGAGAGAAAGGATGCTAGATGGCCTAAGATAGTGACATGGAGGAATATCATCAAAAGAAGTAATCCAGAATACCAAGGACAAAGGAGTTATGGGCACTTACACCATTTGTCAGAGTACATGATGATCATGGAAGTTGGTACTGGAGAGATCTTTTTTGAGAAGGAAGCTATAAGTGAGAAAGTGACCAGGCCATCTGATCTCATAATGATGTAATGAAGTGTATTATAAGCCCTAAGTCACCCACTGAAACTGCTAATAGCCATTGTGATACTGTTTACCTGTTTATTTCTTTCTTTTGCTTGGTGATATTAACAAAATGTCAATTTTGCAGGTGTTGTATACATGTGGGATATAGCTGCGACGTCTCCACTTCTCCGGGTAGATTCTTGCACACTAAGGCCCACCCGCTGCTTCAGTTTCCACACTGCTGCAGTTGTTGCCTGCGCCTGGAATCCTGTAAACCCATCTGTGTTTGTGACAGTTTCTTTTGACTTCCAAAATTGCCTTTGGAATGTAGACAGCCCAGATCACCCGTTTGGTGAGTTTGATTGCCTGTAAATGTGAAATACAAGGTAGCTGAAGAAATTGCCTGGAATAGTCCACTGCATTTTGAATGATTAATTCTGTCTTGGAAATTATAATTTTGTATGATAGTATTGGCATTGCTGAAACAGTATTGCTCATGTAGCATTCTCATTAATTCTAAAATTGAAATCACGAAAGTATTTCACACATAGCATTGTCATGGTTACAAGCGATCTATGTTTCAGCAGCGTACACATGTCACATTATGTGTGTTGGTTTAGAAATCACCCTTAGAGGCATTAACCTTGTTTCAGAAAGTGTATGGTACTACCACAGTGAAGACATCACTAGTTGGGTGACACAAAATGTTTTGCAAAAAACCTGGATGGCAAGCAGTTGAATTCTGCTGTCCAGTATTGCAATCCCAGTTGATGTAACTTTACCTCATCTATACCTAAATTATCTTGCATATTCTCCTAATCTTGCACTTCCTGATTTGTTTCCTTTTTTTTTTTTCTCCTCAAAATGGCAATGAAAGATCAGTCATTCAAGGATGTTCTAGAAATTATGACCAAAGTCTCAGCACAGCTGAAGTAGGTTTCAAAGAATTGGTTTCACGAACATCTCCATCAGCTGTCTGAACGTTGGCAAAAGTGTGTGATGAAAGAAGTGGCGATTGTGAAGGAAATTGTCTGATTGTATTGTTACTGATTTTATCAAATTTTTCAATTAATTTCAAATACGTTATGAAACTGGCTCATGTATCTGTACTTCTTTACTGTATGAGATCATGCAACCCACATCTTATTGAACAGGTCAAATGGAAAAGAGTGAGATAGATATCTTAATCATTGTCTATTCTACTGTTTATCACCATATGACTGTTGATCCACAGTTGTTTTAATGCATAAGAGTGTGTTGAAGTTTTTATCTTCAGCCAAACATACCACCACAGCTGTTGAGTTTATACACCCTTTGTATACCCACTGTTGAGTTGTATACCCTACATAGAATTGTCCATCTGTTTCTTGATCTTCCTCTAATTCTGTTGATTCTCTAATTTTGGAACTGCATGCTTTGTTTTCATTTACCGGCATTCCACAGAACTGTGTGACTTACTTATTGACTCGCCCTCGTAGCAACTTTTTTTTTTTTTTTCCCCCTCCCTACCCATCTATGCACCGCTTTACGGGACAAACATTTGTCAGCATAAACACTGACAACCCACCTTGGCAGGAGACATTTCGCGAATGACGCCAAAGTTGAAGGTGAAATGAGAACGTGGTTTAGAAAACGGAGCACGCACTTCTATGCCACCGGTTTGGGAGGACTGATAAAACAATGGGATAAGTGCATCAATGTTGGTGAAAATTATGTTGAGAAATAAAGGGACAATGTATGTATTAAAATAAGCTGTTTCAAGTTATCATGCTTAGTTATTTTTCTACAGCCATTTGTGACTTACTTATTAACTTACCCTCGTATTTACATATTCGTCATTTTGCTCAACATACACACATATGAACCATTTCACAAGCAATAAAGAAGAAAATTAAGGCTTGAATTTAAATGTTACAGAATCATTTTTAGGATCATTGACAGATGGGGCTCGTGTCAAGCGTTGCATGAATTAATCATGCTGCATGCATCAATTGAGTTAAAGACACTCACAAAAAGCATTAGTCGGGTCCACAACACCATGAAAGAAACATCAGGGGTGGCAATGGCAAGTCACATTTCCGCCAGAGTCAATGTGGATATATATATATATATATATATATATATATATATATATATATATATATATATATATATATATATATATATATATATTATTTTACATCAACCATACCTCATGAAATAGGTGCTAGAGATGTTCATTAGCCACCTCATACACATAACCAGTTGTCATGACTTATCATTTGGTTATGGTAATAGACTTTGCAATGTGATGTTATTGTTTCAGGAATCATTAAGAAATTGGGGCACAATTTGCCACGGTCTGTATCCTGGGCTGGCCCCATCCACAATGGATTTTTCACTGCATGTGAAAAATTAACCAGGTAAGTTTAATCTTCCACTGTGTGATCAAAGTCGTGACTCCATGCCATCAGTATGTGACTGGGTACAGTAGATTTATAATTCTTAAAGAAGGGACATGGAATGTTCTCAATGTATCGATACAGCTATCTAGGAACAGTCATAGCATCTAACGGAAGATGTCTTGTAAAGATTTTAAGAACTGGCATGCTAAAAGTAGCCTGTTTTAAGGTGGAAAACATGCCAATAAAAAAAGTTGTCACCGGCAGTCTGAAAAAGAGTTAAAGTGTTATGTAGAATATATATTATATATATATGTGTGTGTGCGTGCGTGAGAGAGAGAGACAGAGACATGAACAATAAGCAGACAAGCTGAGAAAATGATGGATAAAGGGCAGCAGAAGAAAATGGCTCAAGTGATAGTACTGTGGATATGACCAAAGTTATGCATCATTATCAAGTGACAGTACTGTGGATATGACCAAAGTTATGCATCATTATCAAGTGACAGTACTGTGGATATGACCAAAGTTATGCATCATTATCAAGTGACAGTACTGTGGATATGACCAAAGTTATGCATCATTATCAAGTGACAGTACTGTGGATATGACCAAAGTTATGCATCATTATCAAGTGACAGTACTGTGGATATGACCAAAGTTATGCATCATTATCAAGTGACAGTACTGTGGATATGACCAAAGTTATGCATCATTATCAAGTGACAGTACTGTGGATATGACCAAAGTTATGCATCATTATCAAGTGACAGTACTGTGGATAGACCAAAGTCATGCATCATTATCAAGTGACAGTACTGTGGATATGACCAAAGTTATGCATCATTATCAAGTGACAGTACTGTGGATACGACCAAAGTTATGCATCATTATCAAGTGACAATACTGTGGATATGACCAAAGTTATGCATCATTATCAAGTGACAGTACTGTGGATATGACCAAAGTTATGCATCAATATCAAGTGACAGTACTGTGGACATGACCAAAGTTATGCATCATTATCAAGTGACAGTACTGTGGACATGACCAAAGTTATGCATCATTATCAAGTGACAGTACTGTGGATATGACCAAAGTTATGCATCATTATCAAGTGACAGTACTGTGGATATGACCAAAGTTATGCATCATTATCAAGTGACAGTACTGTGGATATGACCAAAGTTATGCATCATTATCAAGTGACAGTACTGTGGATATGACCAAAGTTATGCATCATTATCAAGTGACAGTACTGTGGATATGGCCAAAGTTATGCATCATTATCAAGTGACAGTACTGTGGATATGGCCAAAGTTATGTGTCATTATCAAGTGACAGTACTGTGGACATGACCAAAGCTATGCATCATTATCAAGTGACAAAGTTATGCATTATTATCAGGTGACAGTACTGTGGATATGACCAAAGTTATGCATCATTATCAAGTGACAAAGTTATGCATCATTATCAAGTGACAGTACTGTGGATATGACCAAAGTTATGCTTCATTATCAAGTGACAGTACTGTGGATATGACCAAAGTTATGCATCATTATCACCATCACACGTGGTGCTCATAAGCAGGGGCTGTAGTAG
Organism: Cepaea hortensis; assembly: GCA_963921405.1. NCBI lineage: Eukaryota > Metazoa > Mollusca > Gastropoda > Stylommatophora > Helicidae > Cepaea > Cepaea hortensis. The sequence goes on along the minus strand of OY992895.1, from coordinate 55,677,288 downwards.
TTTGCCATCTCACATGATCACAAGTCTGGGATCAAGTCTATGTATTTGTGCCGTTTGTATGCCATGTGGCCAGGCCATCTGGGTATTTCTCTCTTTGCCTCCCTCTTGCTCTTTGCCCATCTAGTTGACCAGTTGTCACTTTCCTTATAATCTGCCCAAAACATCTAGGCAGGTTACATCTAATCTCCCTAATCAACTTATAGTAGGAGCTCAGCATGGCCTAATGGAACAGAGCGCTCGCTTTTAAACTTCCATTGTGCTGATGCCGAGGTAGTGGGTTCAATCCTTACACCGGACAGTTAGACTAAAATGTTGACTTCTTGTCCTTGACTTGGGAGCGTAAATTATAAGTACCTCAGAAGCCAGAGTGCCTGATGGCAAAGGACACTGGTAATAGGGAACGCTAATCTATACGCATGTTATTATCCATTCGACCATGCTGACTTAACGTGTTTTAATTTCATATTAATGTTCAAAACAATATTTGTCCCTTACAGAATTTGAATAATGAAGACACAAACTGTATTTGTTGTGAACTTCATCTGGAAGGATTCATCAGTGTGCTTTATTGTATGCTGTGTGGCTTCTGCAGTATGCACCTGATGAGAGATAGTGATATATGCCAGGCAATAAATTGTCCAGCCTATTTTTTATGTCTTCATTATTCAAGTATTACTGTTATTCCTTTTATTGTTCTTGAAAAAGGTATCAATTTGTGAAACTTCTGACATGAGTCTAGCATTTTATTTACAATTCTCTTAGTAATTATTAGATTACTTTCATGCATGTTCCCATTATGATTATTATGTTTACCTGGTCTGAGATCCAGTCATATATGTTCATGGGTTTTATTTATTGTTTCTCCTTGGGATTTAAAAATATCTTTTTGTTTCATTGCATATTATGTGATGAGAATCCACAGACTCACATGTGTAAGTAAGTGAAGGATTCTTTTAATGTCTTAAGATACATGTTATATTATGTGACATGAATCCACAGACAGACATGTATGAGTAAGTAAAGGACTCTATTACATGTCTTAAGACACATTGGGTATATGGTGTTAAATCCATATTATTATAGAGCTGTTTGCACTTGGTGGGTGGTGGGATCGCAGTATCATGCAATCTGCCTTTACTTCCCAAGCTATTTCTTGGTACCCATTTTAGGCTGGCTCAACCTGGGAACCAAAGGCAATTCTTAAAAGTTGTATCAGGGGTGGGTCTCACCACTACACTACTTGCCTCCCCCTCCCATATATATATTTGACATGAATACAATGTCATCTTTAGTGAGCCCATATTCTGTCTTTACAGTTGGGATGATACTCCTGTGTGCTATCATGGACTGTCTAAAGCTGTCTTGAGCTCCGCTCAGAAGTACATGACTGTCCAATTCCACCAGGCCTGTATATGGGTAAGTACACGCTGTCATCATCATCATCTTGCAAGACTTTTGCAGATCTTCACTCTCATCACAACCTGCCAGAAATTGTCTTGATCCTTCTCCAGCTTCCCTGCCTCTTGCATGTTCATGCCCAGGGTGTCTTTAACGTCCCTTGTACACCTTTTTGTTGGTCCCAGGGTGTCTTTAATGTCCCATGTCCACCTTTGTGTTGGTCCCAGGGTGTCTTTAATATGTCCTGTGTCCACCTTTGTGTTGGTCCTGGGGTGTCTTTAATGTTCCATGTCCACCTTTGTGTTGGTCCTGGGGTGTCTTTAATGTCCCATGTCCACCTTTGTGTTGGTCCCAGGGTGTCTTTAATATGTCCCGTGTCCACCTTTGTGTTGGTCCCGGGGTGTCTTTAATGTCCGTGTCCACCTTTGTGTTGGTCCTGGGGTGTCTTTAATGTCCCATGTCCACCTTTGTGTTGGTCTACCTCTGCCTCATCTCCCAGGAACAATGCCTTCCATCACTGTTCTTTCTAAACGTCTGACATCTAATGTGGCCAGAGTATTTCACTTTCTGAGACAAGCTGCCTTGTGTCACAGTTGAAACATACTCTATATATCATAGTGTGCAAGTGCAGGTCCGCATGGCCGAATGAATAAGAACACATGTTCTTAAACATCCGGTCTGCTGATGCCGAGGTTAGTGGTTCAACCCCTCCACCGGACAGCTGGACTAAAATGTTGACCTGTTGTCCTTGACTTGGGTCGTAAATTACAAGTACCTCTGAAGTCAGAGTGGGTTTGCCTGATGGCAAGGGACACTGTTAATATGGAAAGCTAATCCACATGCAAAACTCAGTCAGTCACTGCTATAAATAGTTGTATAGACTACGCTTAAGTTCAAAGCGAGTGAATGCAAAAAAAAAAAAAAGTGTGCAAGTAATTGGAGGCCACAACCTCATTTCAGATGTGGGAAAATGTGATTGTATATGCATTGTGGCATTGTTTTATATGTGTTATGGTGTCATATTAGGTGTGATAATTTGAGTTTATATGTATTATGGCATTGCTTTATATGTGTTATGGTGTCATTTTATATGTGTGCCCCCTGTAACGTTAGAACCTGGCTACACCACTGACTTATGCGGATAAGTTTTCTTTTTGGTTTAACATAAAACTTCAATAATTGAATGTAGACCGTATTGTTTGTATTTTATTTTAAAGAAAAATAATGAATCTTTGTCTGCTGTATTTTTTCCAAACTACTAGGATGTCAGTTACTCCCCTTTCCATGATGCAATCGCCACATGTGACGCTTTTGGAATAGTCAGATTTACAGTTCTACCAATGAGAGATGTGATATTTCAAAAGGCAAGGAAAACATCCTGGCGCAGATCAAAGTCTGTTACCTTGGTGAGTTTACAGTTAACTCTCTTTTCTTCGTTAACAATTTGAACCTCTTTGTATGGTACGTTAATGTGTTTATTTATCTCTGAAGTGCCTATAGATTATTCTTAGTAGAGGGAAAGATAGTCTAACAGATACAGTCATGTATTCCACAAGGCTCTTGAGCATTCTTCTTCTTCTTCAGCGTTCCGAGCCATTGAGGTTCTTTGCTGCAGATACAATCCGTCTCCATTCGTCTCTCTGGTTGACCTTCTCTTGCCAGTCGATGATTCAAAGTGCTTGCAGGTCTGTATATATATTATCTCTCCACCGTCTTCTTGGTCTACCTCGGGGTTTATGGTCATTTATTTTCTTCAGCATTGGATCTCAGAAATACAAGTCAAGCTAAGTTTCACAGTTACATTGAAGGTTCATCTTGAAATAAAAGTTGTCCAGTGTTGTCCATCTCTTGAGATGGGCAGTGGTAATGATGTCATTCGGACTCAACGGACGTCCACAGTAACTGTGGTGATAGTCATCTTCAAAGCATCTGTATGCAGGATGAGACATGGCCGTAGTGTAAGCTCATCCACAGAACTAAGAAATTGAGTCTTTATAATGAATGTCTCAGCTGAAGGAGCAGTGGTAGCGTAATGGTTAGTGAGAAGGAGACATGAAAAGACTGAAAAGATGAAATAAATGAGAACGATGAAAATTCTGTCCATTCTTCTTATTCGTTTATTATGCCTTAGTGCAGAGGTCACCAAACTTTTTTCACGGCAGGCCGGATAACTGACTTAATGACAAGCACGGGCCGGATACTCATTCTGTAGAATACTTGCGCCGGTCTCCGTGGCGAAGGTCTTACGGACACGGTTCGTAATCCCATAAACCCGCGTTCGAAACACAGCTGCGTGGCAGCAGACCGCGTTGCGCTGGTTTTTTACGCAATGGTATGGGTGCCGGTCGTTCAGAAAGCAATGGCAAACTACTGAACGTAAACTTGCCAAGACATCAACTACAGCAAAAAATGCTGGTGTTGACTGCAAACTTCCTGTAAAGAATATGCAACTAACTTTAATAATACTTGCAAGCCAAAACGAAAGCTCTCTTAAAAAAGACGAAAAACTAAGTTAATCATGGGTGAGTGACGTGCAGTGCGCATATGCACACGTGCGCACACACACACAAAAACAAAGACCACCAACATATTTATTTACTAAACAAGTTATCAAAGAAGGCGATGTTAGGAAAAAGATAGTTACATCATTCCTAGTGTGCACATATACGAATCTCACAAGCTAAGCAGCAGAAAAGGCTAGTGAGATTTGTGAAACTGATATTTGGCTTTCAAGATATCATCAATGTGTGGTTTGGAATTGCTGCATCCAATCAAGAGAATTGCTTTCAAATGTTCATCAGTCAATCTCGTTCGATGTGTTGACTTCACATACTTTATTTTTGAAAATGTTTGCTCACAGACATAAGTTGTTCCAACTGTTATAGTCTTGCAAAACATTTTTGCACTTCCATGAAAATGTCTTTTCCAGTTGTTGTTCCATGCATGCTGCAAACGGATGCCAACTCTTCCGTTAACTGAAAGTCCAAATTGACACCACGAATGAACACGAAAAGTTGTGACGTACTCGAGAAATCAGTAGAATCATCCAGCGCCAGAGTATACCACAACAAGTTCCTAGTTTTCTTGCATATCTGTAGCACTATATTCTCTCCAAGTTCTTCTGTTCTGCGCACAACTGAACTTGCCGAAAGGCTGGTAGTTCCAAACAAATCGGTTTTCTCAGAACTATGCTTCCATCATACACTCTTTGTTGAAGTTGACATCATTAAACGGTTTTCCTCGTTCTGCCATCTTATGCACTATTCTTTAACATGTACGAGTGACAGATTCATTTTCATCAAACTTTCTCGTGAAGAAATCGCTTTGTTTCTACACCACGTTTCATGGACTCATATTTCTCAGAGCGTAACTTTCCAGAAAACTTTGAATATGTTGATAGATGTTTTGTTTCGCAGTGACATCGAAGATTTTAAAACGGCAACACTTTTGCTGCATATTACGCAACTGGTTTTCTGGTCCTTTGTTTCCACAAAGAAGTACTTTACTCCCCATTCTTAATTGAAAACGCAACACTCGGCGTCCACTTTTCTTTTCTTAGTAGCCATAATGAAGGATGAAGTACACGGGATCTGAAAATGAAGAAGACATTGAATTCGAAACATAATTAAAATCCTATTGAAACACAGGAAAAGCAGAGGACTAGGTGTCACTGGTGAAGCCACGGCTCACCAAATGTACATATACAGTTTATAGGTACCTTTGGTAGTAGAATTTATCTCATAATAAGGTTCGCAAACTATATAAATAGGGCCGGCCTAAATAAGCAGCCTAGAGCAGAGTTTTTCAACTGGGGTTCCGCAAGTGGCAGCCAGGGGTTCCGCCAAAACAGACCGAAATCGCCTAAATGAAACATTTCTGCCCATCTGGTTTATTACATAAAGTAGGACAGACACTTGGATCATCGCACTGAGTTCCCTGAGCAATGTAAACATTTGCGTAAGGATCTGCTCCAACAGAAAGGTTGAAAAACACTGGCCTAGAGACCAGCTCGATTAACACCTTGACCGGGGAATTATTCTGAGCTGGGAATAATATTTTCATAATAACACGGGGCTTATATGGCATTTTTATTCTGTGTTTGCTACTTTATTGCCTCTATTCACACTTACGTATCATTGTCAAACAAAGAAATCCTTGTTACATACCTATAAAATGGATGACTGGCAAACAGAAGTAAATATTTCTGGAGCATCGGACCTGTGTTGACAGCCGGACACATCTGGGGGAGGGAAAGATGTGTGTGTGTGTGTGTGTGTGCGTGTGTGTTGCTATGGAAACCATGGTAACATCAGAGCATAGGCGGGGGACTTGGGATTGCGCTAAATAAGCAAACATTACAATAAACAAGAAAATCTAGGTACAATAATTTATAATTCAATCAATCAATCATGTGCCATGCCGGAAAGCGTGGGCGGTCATGATTCGCCATTTCACTCGATCACCAGAGTCGTGGATCAGCTCAGTGTTCCTGTCTCGTCCATGCCATGTGGCCAAGCCATCCAGGTATTTTCCTCTCGGTCTTCCTCTTGGTCTGTTCCCCTCGATCTTGCCAGCTGTCACCAAGTTCTCCAGTCCATTTCTTCTCATAACATGTCCAAAAAATTTTGACTGTCTACGTCTAATTTCTCTAATCAATCTACGATTTTCATTTGTCTCTTGTAGTACTTGGTCATTGGTTTTTCTATCTGTCCATGGTATTCTTTGCATTTTCCTCAGAAACCACATTTCTGCAGCCATCAGATGTTTTTCAGCTTGACTGCACATTGTCCAAGTTTCACATCCATACAAAATAACAGGCTCTATGTATCCCCTCAACACTCTTTTTCTCGTTTCAATTGACATCATTTTATTGGTCAGAATGTTTTTCATCTTGCTAAAGGCTACCTTCGCAATGGCGATTCTTGTTCTAATCTCTTCAAGGCATCTGCCATCAGATGTTATGACTGTTCCGAGATAATTGAACCGATTCACTTGCTGAAGAATATTCCCATTTACTTGTATATTACATTGTGGTACTTCGTTCTTCCTAGTGACGACCATAACCTGTGTCTTCCTACAATTTAATTCCAACCCCAGCTGCTCACTGTGTACAACCACAGCGTCTACTAATTGTTGCAGATCCTGTGCATTGTCTGCAATCAATACTGTATCATCTGCATATCTAATGTTATTTATGTTTCGTCCTCCAATGCTGATTCCATTTAGGTCTTCTACATTTCTGAAAATATTTTCACTGTATAAGGAAAAAAGATCTGGAGACATTACACATCCCTGCCTAACACCTCTCTTAATAGGTTGGTATTGTCCTACTTCATTATCAATTCTTATGGCAGCTTGTTGTTTCCAATATATGTTTTTTATAAGTCTAATGTCTTTCCCATCAATTTGTAGATCTGCCAGCATATCCACAATGTTGACATGTCTTACTCTATCAAAAGCCTTTGTGTAGTCAATAAAGCAAAGATGTATATCCTTGTTTACTTCTAAAGCACGTTCAATAACTGTTCGCAGCATATACACAGCATTTACTGTACCCTTTCCTTCTACAAAACCACATTGTTCTTCCCCTATTTTAGGTTGTATTTTCTTCCTCACTCTTTGCATGATAATTCGTAACAAAATCTTTGTGATGTGACTCATTACACTAATTGTTCTATGTTGATCACATTCTAAGGTTCCTGATTTCTTTGGGATTGCAATAAATACAGAATTACATAATTCAGAAGGTATATCTCCAGTATCATATAATGTGTTCAGCAGTCTAGTGACTTGCTCTAGTCCAAATTCTTCTAAAGCTTTAATCATTTCTGTTGTGATGTTATCTGCACCGGGGGCCTTGCCAGCTTTCATATGCTTAAGAACATTTTGAACCTCCATCTTTAAAATTGCTGGTCCTTCATTATTAAATCTAATAGCATACTGTTCCTCTCTGTTATCATTATACAGGTCTTTCACATAATCTGTCCATACATGTAGAATCTGATCTTTTTCTATTATGATTTTGCCATCTTTAGTTCTTAGACAGCCTGTTGATGTACTTGTTCTTTTATTAGTAAGTTCCTGAATCCTTTTGTGCACTAATTTGGTATTTTGACTGTTGTGTTGTTTTTCAATTTCTAAGCACTTTTCCTCAAGCCATGATTCTTTTGCCTTCCTACATAATATTCTGACTTGTCTGTGAATTTCTTCATATTTGGCAGGATTATTTTTGTTGAGTCTTCTTGTTTCCATTAGGTGTAAAATTTCCTCAGTCATCCATTTCTTACGACCCACCTTCTTTAATTTTGGAATAGTTGTTTCTGCAGCCATATTGATTGAATTCTTTAACATTTCCCATTGATCATCCACATCCTGGAATAGGATCTCTAGATCAGACAATATTTCAAATCTGTTCTGTACTTCTATGTTGAATTTGTTTTGTATTTCCTTGTCATTACTCAATGTACACAAATCATATTTAGTGTTCCCTGTTGTATACTTGACTTTCTTCAACTTTATCCTCAATGTTCCTGTGAGTAATCTGTGGTCACTATAACAATCAGCACTGGGAACTGTTTTTGCTACTGTTAGGGCGTTTCTAAATCTTCTGCTAATGAGAATGTAATCAATCTGGTTTCTAATCCTGCTATCAGGACTCCTCCAGGTCCATAATCTTCTAGGGTGTTGCTTGAACCAGGTGTTTCCTACAATCATTTCCTGTTCTTTTGCCAACTCTACTAGTCTGTATCCTCTTTCATTTCTCTCTCCTAAACCATAGTTTCCTACTGTGTATCTATCCCCTTGATTTCCTACTTTTGCATTGAAGTCCCCTATTATAATGTTTATTTCTGAATATTTACATTTCTTTAAGGCAGACTCTATGTCATTATAAAATTCCTCTACACTATCTTCACTGGACTCTCCTGTTGGGGCATATACTTGAATAACATTTATGTTAAAAGGTCTGCCACTCAATTTAACTAGTAGTACTCTGTCCGACACGGCCCAATATCCCTGAACAGACGTTGATGTTTTCCGGTCCAAAATTATTGCCACTCCCCTATGTCGATCCTCACCTCCAGAATAAATAATCTTAAAATCTTTATGTATCTTGATGCCTGCTCCTGTCCATCTCGTTTCGCACATACCTAATATATTAATTTTTTCTCTTTGAATTTCTTGTGTTATGTTCTCTAATGTCCATCGTTGTTTAACGTCCTAACGTTCCATGTTCCTAATTTTAATGTCTCTGTCCTTGTCTTGCGATGATCAGTCTTTAAGCGAGTCATAATAAACTAGGCAATTTCAAAGAGGTAGTTTGCCGTTGCTTTCCTCTATGGCAGTGACCATACTGGCCGGATGACCGCAATCATTGTCTCTCTAAAGAGATCCTCTGCTTGCCGTCGCGAAACTCGAGACCATAACCAACAAATATCTGTCGGCTGCCCTCATAATTTCATCCACCACCTGCCTTCCGTGGCTTCTTTTGAACACTTCCAATTAACGAACACGAAATAACATCACATAATCCAAAGGAAAAACACTATCCACACGAATTTCACGGGAATTTCCATAAGGAATCCACAGAAAAACACTGAACAGCTTCTCCCCCAAGACAACGAGTCATCGCGTCGCCATTACACCGGAAGCGAACCTTTATAATTGACAATAGTAAATTTAAGACACATAGCAGCCAGGAGGTCTGCGCATGTGTGAAGATCTCCCATTATTCTAAACATAATATTTACATTTAAATTATATCACAACCTCTCATGTTCCATACGTTATCAAGCAAGTTCGAGTAACGTCGGCGGGCTGGATGAAATTACGTCACGGGCCGGATCCGGCCCGCGGGCCGTAGTTTGGTGACCCCTGCCTTAGTGTAATCACTGTAGTATCTTGTGTTTATATGTTGTGTTTTGTGTGCTGATGAAGGCTAGGTGCTGCAACATCCTATTTTTTCCAAAATTGTGTTTTGTAAAGATGCATTTCTTTGTGTTATTTTATATTGTTATAAAATTTATAACTATACCATTAGCAGTGTATATATAGAGTCTACATACAGAAATACCTTGGTTTTCGCTGACTTCGGTTATCATCGTTTTCAGTTTTTTCCGTGAAAAATTTATCTCTGTTTTTGTTGATTGCCTCAGATTTCAACGGTGAAAACAAAGGGACCCATGCATTCTTCTGCTCAGTTTAGCATTGTTCCTCACTGTGTGAGCATCACCTCTTGCACATAGTCAAACAATTCCATTGCTTTCCAGTGTTTTTGTACTTTTTTTTATTGATTGCGATTGTGATGATACAGTTGCGTCGGCTTTTGTCACATTTGGATTTCGCCAATTGTTTTTGGGCGGATTATCTGCAAAAACTGAGGTATCACTGTATGAAATTACTACTGGCTCTATGTTATAGAATCTTTATGTGACCATGAGCTATGTGTTATAATCTATGTACAACATTACCATAAGCTATGTGTTATAATCTATGTACAACATTACCATGAGCTGTGTGTTATAATCTATGTACAACATTACCATGAGCTGTGTGTTATAATCTATGTACAACATTACCCTGAGCTGTGTGTTATAATCTATGTACAACATTACCCTGAGTTGTGTGTTATAATCTATGTACAACATTACCATGAGCTATGTGTTATAATCTATGTACAACATTACCATGAGCTATGTGTTATAATCTATGTACAACATTACCATGAGCTGTGTGTTATAATCTATGTACAACATTACCATGAGCTGTGTGTTATAATCTATGTACAACATTACCATGAGACAGTATGCACTATGTTTATAACACTATCATGTTCTGTTTTGTTCACTTAGGACGTATATCATACAAAACTGATTCCAAGAGCACGGCCATCTTGTACACAGCCACAGACATCACCATCAGCAAACAGCATTATCTACCAGAGCAATCCTAAAGCAGAAATTGTTAGCAACCAACAGAGCTCAACAAGTAACAGGAATGATGACAGAAATCAATCTTTAGTTCTTGATAATGTCCAGCATGTGACACAAAGTCATGCATGTGTAACTCTCAGTCGTGCTGTGCTAGGGGAATCATCATCAAGTTGTACTAAATCAGACAGCACTTTGCTGGCCAGTTCTGGACCTAGTAATGAAATAAATTGTGATCAGCATAACTCTAACAGCTCTGCCCGTGCTGTTTCAGACAGTGATAGTCCTGCAGATGGATCTGTTCATGTGGAAAGTTTGTCAGTGACTAAGAATAATCCACAACATGCTAGCATTCTTCATCACACAGATGACAATACTACTGTAGACATTAAAGATCTAGAGATGAAACCAGATACTGTTGTTCATACATTTGGAAGTAGCAGCGCAAATCCAACTTCAAATGCACATGTAGCCTCTACTGTTGCTAGAAATGGGTTAACAGCCTTGAATCCCACCAGGTCTGACAGAAAGGCTTGCCCTGTGGTAGTCGGTGAGAATGTTGTTCCACCAGAAAATGTAGAATCAAGTGCATGCTGGAAACTGGAGGAGGGCAAATTAAGCACACATGTTGCTGAAGAAGCTGCACGTGAATCACTATTACATTTCCTAAACTGTGAAATGGTAAGATTTCATTATGTGTTTTATATGTTTGTGGAACTGTGAAATGGTGAGATATCATGATTGTATGTGTTTTATATGTTTGTGGAACTGTGCTAGCATAGGGGTAAGTGTACTCGCGTATCGCCATTGAGGATTTGTTTTATTGTTTTCCCGTGATGAGCGCGACTGTTGATTGAATTGTGGAGAGACATGCATGCTTACGTCATTTAGCAAGTGACATGATGATGACAGCTTGGATGTCGGCCCAGATTCTTAAAATGGACATTGGATAGTTTTCTGGGAAACAGAACTGACCATCCCACCTTATTTTACATTGGGCCTAAAATATGTGAAGGTCTAACACTTGACCAACTGTCCCCTGACAGCACTATCTGCCATGGAACTCTTGTTGATGACATTATAATCTACTGATAGCACCATCTGCCATGGGACTCTGTTGTTGGCTCTCAGCATGATCTACCTTGGGACTCTTTTCTTTGTTGATGACATCCCAATCGCATGACAGCACCATCTACCACAGAACTATCTGTTGTTGATGACATCCCAATCCCATGACAGCACCATCTACCACAGAACTATCTGTTGTTGATGACATCCCAATCCCCTGACAGCACCATCTACCACAGAACTATCTGTTGTTGATGACATCCCAATCCCCTGACAGCACCATCTGCCACAGAACTATCTGTTGTTGATGACATCCCAATCCCCTGACAGCATCATCTGCCACAGGACTATCTGTTGTTGATGACAGCACCATCTGCCACAGGACTATCTGTTGTTGATGACATCCCAATCCCCTGACAGCACCATCTACCACAGAACTATCTGTTGTTGATGACATGCCAATCCCCTGACAGCACCATCTACCACATAACTATCTGTTGTTGATGACATCCCAATCCCATGACAGCACCATCTACCACAGGGCAATCTGTTGTTGATGACATCCCAATCCCCTGACAGCACCATCTACCACAGAACTATCTGTTGTTGATGACATCCCAATCCCCTGACAGCACCATCTACCACAGGGCTATCTGTTGTTGATGACATCCCAATCCCCTGACAGCACCATCTGCCACAGAACTATCTGTTGTTGATGACATCCCAATCCCCTGACAGCACCATCTACCACAGGGCTATCTGTTGTTGATGACATCCCAATCCCCTGACAGCACCATCTGCCACAGAACTATCTGTTGTTGATGACATCCCAATCCCCTGACAGCACCATCTACCACAGGACTATCTGTTGTTGATGACATCCCAATCCCCTGACAGCACCATCTGCCACAGGTCTATCTGTTGTTGATGACATCCCAATCCCCTGACAGCACCATCTGCCACAGAACTATCTGTTGTTGATGACATCCCAATCCCCTGACAGCACCATCTGCCACAGAACTATCTGTTGTTGATGACATCCCAATCCCCTGACAGCACCATCTACCACAGGACTATCTGTTGTTGATGACATCCCAATCCCCTGACAGCACCATCTACCACAGGACTATCTGTTGTTGATGACATCCCAATCCCCTGACAGCACCATCTGCCACAGAACTATCTGTTGTTGATGACATCCCAATCCCCTGACAGCACCATCTGCCACAGAACTATCTGTTGTTGATGACATCCCAATCCCCTGACAGCACCATCTACCGTGGGACTCGTCTTTTGTTGATGACATCCAAGAAGTTATCCCATGACATGTTGATGTAGTCACTCGCTGTTGTTGGTAAGTTGTTCTCTGGCTATGCTGCCAAACCACAGAATAGCCATACACAAGTGATGTATGTGAGAATATATACATGCAGTTTTAAGCTGTGTTGAATGTCCCTGGACATGCAGATGTTGCTTGGCTGGTTGTGAATTCTATGGAAGACTTCAGTTTTAACTCTTAAGTTTGATGCATTTGATGTCAGATCACTTGAGCCTCTGAAAGAGCTAGTATCTTTCACAGTGAGGTTAGAGTAGGACTTTTCTCCCTCCTGGTACCAAAGTACCATCTCCATAGGGAGTGTTGCACAGCACTCCTTCCCCTTCCCAAGCTGAGAATTGAGTGGGGTGTGCAAAACTGGAACTTCACATCTACAGAAAGACATTTTAGGATGCAATCAGGTCATGATTCAGTACATCACATATGGACTGGCTGGGATTTGGCCTAGATTGACAACACATCTCCACAGATTTTAAATATTTCATTGTGAAAAACTCCTGCCCAGAGCCCAGAGTTTAGGTATTTCATTGTGAACAAACTCCAGCCCAGAGCTCAGATTTTAGGTATTTCATTGTGAACAAACTCCAGCCTATAGCCCAGATCTTAGGTATTTCATTGTGAACAAACTCCAGCCCAGGAGGATCGGGTATTATTTAAAGGAAAAGACAGGGTAGTTTGCTGTGTTAAATGGGAAATGCAGTTACTTATAAAACAATATGAGGATCATTTACTTGTTTTCCTTAGAAAAAAGAAGGACAGAAGCCAGTCAGGACAAAGCCTCATGAGAAAACCAAGAAAGATGTGTCTCGTGAAAGTAATGGAAATGCTGTATATAAGGTAAGGAAAGTGTGGATCCACTGTAGGTGGTATTAGGATGTTTCAGCCTAATGTAGATGGTATGGGGATGTTTCAGCCTGATGTAGATGGTCTGGTGGTGTTCTAGCCTGATGTAGATGGTCTGGTGATGTTTTAGCCTAATGTAGATGGTCTGGTGATGTTTTAGCCTAATGTAGATGGTATGGCGGTGGTTAGATATAGTAGATATTATTTTGATGTTTTTAGGTGGTGTTTTAGCCTACTGTAGATGTTGTGGTGGTGTTTTAGTCTACTGTAGATGTTGTGGTGGTGTTTTAGTCTATTGTAGATGTTGTGGTGGTGTTTTAGCCTACTGTAGATGTTGTGGTGTTTTAGCCTCCTGTAGATGTTGTGGTGGCATTGTAGCCAACTGTAGATGTTGTGGTAGTGTTTTAGCCTACTGTAGAAGTTGTGGTAGTGTTTTAGCCTACTGTAGATGTGGTGGTGTTTTAGCCTACTGTAGATGTTGTGGTGGTGTTTTAGCCTACTATAGATGTTGTGGTGATGTTTTAGCCTACTGTAGATGTTGTGGTGATGTTTTAGCCTACTGTAGATGTTGTGGTGGTGTTTTAATCTACTGTAGATGTTGTTGTGGCATTGTAGCCAACCGTAGATGTTGTGATAGTGTTTTAGCCTACTGTAGATGTTGTGGTAGTGTTTTAGCCTACTGTAGATGTTGTGGTAGTGTTTTAGCCTACTGTAGATGTTGTGATGGTGTTTTAGCCTATTTTAGATTTTATGGTTGTCTTTTAGCCTTTTAGGCCGGTCTCGGTGGCTAAGGGCTTGCGAACGCGGTTTGTGAGCCTGTATACCCGGGTTCGAAACACAGCGGTGCTGGTTTTTTCGAAAAAAGGTATAGGGGCCGGTCGTTCAGAAAGCAATGGCAAACTACTGAACGCAACACTTGCCTAGAACATCAACAGTAGCTGAAAATGCTGGTGTTGACTGCAACGTCCCGTAAGGGATACGCAACAATATTTTTTTTAATTTTTTTAGCCTACTGCAGATATTAAGTTGGTGTTTGTAGGTGGTGTTTTAGCCTACTGTAGTGGTTATGGTGGTCTTTTAGCCTACTGTAGATATTCTGTAGATGTTGGGGTGGTGTTTTAGCCTACTTTAGATGCTGTGGTGGTATTTTAGCCTACATAATATGTTATGGTGGTCTTTTAGCCTTGTATAGATGATATGGGGTATTTTAGGCCATTAAAGGTACCCAGGAATGTTAATGTACGAGGGGAAGTCAATAAGTAAGTCACAAATGGCTGTAGAAGAATAACTAAATATAATAGCAACTTGAAACCAGTTTTATTTTTATAGATACATTGTCCCTTAATTTCTCAACATAATTTCCACCAACATTGATGCACTTATCCCATCGTTTTATTAGTCCTCCCAAACCGGCTGCATAGAATTGCGTTCTCTGTTTTCTGTCATGAAGAAGCAACACTTCTCTAGTCAGCAGTCCTGGATGTTTTCTTCGTATTGCATCATGAAGCATCGATAGAACACAGTACGATTCAGAATTCACATTGTTACCTTTCTTCTTGAAATTGGCTAAAACCACTCCCTGACAATCCCAGAACACTGTCAGCATAATCTTCCCTGCTGATGGCGTAACCTTGAATTTTTGGACACAAGGCGAAGGATGTTTCCATTGCATTGAAGCACTCTTTGATTCGGGCTAGTAGTGATGCACCCATGATTCGTCCCCAGTAACAATCCTATTCAGCATGTCTTCTCCGTCTTCGTATCGACAGAGATGATACAAGGACAGGCCAGATCGGTTCATTTTGTGTTCCTCCTTCAATTGTCTGGGTACCCACCTTGAGTACACTTTATAAAATGTCAATCGATCATGTATTATGCTGTATGCTGAACCATGTGAGAACCCTATTGCAGATGCTACAGAGTCTATCGTTACTCGCCTGTCACCTTTAATCATCTCCTCGTGCACGGATGCTTCTGTTGCAATCTCAATAGGATGACCAGATCGGATTTCATCAACAATTTTAGAGCATCCGTGAGAACAATTTTCTACCCAGCTATGCACCACTTTACGGGACAAACATTTGTCAGCATAAACAAGAAGCATTTCCTTATGAATGTCTTTTGCAG
Organism: Cepaea hortensis; assembly: GCA_963921405.1. Classification (NCBI taxonomy): domain Eukaryota; kingdom Metazoa; phylum Mollusca; class Gastropoda; order Stylommatophora; family Helicidae; genus Cepaea; species Cepaea hortensis. The sequence continues at coordinate 55,661,589 of OY992895.1, read as the reverse complement.
GCAGTCCTTTTGCCCACAAAAAATGCACAACAGCACATTGCTCTTTGGTTGTACTCTCCATAAGTACAGTCGCCATTTTGTTTATGCGCTGCGCATGCGCATGAGACACCTAGCGCCACCTGACGAACAAGAATATAAAGTTTGATGTTGCTGTCACCTAATGACACCTGTAGAAAACACCAACTACATTTACCTACCATCCACAGACACAGAACTGTGTGACTTACTTATCGACTTGCCCTCGACCTTACAGTATTTCATTTTCTTTTGGCACAGAGAATGTCTTTATATGCCAAGCATACCAGGTAGTTAGCCTTACAGAGAATTTTACTACATGCTTTCCATGGCAGCAAGCAGTATGCTAATAAACTGCCATGGTTCCCACAACCTCCCTTCTTGTCATTTAATGAAATAATATTGCTTTAGATATATTCGTTAGAGATGTAAGTGCATTCTAGGATAGTTTTCATAGAGGCATGTGCAGTTCATTATATATTTGTTTGTGGTATGTGTGCAGTTTGTGAGAAATTTGTTAGAGGCATTATTTCCATGGCAAAAATAGCTTTGTACAAGAAAACATACTCATTATTAAAAACTGCCAGTTTTAGTAAGTGGTAAAAGTGCTGTATTAATTCTACAGTTCATCCCAGGCTATGTGCCATGGAAAGGTATAACTCCATCCCTGATCCCCACCTTGGGCTGTAGTTATTGTGCTTTTTGTTGAAGCACAATGTAACAAACTATCGTCTGTCAAGACAGCAAGGTAACAGTAACTGTGGAGGGTTAGGGGTGAACATCAATAAGCTTAAGAAAACTTCAAATTGATTCAAGAACATAGATGTTGGCAGTGAAGATTTTGGGGAATGGTAGGAGAAGAAGTAACTAGGCTGGCAAACTTCATGGGAATAAGAGCAAGAACAAGGCAAAGAAATAAATACCTGGATGGCTTGGACAAATGGCACAATCAGGATAGGAACTCAGACTTGATCCTAGACTGGTGATTGTGTGGGAGGTGAACCATAGTTGCCCAACACATGATTGTGTGGGAGGTGAACCATAGTTGCCCGTGCTTGTTAGCATAACATATAATGATGTGTGAGAGATGAACTATAGTTGCCCGTGCTTGTTAGCATAACATATGATGATGTGTGAGAGATGAACCATAGTTGCCCGTGCTTGTTAGCATAACATATGATGATGTGTGAGAGATGAACCATAGTTGCCCGTGCTTGTTAGCATAACATATGATGATGTGTGAGAGATGAACCATAGTTGCCCATGCTTGTTAGCATAACATATGATGATTGTGTGGGAGGTGAACCATGGTTGCACATGCTTGTTAGCATAACACATGATGATTGTGTGAGAGGTGAACCATAGTTGCACATGCTTGTTAGCATAACATATGATGATGTGTGAGAGATGAACCATAGTTGCCCGTGCTTGTTAGCATAACACATGGTGATTGTGTGGGAGGTGAACCATGGTTGCACATGCTTGTTAGCATAACACATGGTGATTGTGTGGGAGGTGAACCATAGTTGCACATGCTTGTTAGCATAACACATGGTGATTGTGTGGGAGGTGAACCATAGTTGCCCGTGCTTGTTAGCATAACATATGATGATGTGTGAGAGATGAACCATAGTTGCCCGTGCTTGTTAGCATAACATATGATGATGTGTGAGAGATGAACCATAGTTGCCCGTGCTTGTTAGCATAACATATGATGATGTGTGAGAGATGAACCATAGTTGCCCATGCTTGTTAGCATAACATATGATGATGTGTGAGAGATGAACCATAGTTGCACATGCTTGTTAGCATAACACATGGTGATTGTGTGGGAGGTGAACCATAGTTGCACATGCTTGTTAGCATAACACATGGTGATGTGTGAGAGGTGAACCATAGTTGCACATGCTTGTTAGCATAACACATGATGATTGTGTGGGAGGTGAAACATGGTTGCACATGCTTGTTAGCATAACACATGGTGATTGTGTGGGAGGTGAACCATAGTTGCCCATGCTTGTTAGCATAACACATGGTGATTGTGTGGGAGGTGAACCATAGTTGCCCATGCTTGTTAGCATAACACATGGTGATTGTGTGGGAGGTGAACCATAGTTGCACATGCTTGTTAGCATAACATATGATGATGTGTGAGAGATGAACCATAGTTGCACATGCTTGTTAGCATAACACATGGTGATTGTGTGGGAGGTGAACCATAGTTGCACATGCTTGTTAGCATAACACATGGTGATTGTGTGGGAGGTGAACCATGGTTGCACATGCTTGTTAGCATAACACATGGTGATTGTGTGGGAGGTGAACCATAGTTGCACATGCTTGTTAGCATAACACATGGTGATTGTGTGGGAGGTGAACCATAGTTGCACATGCTTGTTAGCATAACACATGGTGATTGTGTGGGAGGTGAACCATAGTTGCCCATGCTTGTTAGCATAACACATGGTGATTGTGTGAGAGATGAACCATAGTTGCCCATGCTTGTTAGCATAACACATGGTGATTGTGTGAGAGGTGAACCATAGTTGCCCATGCTTGTTAGCATAACACATGGTGATTGTGTGAGAGGTGAACCATAGTTGCCCATGCTTGTTAGCATAACACATGATGATGTGTGAGAGGTGAACCATAGTTTCCCATGCTTGTTAGCATAACACATGATGATTGTGTGGGAGGTGAACCATAGTTGCCCATGCTTGTTAGCATAACACATGGTGATTGTGTGAGAGATGAACCATAGTTGCCCATGCTTGTTAGCATAACACATGGTGATTGTGTGAGAGGTGAACCATAGTTGCCCATGCTTGTTAGCATAACACATGGTGATTGTGTGAGAGGTGAACCATAGTTGCCCATGCTTGTTAGCATAACACATGATGATGTGTGAGAGGTGAACCATAGTTGCCCATGCTTGTTAGCATAACACATGGTGATTGTGTGAGAGGTGAACCATAGTTGCCCATGCTTGTTAGCATAACACATGGTGATTGTGTGGGAGGTGAACCATGGTTGCCCATGCTTGTTAGCATAACACATGATGATTGTGTGGGAGGTGAACCATAGTTGCACATGCTTGTTAGCATGAGGATGGTGATTGCGTGAGAGGTGAACCATAGTTGCACATGCTTGTTAGCATAACACATGATGATGTGTGAGAGGTGAACTATAGTTGCCCATGCTTGTTAGCATAACACATGGTGATTGTGTGGGAGGTGAACCATAGTTGCACATGCTTGTTAGCATAACACATGGTGATTGTGTGGGAGGTGAACCATAGTTGCACATGCTTGTTAGCATAACACATGATGATGTGTGAGAGGTGAACTATAGTTGCACATGCTTGTTAGCATAACACATGGTGATTGTGTGAGAGGTGAACCATAGTTGCCCATGCTTGTTAGCATAACACATGGTGATTGTGTGGGAGGTGAACCATAGTTGCACATGCTTGTTAGCATAACACATGGTGATTGTGTGAGAGGTGAACCATGGTTGCACATGCTTGTTAGCATAACACATGGTGATTGTGTGGGAGGTGAACCATAGTTGCACATGCTTGTTAGCATAACACATGATGATTGTGTGGGAGGTGAACTATAGTTGCACATGCTTGTTAGCATAACACATGATGATGTGTGAGAGGTGAACCATGGTTGCACATGCTTGTTAGCATAATACATGATGATGTGTGAGAGGTGAACCATAGTTGCACATGCTTGTTAGCATAACACATGATGATGTGTGAGAGGTGAACCATAGTTGCACATGCTTGTTAGCATAACACATGATGATGTGTGAGAGGTGAACCATAGTTGCACATGCTTGTTAGCATAACACATGATGATGTGTGAGAGGTGAACCATAGTTGCACATGCTTGTTAGCATAACACATGGTGATTGTGTGGGAGGTGAACCATAGTTGCACATGCTTGTTAGCATAACACATGATGATGTGTGAGAGGTGAACTATAGTTGCACATGCTTGTTAGCATAACACATGATGATGTGTGAGAGATGAACCATAGTTGCCCGTGCTTGTTAGCATAACACATGATGATTGTGTGAGAGGTGAACCATAGTTGCCCATGCTTGTTAGCATAACATATGATGATTGTGTGGGAGGTGAACCATAGTTGCCCATGCTTGTTAGCATAACACATGGTGATTGTGTGGGAGGTGAACCATAGTTGCCCATGCTTGTTAGCATAACACATGGTGATTGTGTGGGAGGTGAACCATAGTTGCACATGCTTGTTAGCATAACACATGATGATGGTGATATATGCAGTTGGCATGATGAGGGTGGTATACGCAGGTGATATGTTTAATAGAGGTATGTGTACGGCTGGGTGAGAGTGTGGTATGCAGTATTGTAATATAGTTATAGTTTGTGATATTTTAGTACAGTATCTTAGTCAGGCTGGTAATTTCAGGTGCTTCATGTTTCATACTTGCAATAGTTGTTTTACCTATTTGTTGTTTGGGATACTTATGTTTGTAGTCTGGGATTCATCATATCAATGATTGCAGTTTGGGATACTTACATATGTTATACCTGTTTATGAAGCAATGTAGACAAAGATGGAGGACAGATAAAGATATAATAAAATAATAAAACAGGCAAGGGGTGTTTTTAAAGCACTGGGAAGGTGTAAAAATCAAAAGAAATGAAACTTAGCATACGCACTTCTAATGTTAAATCAGTAGTAACTTATGGATCTTAAACATGGAGAACGACAAAGATCATTACAAATAAATTACAAACATTGATTAATTGTTGCCTGCATATATTAGGACTAAATTGCTATGGCAGAATCACCAAGGTGGAGATCATAGAAAGAACTAAATAGTTACCAGTAAATAATGATGTTAAGAAAAGCCATTGGCACTAGATAGAAAATGCTCTGAGAAAACCTGAAAATAGAATAACTAGAAAGGCCTTTGTTGGGAATCAGCAGGGCAAAAGAAATAGAGGAAGAACTAAAACACATGGAGAAGAAAATTAGAGACAGAAATGACTAATATGAGGAGGACGTAGACAGAGTTGCATGGGATAGCTACAGATAGACTGGCTTGAAATTAGTTGGTTAAGTGCATATATTCAAGTTAGGAATAAAGGACAAACTAAGAGAGAAGAAGATATATAACTGGTTTGGGAACAAGTGGCATATTTACTGCATCTTGTGTATTATCTCAATGACAAACCAACAAGCAAGCTCTAGTAGAAAATAATCTCCAAGCTTATTTTACATGAAACAGTATGTAACTAGATGACCAACTAACAGTACACCACAACAAGCAATGGTGTACAGGCTAAATGGAAGCAGCATAGGCTGGCCACGTAAACGGTGGATAGAGGGAATAGCAGAGTCCATGAGAATCTTAATACCTGAAGCTCATAAACGACACTCTCCCGCTGTTTATGCTTTACCTCGACACCGCAGGGTACAAGAGGAACCAGAGGAGATGATGAATATGGAGGTTGTAATCTAGGTGTGAACTCATGTGTGTTTCTAATGTTTCCACAGGTGCGTCTGAATCCCAACCCGAAATGCTGTCTGTGGTTAGCTTCTGGGGGGCAGTCGGGCTTTCTTCGACTAGACAATCTGAAACGACTTCTGTAGCCACATTCCACCAAGATCTCAAAGCTAAATAATAGACTACAAGTAACTTTCCATGTGCCCAAGCAATCACCAAATTTGGCTTATTATCTTTAAAATAACACCTGAAAGGTTTATTGATATGTGATGTCATTGGCCAGAGAGTGGGGATTTGTTTGGTATGTTAGTTGCTTGTCCTTTATATGATGTTGCAGTCAACTCCTGTATTTATTGACTGTGATTTATTAGGAAATTTTACATCCAGTAGTTTGCCAATTCTTTCTTGACAACCCGTGCTCATACCATCAAAATGAGCACAAAGCAATGCTTCCAAGTCACTTATGGCTGGTATGTTGGGGAGTTGTGAAACTGCATTCACTAGCCCCTTCAACCACAGATGACAGTTGTTTGGTATAGAATGAGCTAAACACTAATAGTTGTTGGTGATATTTTGTTTTATGTGAAATGAGTTGCTGGCTGTGTACTTAGTTACTGTGCTTTTTGATAAGTCGTGTGGACTTGTCATCTGATATGTTTGCTGTTTTTAGTCTATTCCTTGATTTATTGTAATTTGTTAGGTATAAAATAAGCCAAATCATGGCAGTATGTTTCATGGTGTAGATATCCGTCATGTTATCCCGACGCAGATGCCGATAATGACCACAAGTAGCTTATAATGTGAGTTTAATACGCCATGCTTCAAAAAACCACAAGTAGTATTCAAAATAATAAAGAAAAATTGGTCAGATCGATTTGGAGGTCAGCATGGCCGAATGGATAAAAGTGCTCATTCTTAAACATCTGGTATGTTGATGCCGAAGTAGCAGGTTCTACATATACACCGGTCAGTTGGATTAAAATGTTGACTTTGGGGCGTAAATTACAAGTACCTCTGAAGTTGGAGTGTGTTTGCCTGATGGCGAGGGACACTGTGATAAGGGAATATATTCAACACGCATAAATTTAGTAGTCGCATCTATATGGACTAAGCTTGAATGCAAAGCAAGCGGGGGAAGAAAAAAAACTTATGATTGATTCAACAAGTACAAATCAGTTTGCATTTTGCAAAGACAAAGGTAAAAGAATAATAATTGAAACATTGGGTTTGAACACAATAGACCTCTTTATTGGTTGTACAAATGTGATCATGTATTTGACATACAAACAATCTTGGCGTGGTCACAGTATGAGACATGGTGTATTAACTGAGAAAGCTGGAGGGCAGAATCCAGGAAACATTGCATGAGCGTGTCAGATGTTGGGACTCAGACTTGTGGTGGCATGGATAGGTTTCTAGAGAACAGGAAATGTGGTGACATGAACAGGTTTGTGGAGAACAGGAAATGTGACATGAACAGGTTTGTAGAGAACAGGAAATGTGGTGACATGAATAGGTTTGTAGAGAGCAGGAAATGTGGTGACATGAATAGGTTTGTAGAGAATAGGAAATAGTCGAGGAACATGATCACATAACTTAACATCAGTCTTTGGACCAGTTTAATGTGATTGTTTTTGTGAGAGGAGTCACATGGTAGTGAGGGTTTTATATAAAATGAGTAAATGTGTTATTTTCATGAGTCATCTTCATTGTGTATTTCATCACTACTCTTGTGTGCTGGATCACTACTCTTATGTGCTGGATCACTACTCTTGTGTGCTGGGGTATAGCAATGATGTTGAAAGCCATTTTGCACTTGAAAATAGAGGTAGCGTTGTATGTAGTTGAATATTTTTTTGTAACATTTGCTCGCTTTGATTTCAAATGTAGTATGCTACTTCTAGTGCACTGGACTATTTTTTGCACGTGGATTAGCTTTCCCTATTTCCATTATTATATGTCCCCTTCAGAGATAGTAGTAGAATATGGTTTGCCGTCTCGCATGACCAACAGAGTTTTGGAGCAGGTCAGTGTTCTTGTCCCAGGAGATACCATGTAGCCAAGCTATCCAGATATTCATCTCTTCTGCTATAAAGTTTGCCATTTGTCACTAAGTTCTTAAGTTTACTTCTTTACATAAAGGCAGTCCCATAATATATACTGTATTGTAGGTCACGACATGAGGTGGCCAATTCTCTTGCTCATAGCATACTTGCCAGATACTTCCCATAAAAATGTCCGGCACCCAATAATATGAGCCTGTGTCAACCCCAGTCACACACAAAAATAATCCCTATTTCGGCTGGAGACACTTTGCAGATAAGTGCACTAACCAATCTGCCACTACAGCCCGTCATCATGTGCACAGAAATGATCTGGATTGTCTACATCTAATTTCTCTTATCATTTTGATTTCATTTACTTAAAGAACTGCCTGTCTTTGCATTCTCCTCAGAAGCCATATTTCTGCTGCCATTAGATGTCTATCATCTTGTCTGCTGACTGCCCGTGTCACACATCCTACAACATATAGGTTCTACAATGCACTGTCACACTCTTGTTCACACTGCTGTTGACAGATTTTTACTCTTGAGATGTTTTCCATCTTGCAAAAGGCTTCTTTTGAAGAATACAACATAGTCTCTGTCAAATTTTTACAATACAGAATCCATATGAATATACACAGGGGTCAAGGCAATCAGATAGTATTTGGACATGCCTCAAATAGTTTGCATAAAACAAAATCAGTGAAAAGCTATAAAACAAATTTAACAGAAAACACTCAAATATTCTAAATTTTTGTATAAAAATGTGTCTTTTGAACAATAAATATCTCAATAGTTGTATAAAATTAGATTAAAAAAGTAGATATCATATACTTGTATATAATACCATTTAAATAGCAGATATATCATCATACTTGTATCAAATGAAATCCCTACCTCAAAGGAGGAGACATGACCACTGAACCAGCAGACAAGTGTGCTCACCACTACACTACTGCAGCTTCCAATTCCATCCATCATGTGCCATGCCGGAAAGCATGGGCGGTCATGTTGTGAGATGAGTCACATGGTAGTGAGAGTTTTATACAAAATGAGTAAATATGTTATTTTCATGGGTCATCTTCATCATCACTGCTCTTATGTGCTGGATCACTACTCTTGTGTGCTGGGGTATAGCAATGATGTTGAAAGACTTCACTCGATCACCAGAGTCATGGGTTAGCTCCAGGTATCTACTTCTCGGTCTTCCCCTTGGTCTCTTCCCTTTGATCTTGCCAGTTGTCACCAAGTTCTCCAATCCATTTCTTCTCATAACATGCCCAAAAAATGTGACCGTCTACGTCTAATTTCTCTAATCATTTGTCTCCTGTAGTACTTGGTCATTGGTTTTTCTGTCTGTTCATGGTATTCTTTGCATTTTCCTCAGAAACCACATTTCCACAGCCATCAGATGTTTTTGAGCTTGACTGCTCATTGTCCAAGCTTCACATCCATACAAAAGTACAGGCTCTTTGTAGCGCCTCAACACTTTTTCTCATTTAAATTGACATCTTTTTATTGGTCAGCATGTTTTCATCTTGCTAAAGGCTACTTTTGCGATCTTCCAGTTATCTCAGATCAAAAGGACTCATTTACACACCACAGGCATATGGTGCCAGGCCCATATTTGTCTAGACCATCTGACACAGTAGGGCTGATGTGGTCAGTATCACGCTGACTGCCTTCACTGCCTGGTATCCATTTTAGGCTGGGTCACCCTATGTAAAAATCCACTTGGATGTGGATGCACACCCACGACCAGCAGGCAAGTATCTACCCACTTTGCTGCCATGGTTCCCATTGATCTCAATACTGGTATCAAACATTTTAACAGCAGGTGGCTTGATCATTTTATTTATTCTTTGCGCTCGCTCGTTTTGAACTCAAACGTAGTCCATACACACTTCTAGTAGTATTGGACTGGATTGTACGCGTGGATTAGCTTTCCCTTTTAACAATGTCCTCGCCATCAGGCGAACCCACTCCGACTTCAGAGGTATGATAATTTTATAAAAATGAGGTAATGTGTACAGAAGATATCTCATTACCTGTATAACAATAGATTATGTGAACAGCAGTTGTGTCAATATTTTTATAAAATATCTTAACATTATTAATCTGGATAATTATATGACATGTAACAGCAGGTGGTTTGATAATTGTATAAAGTATAAATTGTATATCTTAATACATGTGTAACATGAAGTCATTTGAACAGCTGTTATCTCAGGATTCATATAAAATGGCATCATTTGAATAGCAGTTATCTCAGTAGATAAAATGATATAATTTGAATAGCAATTACCTCAATAATCATTTGAAATATAACAGCAGGTGGCTTGATAATTGTAAAAAGTGAAGTAATTTGAACAGCAGTAGATAGTAATTGGCTCATCTGTCAAAATTGTGTGAAGTGTTAGGCTGTCACATCTACTGGGTCATGGCATAAGCTGTTTCCCTCACTGGAGTTTGATCAGAATAGATTCCCAGAGCCAGCACCCCAGTGCCCGTGTTATGAAGCAGGGTACACTGAAGATATGTGCTCACTGAGAACATCCTCCACTACAAGGGTTGAACGTGTGCCACTGTGTTTGTTAAGTCAATACATTATGATTTTGAGAGCTGCTGTGGTATCTGAAAATATCTTGGGATGTAAATGTGGTTAATAAAATATTGTCCGTATCACCCACCGAGTGCTAGTTTGTCTGTAAACATTCAGGGCTAGCATTATATACTCCATTGTCTCAAGGTATGTAAAGGTGTTCTTTACTTTTATGTATATTGTCATGTCATAATAGTGGCATTTACCAACAATGGCCACCAGGAATAAGATTTGTGAGGTCTAAGTGTGCATGAGAGCATTCACAGACCCAAAAAAATATCACCTCCTGCATAGTGCCATCAACGACACAAAGAATGCGCCTCAAAATAGGCGGCTTCAGGATGGCCGTGTAAGGAAGTAATTAAGCAGGCCTGCAACATGGATGACGTGGAGGATTGACCAACACACCCATAGATATGCAAATTAAAACTAAGGTCAACACAGGAGGGAGATACTGCGGAGGCCAGGTTCCCACTATGGTCGCCAGTTATATAAATTTGCTGATAGAGCAGTGTGCAAATACTGGCGACATCATCATCCACAGACAGATTTGAGAAGGCTGCTGCATCAGCAGACTGAGCGCGCATGAGAATACCCAGTGTGCGAGCATGTCGATCATAATAAAATAACATAAAAATGGGTTGGCACAATTCCTATAAAAATTGGCTCTTTATAATGATTAGTATTAACAGCAGAGTATTTAAGGAGTTCCTGTAACAATGGGTATCAACATTAGCTTGTTATTTCCACCGATTGTTGTTATAATTTTTTAATATGGATATAAAAACACATTTTTCTATTTGTTTCAGACATTTCTATCATGCTATTTAATTAATTTGTTCTTGTTTTTTTGAATTTCCATTCCTAGTCGTACCGGTGTAAATACGATTTATTTTGAAGCATGAATGTTGTGTGTACTAATAATTTATGTACAATTTATGGCCCAAATGGTCGTGACATTGTATTGTTGCCTGTGAACATTCAAGTTGTGTATACCATGAGACATAGATTTGCAAGTATTGATCAGCAGCCATAGCAAGTTAAAGAAGCAATAATCAGAGAGCTCATTAGACTACAGAAAAATGTAAATAGTCAGTGGAATTTGAACCTAACATCTTCAACGACAGCTATGTGTTGCAGAAATAATTGTTCTGTTATGGCTGATTGGTTAGTTCTCTTGCCTGTGAGACAGTAGTCAGTTCAACCCTCAGCGGAGATGATTAATTATTCCCAACCAGCATGGCTCAGAGTCAATCTAGTCTCATAAAAATGGGTGCCGGTTTTCAGAAGTTGTCTGGGAAGGAAGGGAACAAGCTATCTTACATCATCGTGACCTAGAATATATGAGGCCTAACACTTCACGGCAGTATCTTCTATGGAACTACCTTTGCAGCAATATACTTTCTCATTGCTTGAACAGAGTGTTTGTAAAGTCTCACTACACGTTATATGTAGAACAGTTATTTGTTAGAGAGTGTCTTCCAGATGGAAAACATACTCTCCAACAAACATCTGTTCTACATACAAAGTGTAGTGAGACTTTACAAACACACTGAGTACCAATCTGTGCCTGTGAGTTTATATCTCGTGTTAATTTGGTAGCTTCAAGGATTCTCCATCGAATATTTTATATAAATTGGTCTTCATTAGCCATGTGTAGAATTTCTGTTTTTAATGAATTCATAACATTGTGCATATTTTCTGCATCAAATTTGGAACTGTTGTCTTGTAACATGCTGTGGTGTATCATTTGTCTTCCTGTGTGTCGACTAGACACTGAGTATATTATATAACATGGATATCTAGAAGACAGAGAAGTGGATGTGTACAAAGATTTGTAAATAAAATAATTGTAAACATAAAAGTGTGTTTGTTATGGTCACATGATGTGGTGGTTGAGTGGCATGGTAATGGTTGGGGGAAAGGGGTATGGGCTAGAATTTGGTTAGAGTTGGGGTTAGGTTGGGGGTTGCAGGTTAGAGGAGTGGCAATTTTGTTGGGTGTGACAGGTTAGGGGAGTGGCAAATATGTTGGGAGTGACAGGTTAGAGGAGTGGCAGATATGTTGGGTGTGACAGGTTAGAGGAGTGGCAGATATGTTGGGAGTGACAGGTTAGAGGAGTGGCAAATATGTTGGGTGTGACAGGTTAGAGGAGTGGCAGATATGTTGGGTGTGACAGGTTAGAGGAGTGGCAGATATGTTGGGAGTGACAGGTTAGGGGAGTGGCAAATATGTTGGGTGTGACAGGTTAGAGGAGTGGCAGATATGTTGGGTGTGACAGGTTAGAGGAGTGGCAGATATGTTGGGTGTGACAGGTTAGAGGAGTGGCAAATATGTTGGGTGTGACAGGTTAGAGGAGTGGCAGATATGTTGGGAGTGACAGGTTAGGGGAGTGGCAGATATGTTGGGTGTGACAGGTTAGGGGAGTGGCAGATATGTTGGGAGTGACAGGTTAGGGGAGTGGCAGATATGTTGGGAGTGACAGGTTAGAGGAGTGGCAGATATGTTGGGTGTGACAGGTTAGAGGAGTGGCAGATATGTTGGGTGTGACAGGTTAGAGGAGTGGCAGATATGTTGGGTGTGACAGGTTAGAGGAGTGGCAGATATGTTGGGTGTGACAGGTTAGAGGAGTGGCAGATATGTTGGGTGTGACAGGTTAGAGGAGTGGCAGATATGTTGGGTGTGACAGGTTAGGGGAGTGGCAGATATGTTGGGTGTGACAGGTTAGGGGAGTGGCAGATATGTTGGGAGTGACAGGTTAGAGGAGTGGCAGATATGTTGGGTGTGACAGGTTAGAGGAGTGGCAGATATGTTGGGTGTGACAGGTTAGAGGAGTGGCAGATATGTTGGGAGTGACAGGTTAGGGGAGTGGCAGATATGTTGGGTGTGACAGGTTAGAGGAGTGGCAGATATGTTGGGAGTGACAGGTTAGGGGAGTGGCAAATATGTTGGGTGTGACAGGTTAGAGGAGTGGCAGATATGTTGGGTGTGACAGGTTAGAGGAGTGGCAGATATGTTGGGTGTGACAGGTTAGAGGAGTGGCAGATATGTTGGGTGTGACAGGTTAGAGGAGTGGCAGATATGTTGGGTGTGACAGGTTAGAGGAGTGGCAGATATGTTGGGTGTGACAGGTTAGGGGAGTGGCAGATATGTTGGGTGTGACAGGTTAGAGGAGTGGCAGATATGTTGGGTGTGACAGGTTAGAGGAGTGGCAGATATGTTGGGAGTGACAGGTTAGGGGAGTGGCAGATATGTTGGGTGTGACAGGTTAGAGGAGTGGCAGATATGTTGGGTGTGACAGGTTAGAGGAGTGGCAGATATGTTGGGTGTGACAGGTTAGGGGAGTGGCAAATATGTTGGGTGTGACAGGTTAGAGGAGTGGCAGATATGTTGGGTGTGACAGGTTATAGGAGTGGCAGATATGTTGGGTGTGACAGGTTAGAGGAGTGGCAGATATGTTGGGAGTGACAGGTTAGGGGAGTGGCAAATATGTTGGGTGTGACAGGTTAGAGAAGAGGGAATAGTTTGAGAGTTATAGGTTAGAGGAGTGTGAGATACGTTGAAAGTTGCAGGTTAGAGCAGTGGTGGTATCACTGGCTGGACAGGGAAGGGGTGTTATAGATTATAAGTTGAGTTGTACAGGGAAGGGGAATGTTATAGGTTATAAGTTGAGTTGGACATCATTAGTTGGACAGGGAAGGGGAATGTTATAGGTTATAAGTTGAGTTGGACATCATTAGTTGGACAGGGAAGGGGAATGTTATAGGTTATAAGTTGAGTTGTACAGGGAAGGGGAATGTTATAGGTTATAAGTTGAGTTGGACATCATTAGTTGGACAGGGAAGGGGAATGTTATAGGTTATAAGTTGAGTTGTACAGGGAAGGGGAATGTTATAGGTTATAAGTTGAGTTGTACAGGGAAGGGGAATGTTATAGATTATAAGTTGAGTTGGACAGGGAAGGGGAATGTTATAGATTATAAGTTGAGTTGTACAGGGAAGGGGAATGTTATAGGTTATAAGTTGAGTTGGACATCATTAGTTGGACAGGGAAGGGGAATGTTATAGGTTATAAGTTGAGTTGTACAGGGAAGGGGAATGTTATAGGTTATAAGTTGAGTTGGACAGGGAAGGGGAATGTTATAGGTTATAAGTTGAGTTGTACAGGGAAGGGGAATGTCATAGGTTATAAGTTGAGTTGGACAGGGAAGGGGAATGTTATAGGTTATAAGTTGAGTTGGACAGGGAAGGGGAATGTTATAGGTTATAAGTTGAGTTAGACAGGGAAGGGGAATGTTATAGGTTATAAGTTGAGATGGACATCACTGGTTGGACAGGGAAGGAGAATGTTATAGGTTGTAAGGTTATAAGTTGAGATGGACATCACTGGTTGGACAGGGAAGGGGAAAGTTATATGTTATAAGTTGAGTTGGACATCACTGGTCGGACAGGGAAGGGAATGTTATAGGTTATAAGTTGAGTTGGACATTACTGGTTGGATAGGTAGAGGGTATTACAGATTATATGTTGAGTTGGACTGAGAAGGGGAATGTTATAGGTTATAAGTTGAGTTGGACAGGGAAGGGAAATGTTATAGGTTATAAGTTGAGTTGGATATGGAAGGGGAATGTTATAGGTTATAAGTTGAGTTGAACAGGGAAGGGGAATGTTGTAGGTTAGAAGTTGAGTTGGACATCACTGGTTGGATACGTAGAGGGTATTATAGGTTATATGTTGAGTTGGCAGGGAAGGGGAATGTTGGAGGTTATAAGTTGGACAAGGAAGGGATGTTATATGTTGTGTTGGATAGTGAAGTGGAATGTTATGCATTGTAAGTTAGGTTGGACATCACTGGTTTGACAGGGAAGGGGAATGTTGGAGGTTATAAGTTGGAAATCACTGGTTTGACAGGGAAGGGAAATGTTGGAGGTTATAAGTTGGACATCACTGGCTGGACAGGGAAGGGGAATGTCATAGGTTGTAAGTTAGGTTGGATGTAAAACTGTCTAGCATCTTCTCTCTCAGCTTTTCCCCAGCTTGTGGTCCCCTCAATTCCCCATTGTCATGATGTACTCCAGCTTTTACCTTCTCATGACATGCCCAAAGAATGTTGGTTGTCTTCATCCTATGTGAGTAAACAGCTGTCTTTGTGAATTAACTTCTTTCAAGATTTCTTCATTGCACTCTTTACCCCCATTGACAAAAATATCCAAACACACACGTCTGCCAAATGACAGATAATAAACAGCATATTTACACCAACACTATGCTACCAATGTTAAACTTAGAAATTATGCAAATTACTTTTAAGCAAAATGAATACCTGTGAGATGAGATGAGATGCCTGTGAAGAACTGCAATCTTAAACTGACATCAAATAAGAAACAATATCAGATTGACAGTGGGATCAACACCTGGTTTCACACACGTTGAAAAGGCAGAAGATCAAATGGTTTGGCCGTCTTGTTAGAATGCAACACCATCAGTTACCAGCACAGGCACAACAGCAAAGAAGATCTGATACGAGAAGAATACTGACTGACCACTGAATACATCAAAGACATTGTACAATCACAGAGAATGACACTATCCAGTGATACCCTTTGGGCACTTGAACGTCAACTATTTCTTTCGATGACGCTTGGCACTAAAAGTGGATGATGATGATGATGATGATGACAAAGATACTGTGAATATTCTTTATCTTGTGAAATACTGCTTTTGCTTGGGCTATGTATTCTATATTTAAGAAACATATTTACACACAGCGAATAATGTGTTTCAATGTCAACCAATTGATAATTAATCAATAGTAAAAGCTGGACAGATGTACGCTGAACAATAGAAATTGACTTGTCAAACATGAATGGAAAAACATGTTAAGCTATTGTTATACAATAGAAAGTGGCTAGCCATTTGTTATATGGTGACATTTTGGCTCATTGTTTTATGGTAACAAGTGGCTAGAGATATGTTCTGTTATAACATGTTAGCTAACTATCTATTACTATCCACATCACAGAGTGGTATAGAAAAACTAATAACTTCAACCCATAAGAATAGTGAAAATCACAACTTATATCTTAACATAGCAAAAACAATGATAATGCATACAGATAAAACTAATATGAAGAAAGAAATATATGTTAATGAGGAAAAATTGGAGATGGTGGAAAATTGTGAATATTTGAGTCATTAATTACCAAAAATTGAAAGAATGATGAAAGAAATTAAAAGACGAATATCCATTGCTCTTCAAAGACTAAAACAACCGAATAAAGTGTGGCATAGGACAGATAGACCTACAAAAATTAGATTTTCAAGAGCATGAATCTTTCCCATTGCCTGTGAGGCCTGGACACTTACTAAACAAGCTGAACAGCGCATAAATGCCTTTGAATATAAATGTTATGGACGGGTTCTAAAAATATCTTGGTTACAGAAAAGAACAAATGCATCCATACTTCAAGAGCTGAATATTGAAGAATGTTGGCTATTAAAGACGATGAAACAAAATAAATTGAAATATTTTGGTCACTTGAAACATCATGAAAGTTTGGAGAGAACAATAATGGAGGGGTATATGCCTGGAAAGAGAAGAAAAGGAAGGCCAAAGAGAAGATGCGTGCAGGATGTGGCAGATGATCTCCAGATGGGTGTATTGGATGCAGGACATCTTGCTTATGACAGAGGTTTTCTGGAAGGCTGTTATGGGAGTGAGGTTCTGCAAAGGACATGCTAATGAATGAATGAATGAGCTAACTATGTCACATCTTGAAAACTTGGCAAGCAATATTTCATGTGAAATGTTGGTTTGCCATATTTCCTATAGGACAGGGAGTCTGACAGGGTTGCATCTTAACTTATCTGTTTACCTTGTACACTGGAAACATCATGAGGAATGTTAGAGAGAATATTAACAATGAACAATATGATTCCTTTGTAACTGGTGGAATAGAAATACTCTAACTTCAATACAGGAGTTGAGAAACTAGTTAATGAACGAACAAAGTGGAACATAAAATGTAAATATCAATGCAACAAAATCAATTACAAACAATAATAAAACGATTATCAGATATTTATCAACAGAGCAAAATTACAGAAAACGATTTCTTTTGAATATATTGGTTCTGTGCTGATGGACAATGGAAAAGTGTTGTCAGAAATTAAAACTAACATTGCTCTGTAAAAAATTACAGCAATTAAAAACTACGAATCAAGCAGACAGGGAAACAACAGTAAGAATTCTAAGTGCAGGAATATTTCCTGTGGTAACATGCTTGTTTCACAGAACAGCTGAAAAGCATGTTTCCACCACTGAATACAAATTTTACAGAGAGTATTACAAATGTGACAGAGACTATTACAAATTTGACTGAGAGTTTTACAAATTTATAGAATTGAAAAGAGAGCAAGAAGAACTCTTGTAGAAGACTGATTGTTAAAGAAAAGCTAAAATTAGGTGAATTAAATATTTTGGACATACAAAAAAAGACATGAAAGACTAGAAAATATCAGTCTTTAGGGAAGTGTAATAGAGAGCTGAAGAAGTGGATTACTGCAACATAGATGGACTCTAGATGTGGAAGATAATGTACATGTCAGTAACAGAGGCATGACCCCTGGCTTTTGATAGATAAACACGTTGAAAAACTTCTAGTGGTGAAGTTTCCACATGAGGATGAGCATGTTTCATCTAACAATCTAGTTCCCCATATTTTTTTCCCCCGCATATCCTATTTACAGGACATCGCTGTCAACACTAGCATTTTACCACTGTTGTTGATTTCTTGGCAAGATTACACTCAGCAGTTTGCCATTGCTTTCTGAGCGACCGGTTCACATAACACTGTAAGTAACCAATGCGACGCGATTCACTACCGAATCTCACACAGCTGTGTTACCCTACATGGATATTTGGGATTATGGAGAAAGTCAATAACCCCATGGTTCCCCATATATGAAGTTATAAAGTTATGGCTTTTCAAATGTTTACATGATAAAAAAGTTAGCTACCATATGTTGCATGGACAAGCTTGCCAGAACCATGCGTGTGTTTCATGCTTTGTTAACCATATTTTGTATACTTAAAAGGCTGAACAACTATTTGTTATACTAACAAATTAGTTAGCAACAAATTTTAAAATAGGATAGCAGTGTTGTCAGGTGATAAAAACTTTGCTAGTTAATTGTCTTGTACAGAACAACTGATATCATATGATGAAATGCTGAATAGCCATATATGTTGTATAATGAAATGCTGAACAGCCATATATGTTGTATGATAAAATGCTGAAAAGGCATATAGAGCATATGATAAAATACTAAACATTCATATATGTCATGATGAAATGCTGAAGAGTCATATATGTCATAAGATCAAATGCTGAACAGTCATATATGCCATATGATAAAATGCTGAACAGTCATATATGCCATATGATAAAATGCTGAACAGCAATTTGTGTAATAGGATGGTTTTTCAGCTAGGCATGTCATATAAATGAAACTTGACTATCCATATGCCTTATTATTAAAATGCTAGTGACAAATGACAATGAACATTTAACTTATTATATGATTAAAACATCTATAAGTCATATGATGAACATTTGGTTAGGCGTGTGGTGTCAAGTTGACTAGGCATATGGTGAAATGACTGGTCCTATCATGACATTTTGACTAATCCTATCATTAAATGTTAACTAGTTATATGATGAAAAGTTGATGGGTCATGCAAATCAAATAATGAAATGTTGACTAATCGTATCTTGAAATCTTCACTAATCATATCATGAAACGTTGATAGTCATATCATAAAAAGTTGTTTAATCATATCATGAGTATTTTAGTTTTTTTTTTTTTAGTTTTAAGTACAATAGCATAAACCTATTGTGGGTATGTGAAGTGCTAAGACTGTCACATTGTTTGGGTATGTGAAGTGCTAAGACCGTCACATTGTTTGGGTATGTGAAGTGCTAAGACCGTCACATTGTTTGGGTATGTAAAGTGCTTAGATCGTCACATTGTTTGGGTATGTGAAGTGCTTAGATCGTCACATTGTTTGGATATGTAAGGTGCTTAGATCCTCACATTGTTTGGGTATGAGAAGTGCTTAGATCGTCACATTGTTTGGGTATGTGAAGTGCTAAGACCATCACATTGTTTGGGTATGTGAAGTGCTAAGACTGTCACATTGTTTGGGTATGTGAAGTGCTGAGATCATCACATTGTTTGGGTATGTGAAGTGCTGAGATCATCACACTGTTTGGGTATGTGAAGTGCTGGGATCATCACACTGTTTGGGTATGTGAAGTGCTGAGATCATCACACTGTTTGGGTATGTGAAGTGCTGGAATCATTACACTGTTTGGGTATGTGAAGTGCTGAGATCATCACACTGTTTGGGTATGTGAAGTGCTGGGATCATCACACTGTTTGGGTATGTGAAGTGCTGGGATCATCACACTGTTTGGGTATGTGAAGTGCTGAGATCATCACACTGTTTGGGTATGTGAAGTGCTGAGATCATCACACTGTTTGGGTATGTGAAGTGCTGGGATCATCACACTGTTTGGGTATGTGAAGTGCTAAAACCGTCACATTGTTTGGGTATGTGAAGTTGTTGCTAAGACTCTCACATTGTTTGGGTATGTGAAGTGCTGAGATCATCACACTGTTTGGGTATGTGAAGTGCTGAGATCATCACACTCTTTGGGTATGTGAAGTGCTGAGATCATCACATTGTTTGGGTATGTGAAGTGCTAAGACTGTCACATTGTTTGGGTATGTGAAGTGCTAAAACCGTCACAGTGTTTGAATATGTGAAGTGCTTAGATCGTCACATTGTTTGGGTATGTGAATTGCTGAGACCATCACATTTTTTGGTGCTGAGTGCACATAGGAATAGGTGGCCAGTCTTTCTCTTGCATAACAAACACTGACTGTGGGACTCAAATTCTTGTCGGAAGCACTCAAGCCATTGTCAGAGTTACGCCCTAGCCATTACACTATTGCTTATGATGAGGTTTCACCTCATCATATGAAACATGAGCTACTCATAGATTAAAATTTGACCAATCATGTAATGAAATGCTGACTAGACATATGATAAAATGTTGTCTAATCATATGAAACTTTGACTCATCCTATCATGATATTTTGGCTGATCCTCTCATGAAATGTTGACTAATCATATAATTAAATGTTGACTAATCATATGATGAAATGTTGACTAATCATATGATGAAATGTTGACTGGTCCTATCATGATATTTTGGCTGATCCTCTCATGAAATGTTGACTGATCCTCTCATGAAATGTTGACTGGTCATATAATGAAATGTTGACTAATCATATGATTAAATGTTGACTAATCATATGATGAAATTTTAACTCATCCTATTATGATATTTTGGCTGGTCCTGTCATGTAATGTTGATTAATCATATGATGAAATGTTGACTGGTCCTGTCATGAAATGTTGACTGGTCATGTGAAATGTTGACTGATCATATGATGAAATGTTGACAAATCATATGATGAAATTTTGACATCCTATTATGAAATTTTGACTCATCCTTTTATGACATTTTGGCTGGTCTTGTCATGAAATGTTGACTAATCACATGATGAAGTGTTGACCTGTTGCATGATGAAAGTTGCTAGTTGTATGATCACAGTAGACAAGCCTTTCACGGTATAATCTAACAATTAAAATAATGGGGACAACCCGTTGCCGTGAAGTTGGAACCATGACTAATAACTAATTTAAAAAATCTAAAAAATAGCTACACTATCTGCAAGCAGTGTGATGCTACAACTCTGTCTGCAATACCCAGATATCATCATCCAATTCCACTTCATCATTGGTGGCATCTGCTTGGCTGGAACATAGTGCTGCTTTCTCCAGATTGTTCTCCTTCCTACAAGCAATGATGGGCATATAGTCTGTGTGATCTTCTAGAAAAATATTCTCATCTGAGCAGTAACTCTGAGCCCCAAGTCTTGCTCGTTTTGAAGCTGGGTACGAGAATATTGTGCTGCACATGTAATGATTTAGCATGAACAAATTGGAGAATGAATTCTTTAAGGCTTGCATCTGCAGGGATGGGGTTTTCGGTACTGCAGAAGTCTTCAGGTTAGCGCTCAGCATGGGATCCAGCGCTCGACAGTTGTGAGGATGTTTTGGAGTAACTGGGTAGTCTGGGGAATGAGGGAAAGCAATATGTGGCAGGGATGGAAGCTGGAAGTCAAGGTTCTCTGTATCTGTAGAATGGTGTGCAGCTCTTTTGTGCGAAAGGGTGCAATGGAGTTTCCTGTTATTCACAAATTGGAATGGAAATGTCAAACTGAAGTTTGGATTGTGTGAGTTGCCTGATGCCATTGTCAGGTCTCTACGATCTTTCTTCATACAACAGATGCAGATCCAAGAGGCAGCCAAGCCTAGAAGCTGGTAATGAGATCAGAAAGAAAATTGGACATGGTCATTATCAACCTGTAACATTCTGTGATGCAATGTAAAACATGTACTGGTACATGAAGATTCAGGCAACTACATTATCATTCATGTATCTCTGATACTTTATCTATTACCTGTTTCTGTTATTATTTCTCTTTATTTATTATTTCTTTCTTTCTGATGTATCATACTAGCAAGTAGCGTGTCAAAATGTAATGAACAATTTCACAGAAATGTGTAGAGTAGGTAAACTATGTTTATCCTTCAAAAAATGTCTAATGAATTGAGTGTCAATTGGTATACAAAAATGTGGGAATATGAGCTACTATTATATGACTGAAGTGTGCTAAAGTGTCCTGTATGTATGTATACATGTATATACATTTGTGTGTGTGTGTGAGAGAGAAAGAGAGAGAGAGAGAACAAATGAACGAACAAATTTTGAGACAATGGGTTATGAAACAATACAGATTTTATTGTGACATTAGTGGAGAAGTCTTACAGTAGTAAACATAAATTAGTAGAGGAGCCTTTTTACATGCGTGTAGACACACTAGGCGTATGTTGCTAGATACATATTTTATAGACCAATGGACACTTACTGAGTGGTGCCTTGACTACACAACCTGGTACCCAGTTTAGAGTGTACTAATCTGGTAGTCCAGTGAGTGATGAGGTCTGTATCATGTCGGTGCCTCGACTACACAACCTGGTACCCAATTTAGAGTGTACTAATCTGGTAGTCCAGTGAGTGATGAGGTCTGTATCATGTCGGTGCCTTGACTACACAACCTGGTACCCAGTTTAGAGTGTACTAATCTGGTAGTCCAGTGAGTGATGTGGTCTGTATCATGTCGGTGCCTTGACTACACAACCTGGTACCCAGTTTAGAGTGTACTAATCTGGTAGCCCAGTGAGTGATGTGGTCGGTATCATGTCGGTGCCTTGACTACACAACCTGGTACCCAGTTTAGAGTGTACTAATCTGGTAGCCCAGTGAGT
The DNA here is from genome assembly GCA_963921405.1 of Cepaea hortensis. Taxonomy (NCBI): domain Eukaryota; kingdom Metazoa; phylum Mollusca; class Gastropoda; order Stylommatophora; family Helicidae; genus Cepaea; species Cepaea hortensis. The sequence goes on along the minus strand of OY992895.1, from coordinate 55,638,963 downwards.
GATGTGGTCGGTATCATGTCGGTGCCTTGACTACACAACCTGGTACCCAGTTTAGAGTGTACTAATCTGGTAGCCCAGTGAGTGATGTGGTCGGTATCATGTCGGTGCCTTGACTACACAACCTGGTACCCAGTTTAGAGTGTACTAATCTGGTAGCCCAGTGAGTGATGTGGTCTGTATCATGTTGGTGCCTTGACTACACAACCTGGTACCCAGTTTAGAGTGTACTAATCTGATAGCCCAGTGAATGATGTGGTCAGTATCATGTTGGTGCCTTGACTACACAACCTGGTACCCAGTTTAGAGTGTACTAATCTGATAGCCCAGTGAATGATGTGGTCAGTATCATGTCAGTGCCTTGACTACACAACCTGGTACCCAGTTTAGAGTGTACTAATCTGGTAGCCCAGTGAGTGATGTGGTCGGTATCATGTCGGTGCCTTGACTACACAACCTGGTACCCAGTTTAGAGTGTACTAATCTGGTAGCCCAGTGAGTGATGTGGTCTGTATCATGTCCCTTGACTACACAACCTGGTACCCAGTTTAGAGTGTACTAATCTGGTAGCCCAGTGAGTGATGTGGTGTGTTTCATGTCAGTGCCTTGACTACACAACCTGGTACCCAGTTTAGAGTGTACTAATCTGGTAGCCCAGTGAGTGATGTAGTCTGTATCATGTCGGTGCCTTGACTACACAACCTGGTACCCAGTTTAGAGTGTACTAATCTGGTAGCCCAGTGAGTGATGTGGTCAGTATCATGTCGGTGCCTTGACTACACAACCTGGTACCCAGTTTAGAGTGTACTAATCTGGTAGCTCAGTGAGTGATGTGGTGTGTATCATGTCGGTGCCTTGACTACACAACCTGGTACCCAGTTTAGAGTGTACTAATCTGGTAGCCCAGTGAGTGATGTGGTGTGTATCATGTCGGTGCCTTGACTACACAACCTGGTACCCAGTTTAGAGTGTACTAATCTGGTAGCCCAGTGAGTGATGTAGTCTGTATCATGTCGGTGCCTTGACTACACAACCTGGTACCCAGTTTAGAGTGTACTAATCTGATAGCCCAGTGAGTGATGTGGTCAGTATCATGTCGGTGCCTTGACTACACAACCTGGTACCCAGTTTAGAGTGTACTAATCTGATAGCCCAGTGAGTGATGTTCTCTGTATCATGTCGGTGCCTTGACTACACAACCTGGTACCCAGTTTAGAGTGTACTAATCTGGTAGCCCAGTGAGTGATGTGGTCGGTATCATGTTGGTGCCTTGACTACACAACCTGGTACCCAGTTTAGAGTGTACTAATCTGGTAGCCCAGTGAGTGATGTGGTCGGTATCATGTCGGTGCCTTGACTACACAACCTGGTACCCAGTTTAGAGTGTACTAATCTGGTAGTCCAGTGAGTGATGTGGTCTGTATCATGTCGGTGCCTTGACTACACAACCTGGTACCCAGTTTAGAGTGTACTAATCTGGTAGCCCAGTGAGTGATGTGGTCGGTATCATGTTGGTGCCTTGACTACACAACCTGGTACCCAGTTTAGAGTGTACTAATCTGGTAGCCTAGTGAGTGATGTGGTCTGTATCATGTTGGTGCCTTGACTACACAACCTGGTGCCTTGACTACACAACCTGGTACCCAGTTTAGAGTGTACTAATCTGATAGCCCAGTGAATGATGTGGTCAGTATCATGTTGGTGCCTTGGCTACACAACCTGGTACCCAGTTTAGAGTGTGCTAATCTGGTAGCCCAGTGAGTGATGTGGTCAGTATCATGTCGGTGCCTTGACTACACAACCTGGTTCCCAGTTTAGAGTGTAGTAATCTGGTAGTCCAGTGAGTGATGTGGTCTGTATCATGTCGGTGCCTCGACTACACAACCTGGTACCCAGTTTAGAGTGTACTAATCTGATAGCCCAGTGAATGATGTGGTCAGTATCATGTCAGTGCCTTGACTACACAACCTGGTACCCAGTTTAGAGTGTACTAATCTGGTAGCCCAGTGAGTGATGTGGTCGGTATCATGTCGGTGCCTTGACTACACAACCTGGTACCCAGTTTAGAGTGTACTAATCTGGTAGCCCAGTGAGTGATGTGGTCTGTATCATGTCGCTTGACTACACAACCTGGTACCCAGTTTAGAGTGTACTAATCTGGTAGCCCAGTGAGTGATGTGGTGTGTTTCATGTCAGTGCCTTGACTACACAACCTGGTACCCAGTTTAGAGTGTACTAATCTGGTAGCCCAGTGAGTGATGTGGTCAGTATCATGTCGGTGCCTTGACTACACAACCTGGTACCCAGTTTAGAGTGTACTAATCTGGTAGCCCAGTGAGTGATGTGGTGTGTATCATGTCGGTGCCTTGACTACACAACCTGGTACCCAGTTTAGAGTGTACTAATCTGGTAGCCCAGTGAGTGATGTGGTGTGTATCATGTCGGTGCCTTGACTACACAACCTGGTACCCAGTTTAGAGTGTACTAATCTGGTAGCCCAGTGAGTGATGTAGTCTGTATCATGTCGGTGCCTTGACTACACAACCTGGTACCCAGTTTAGAGTGTACTAATCTGATAGCCCAGTGAGTGATGTGGTCAGTATCATGTCGGTGCCTTGACTACACAACCTGGCACCCAGTTTAGAGTGTACTAATCTGATAGCCCAGTGAGTGATGTTCTCTGTATCATGTCGGTGCCTTGACTACACAACCTGGTACCCAGTTTAGAGTGTACTAATCTGGTAGCCCAGTGAGTGATGTGGTCAGTATCATGTCAGTGCCTTGACTACACAACCTGGTACCCAGTTTAGAGTGTACTAATCTGGTAGCCCAGTGAGTGATGTTCTCTGTATCATGTCGGTGCCTTGACGACACAACCTGGTACCCAGTTTAGAGTGTACTAATCTGGTAGCCCAATGAGTGATGTGGTCTGTATCATGTCGGTGCCTTGACTACACAACCTGGTACCCAGTTTAGAGTGTACTAATCTGGTAGCCCAGTGAGTGATGTGGGCTGTATCATGTCGGTGCCTTGAGTACACAACCTGGTACCCAGTTTAGAGTGTACTAATCTGGTAGCCCAGTGAGTGATGTGGTCAGTATCATGTCGGTGCCTTGACTACACAACCTACTACCCAGTTTAGAGTGTACTAATCTGGTAGCCCAGTGAGTGATGTGGTCAGTATCATGTCGGTGCCTTGACTACACAACCTGGTACCCAGTTTAGAGTGTACTAATCTGGTAGCCCAGTGAGTGATGTGGTCAGTATCATGTCGGTGCCTTGACTACACAACCTGGTACCCAGTTTAGAGTGTACTAATTTGGTAGCCCAGTGAGTGATGTGGTCTGTATCATGTCAGTGCCTTGACTACACAACCTGGTACCCAGTTTAGAGTGTACTAATCTAATAGCCCAGTGAATGATGTGGTCTGTATCATGTCGGTGCCTCGACTACACAACCTGGTACCCAGTTTAGAGTGTACTAATCTGGTAGCCCAGTGAGCGATATGGTCTGTATCATGTTGGTGCCTTGATTACACAACCTAGTACCCAGTTTAGAGTGTACTAATCTGGTAGCCCAATGAGTGATGTGGTCTGTATCATGTCGGTGCCTTGACTACATAACCTGGTACCCAGTTTAGAGTGTACTAATCTGGTAGCCCAGTGAGTGATTTGGTCTGTATCATATCGGTGCCTTGACTTCACAACCTAGTACCCATTTTAGACTGAACTAACCTGGGAGCCCAGTTTAATTATAAAAATTGGAATCTGCCCCGAGACAAATGACTCCAGGAAGGGAAATTGCCCCCAAATCTGCACAAGAAGAAATAGAGACAACATAAGGGCCTCAATTATAACCAACGGAAAATTTGACGGTTGAATTGGGCGGGAACATCTTGTTTCAAACAAGCAAGCCAATACAAATCGAACCCATGACCACCGGGCCGGCAGACCAGTGTCTAGCCATGGCTTCCTTGCTCTTACAGCATTAATATCATTTCTCCCGATGTAGTTTCCTGCTAGGGTTTGTGATGTGATAACACCATAACATTTTGTAGGCCTGGATGTACAGAGGATTAGGTGTCCAACAGTATTTTCTAAAAAATGAGATACTCACACACATCATACCACACATAAATACAATGAAAATACATACTGCATTATGCTCACAAACACACATATATATACAAGTTAAAGTAATGTGCATGTCCTTTACAGGACATTGCGGTCAATCCCAGCATTTTTTATGCTGTTTGTGATCTTTTGGCAAGTTTACATTAAATAGTTTGCCATTGCTTTCTGCTTGACCAGCACCCATCCCATTTCGTAAAAAAAAAAAAACGCAAGATGGTCTGCTGCCAAATCGCCCGCTGTTGTGTTTCAATCACGGTATGCGGTATTATGAACTACGTCTGTAAACCGTTCGCCAAGAAGCCGGCACGCATATATGTACCAAATATAAATACATATTAGACTTGACAGGTACTCACAGTGAGTAAGCATTGTATAGCTGCATGTATCACCTCAACATAGTAATACTGCACCCGGCATCCTAGTACATGACCTTCAGATGGACTGCTGCTCTCCTTACTCGACAACATGGCATCAGTCTTGCTGGAGTTGATCACCTGACAGCCAAAGCCATGTTCCAGCCACCAGCTGTTTCCATCAGTGCCGAGAGTCAGGATGTGTCTCTCACTGTTCTGTATGTAATAAGAGACAAACACTTGACCTCACTTAGATTTCAAAATACGACAATGCAATTCTTATTGAGCAGTTTTCTTTTGATGTCTACTATAAGATATGAAATGATAGATTAAATTCAAGGACCATTTCCAATCACCTCTTTCAAATCAAACAAGGATTTGAAATAATCGAAGGAAATACAAACTAGGTACTATAAGAAAGAAAATCAGTGAATACAAGGAAGAAAGAGGGAGGACAGCATATGTGAGGACTAAAAACCAAACAGTAAATAGTCATAATAGAGGACAGTATACAAGGGAATAAAAAAACCAAGCAGTTACTAAATACAAGAGGACAGGATACTAATGAACCAGAAAACAAGCACTAGCTTGATACAAGAGCCATTAGGACAGTACACAAGGAAACCAACAACCAAACAGCAACCTTAAATAAAAGCGATGAGGACAGCATATGAGGGAACTATCACCCAAGTAATAACTAGATACTAAAGAAATAGGGACATTACATGAGGGAAGCAACAACATGGCAATAGCCCAGATATGAAAGCAAAGAAGGCAGCATAGGAGTGAACCAACAGCCAAGCAGTAACTAGGCACAAGGTTAAAGAAGACAATATACGAGTGAACCAACAGCCAAGCAGTAACTAGGCACAAGGTTAAAGAAGACAACATATGAGGGACACCACCAAGCAAGCAATAACTGGATACAAGAGAATAATGAGGGAACCAATAACAAATCATGAAAGCAATGAGGACAATATACTAGGGGACCAACCAAGCAGGAACTAGATGCAAGTTTAATGAAGTTAGCATATGATGAGAGACCCATCAATCAAGCAATCACTGGATACAATAGCAATGAGGACAATATACAATAGCCAAACAGAAACAAGGTACAAGAGCAATGAGAAAAGAAAACAAGAAGATAACACCTTAAATGCCGTCAATTATAACCAATGCTATTGAGAGGTTAACACTCTTTCAAATCAAGCCCATTGCCAGATTGGCGGAATGTGTTACCAGCAACATCTTGGGTCACCAAATAGCCACCTAAGCAGAGAACTAATTAGTCAGTCACTTTTTCTTTCTAACATGCATCTAGAATCACTTTCTAATAGCAATATACTTGCACATAGATCACAACTTTCCCACAGCAATTCTTCATATCTTCTCATGAATTCAACAAAATAACTCAAAAATAACAATATCATTTTCTCATAATAAACTATATCAATTTCTTACAATCACATCCACTTTCTTTTAAAGATATTCTGATGTCATCCTGTACGCATTGTGCTATTCGTAAACTTCACTTTCATATAGTGATATTCACATGGCATATCTTTCTCACGGGGATGTTTATGTCATTTTCTCACAATGACATTTATATGCTCTAACTTTCAAAAATTAATATTCAAACTGTATTTCTTTCTCACAGAGACATTCACACAGTAAAATACACAATAGTAACATTTGCTTTTTAAGGTTGCATATCCTTTACAGGACATTTGTAATCAACACCAACTTTTTTTTTTTTTTTGCTGTCTTGGCAAGTTTACGTTCAGTAGTTTGCCATTGCTTTCTGAACGACCGGCACCTATACCATTTCGTAAAAACCAGCGCAACGCGGTCTGCTGCCAAATCGCGGGCAGATGTGTTTTGAACGCTGGTATGCGGGTTCACGAACCGTGTCTGTATCGCCTTCTCCGCGGAGACCAGCATAGTAACATTAATATGACACAAATAAATATGACATTTACGTGTCAACACGTTCTCAATGAGATATTAATATGACACAAGTGGCTTAAATTGCATCCATATGTTATCACTTTCTTATAGTGACATTCAAGTAACATCGTGAACCGGGGTAGCGATTTGGCTAAATGCTCGCCGGCATTGTCATGGGTTCGAAACATTATCAGGGCCGAACCAGCCTAAAATTTGTGCCCAAAAATACCTTGGGAAGTAAAGTGTGCATGGTGATACTAACCATATCACTCATCGAGTGCCGATTGATCTATACAAATATTGGCCCAGCAAGTTGAGCCCAGTGCACCTAAGATGTGTAAAAGGATACTTTACATACATGGACTACCATCACTTTATTATAGGGAGGGATATTCACATTGTTTCATGGTATAATAGCTAAAGTAACATGCAGATGTCTTCACCTTCTCATAGTATCATCTTCTAACAATGTTTCATTACTTATCACACACGCAAGACACCTAGGGCGGCTAGGGGACAACTTACTCTGCTCAAAGTCCCAATCTCCAAGTACAGACACACAATGAAGGTGTTCCATGCCAGCCACAACAAGCTCCATGTTGCATACTGAAATCACATAACACGACATGTTAATACGTGTCCAATAAATCACACAACACAGCATTTTCACACGGGTCCAACAAATCATACAAAAGCATTGCTGTTAATACGGATCCAATAAATCATAACACGGCATGTTAATACGGATCCAATAAATCACACAACACGGCGTGCTATTACGGGTCCAATAAATCATAACACGGCATACTAATACGGGTCAAATAATTCACACAACACTGCATGTTAACACGGGTCCAATAAATCATACAACACTGCATGTTAACACGGGTCCAATAAATCACACAACACTGCATGTTAACACGGGTCCAATAAATCACACAACACTGCATGTTAATACGGGTCCAATAAATCACACAACACTGCATGTTAATACGGGTCCAATAAATCACACAACACTGCATGTTAATACGGGTCCAATAAATCACACAACACTGCATGTTATTATGGGTCCAATAAATCACACAACACTGCATGTTAATACGGGTCCAATAAATCACACAACACTGCATGTTATTATGGGTCCAATAAATCACACAACACTGCATGTTAATACGGGTCCAATAAATCACACAACACTGCATGTTAATACGGGTCCAATAAATCACACAACACTGCATGTTAATTATTTTTTTGTTGTTGCATATCCCTTGCAGCACGTTTCAGTCAACACCAGCATTTTTCAGCTGCTGTTGATGTACTAGGCAAGTTTTTTTTAACGTTCAGTAGTTTGCCATTGCTTTCTGAACGACCGGCTCTCATACCAACACGTTATAACGCAACGCGACACGGTCTGCTGCACAGATCGGTCGCGGCTGCGTTTCGAACGCCTGGTAAGCGGCTCACGAACCGTGTTCGCAAGTCTTTGGCCACGGAGACGGCATGTTAATACGGGTCCAATAAATCACACAACAGGGCATGTTAATACGGGTCCAATAAATTACACAACACTGCATGTTAACACGGGTCCAATAAATCACAGAGCACAGCACTGTATATTAAGGTCATCCTCATCATCAAGCACCTTGTCGGCTGGTGCGAACGATCATGCTTCTCCATAAATTGCGATATTCGACGGCACGGATCAATTCATTTTTTGACTCCCTTTCGTACTATGACACACAAGCCTATCAATAATTTTATCATGCTGTCTTCCCCTATCTCTCTTTCCACAAATCTTTCCGGTTGCCACATGTTCCAGTTTTAGTCTTTTCATGATGTGGCCACAAAATGATGACTGCTTCTTACTGAACATTGTAATAATTTGTCTTTACAATTTAGCTTTCCTCAAAATGCCCAGATTTTGGTTTTTGCCCCTTGTATTCTTTCTTATTTATTGTGTTAAAGATGTCTTTTTCATCCTGTTGTTATCGGTTTCTTCTCCTTTCTGTTTCAATTCCATTCGTTGTTTTATCAATTCTAATGTGTCTGGTGTAATCCATAGCTTATGTTGCTTATTCTTGGTTGGAATTAATATCTTTGACTGCTGTTATCAACATTTTACTAGCGTATACTACCAATTCATAACATGTCATATCCTCCTATATAGACATCAAGACTTCAAAACGATTCTTTACTTCTACGTTGTATGCATCTGGTATTTTTGTGAGATCGAAAGGAAGTGGTCTTGGTTTTCGGGTAAGCTTTTTGAGTTTTACTTTCACATCTGCTTCTAATATCTGATGATCTGTACCACAATCTGCACTTCATAGGGATTTCGTAGCTGATGTTACGCTTTATCTCCATCTTCTTTGTATTAAAACAATCTATCATATTCGCACCTCAACAAACAACTAGTGCTTTAGTACTGCGAATAACTCACTAAGATCGCTTCTCGGCCTCTTGGCTAAGATCAAAGTGCAGTATCTGTACATGATCTTGCCTGGGCCACCAGAAGAGGTGGTCATCAGAATGACACACCGGGACCTGGTACCTCATGGTTCGGCTCTGGTCCCTAGGGAAACCACGAGCCTTTATTTAAACAAATAAGATCGCTTCTCGGATTTTTGGCTAAGATCAAAGTGTAGTATCTGCACTTGATCTATCCAGGGCCAACAGCAGAGGCGGTCATTAGAATTATACACGAGGACTTTTAACTTCTTGGGGCGGATCTTGCCCCGGGGAACCTGGAGCTTTTTTTTTTTTTTTGTACGGGATGTGGTGTGGAAACTGAACATCGCTTACTAAAGACTACCCGTAATGAAAGGACAAAGCATTTATACTTCCATTTGGGGTCAGCAGACGATTCACACTTTTTCTTCTCTATCTCTCGTTATTTTATGTGTTGGAGGCAATTGCGTTGTGTCGGTTTACTGTAGAACTACGATATATGCGCCTTTCGGTGGATACATTCCACTTCTTCGGGCGTTTGTTGCTATTATGAAGAGTTTAAAAGAGTCAACACATACTTATACAAGAAGAAGTTTATATGAAGTGCTTTTAACTCAATTCATATGAACGAAAACAGTGAATAAAACTGTTTACCGTAATAACCAGGAATTTGTTCAGTCTGCAAACACCATTTATGCCCACAATAACAATGATAATTTGTAGAAAATTGCCTATAACTGGTGCCCAGAGATGCCCAAAGAAATCAAATACTTGCTTCTCCAGTACGCTGGCCTGTAGATAGATATATCATGAAACACACAAGTATTTTTACATCCCGCGGACACGCAGTCAAAACACACACACACATACACACACACACACAGAGAGAGAGAGAGAGAGAGAGAGAGAGAGAGAGAGAGAGAGAGAGAGAGAGAGCTATATACTATGGTCTCAACCCACACAAACAGAATATCAAATATGGGAACATAGTTTAGTTTTTTAGTTTAGTCGACGGATCAACATCACAGCACATGGGTGTAACCCATAAGTGCTCAGTTCTACTCCTAACATAAGCCAGAATTAGGAGAATCTCAGCTCAGTGCACGAACTCTGTAGCACCAGCGAGGATCCTGAAATACTTTGGGTAGATTTTTAACTCGATATTTAGCCCGGGCAGCGCTGTTAGGCTACTCTTTTTCGATGTCCAACTGCCAATGGATTTTTTACGTGCGCAACAATACACACGGGCATCCCCAGAAACCAAGGGAAATGTTACTAGAAGTCCACGTGAAAAAAATCCCGGCCCTCACCGGGGCTTGAACCTCCAGCATTCGAGGCGGACATCATACCTCGAGACCACTCAGCCCCCGTGTTCCCCTATGGGAACATCCATTAAAATAATATAATAATATAACAACCAAGAAAAGTATCAACAAAACAAGTATGAATAATGTAACACAACTAGCCAACATTTCTGTTGTCAATACCCTTTTCAAGAACAATATCAACATAAGTATAATTAAATTAACATACAATTAAAACACACAATAAATGTGCATAAGAGCATAATATGGATATTTACAATGGGAAAGGTGAAAGACGTGTGTGTGTGTGTGTGACTGCCGTGGATAACAATAATGCGGAGAGGTGAAATCAGGAAGAATAGAAATAAACATGGGCAATATAAGACCGATGGAGAAGTTAAAGATTAACTATTTGATGGATTTGACATAACAAAATGGGAGAAGGTGGCTAAAGGAACTGAGGAAATAAGACCTAGGTTAAAACTTGGCATCCATAATAGAGCTGATTTCTGATGGATGGACACACCCAAAAGTGGAAAATAACAAAACATTTTCATTCTGACAGAAATGTGCAAATAAAATGTTTGTATAGCTGTGACACACGTCATCGACTCCCTTATGATTTGAGGAATTACATTTTTTAGAAGAAGGCTTGTCGGAGTGTTGTGTGATGTCTGTCAGATGTTCCCTAAATCGGACAGAGTATCTGATGAAGTGGGCCATATTAAAGTTTAATTTATCTGTCCTTGAGTTAGACAGCGGCAGTAGCAATCTCCCTTGGCGTCAGTGTAACCAACAGTTGTGTGAGTGTGTAGGTAGGGTCACACTTTGTGAAAGGGTCAAAATCGTTTTTTTCCTCTTTGCTTATATTAAATGATAAACTGACAAATTAACGTTAATATCTCGGCTTAATATTGACCTACAGACTTGAATTAAACCTAAGTTAACGTCCTTTTGATATCTTTGTCTCCTGGCACCAATATTTTAAGACCCAGTCCTCCACTCTCTCTGTGTATGCGCGTGCTTATGTGCGTGTGTGCGCGTGCGTGCGTGCGTGCGTGTGTGTGTGTGTGTGTGTACACACTGTTAGAATTATATTTCTATTAAATACAGAGAACAAGCTAACGACAGTCAGCAGATTAAAGTACACATGTACCTTTTAATTAATGTACAGAACGAAATACCAGTTCGTTTAACTGGCGACATTCGAGATTACAGAAGACATATACCCTTCAATTCAACACACGAAAGAAGAGAATAAAGTAAAATCCGTCAACTAAAAACGTATCTCGAACAGTGATTGGAATTCCGCACGCTGGAAACGACGAGCAATTGAACATTGATTGCTACGGAGTCATCGAGCCAGGTTTTTCATTATTTAGTCTCCGTCGTTCCAAGACCCGGCCACTATTTTCATAGACTCTTTGATCTAAAGGAAGTCTGGTAAACGAACCGTCACTTTCAGTGTGGCAGCATTGCCCCCCCCCCCCCTTTCTCTCTCTCTCTCTCTCTCTCTCTCTCTCTCTCTCTCTCTCTCTCTCTCTCTCTCTCTGTCTCTCTCTCTCTTCCTTCCAATCTCCACGGAATAATTCAGTAATTTTGTTACTAGATCCAATTGTCTATATTCCACTGCATGTGTAATCATCACAAATACAAGAGGGCTGTTGGTTGTCACAGTAACAGCTTAGCGAAGGGAAGACCACGCATTTTCAGTCTTAGGCTAAATCGTTGCCTTGAGCTGCCTTAAGTTTCTGTAAGTGAAAATCTCATCTCATCTAATCCCATCTCATCATGTTCTTCTTGTACCTTGCGGTGTCGAGGTGAAGTATAAACAGCGGGAGAGAATGACATTTATGTTAAAAAGGTCTGCCTGTTAATTTTACCAATATAACCCTGCATATATAACTTTTAATATACAATATAGGTCAGTATGGCCGAATTTATACGAGCGCTCGGTCTTAAACTTCCGGTGTGCTGATGACGAGGTAGCGGGTTTAACACGTACATCGATCAGTTGGACTAAAATGTTGACTTCTCGTCCTTGGCTTGGGGACGTAAATTACAAGTACCTCAGAAGTCAGAAAGGGTTCGCCTGATGGCGAGGCACACTAGTAATCATCATCCTCAAGTGCCATGCCGGTAGGCGTGGGCGATCATGGTTCGCCATCTCACACGGTCACCAGTGTCTCGAATCAGGCTGTGCTCTTGTCCCGACCATGCCATGCTGTCAAACCATCCAGGTATGTATTTCGTTGTTTACCTCATGCCCTCTTCCCATCAAACTTACCAGTTGTCACCAAAATTTCAAGTCTATTTCTCCTCATAACATGTCCAACAAATCTTGAATGTCTACGTCTAATTTCTCCAATAAGTCTCCGCTGTTAATTTATCTCTCGAAGAACTGTCTCATTTGATTTTCAGTCCGTCCATGGTACTCTTTGCAATTTAGTCAAAAACTACATTTCCACCGCCACTAGATGTTTCTTAGCTTGTCTGTGAATTGTCCATGTCTCACACGCATACAACAATGTGTGTTCTATATAGCACTTCAACACTCTTTATCTCACTGAAATTGACAACATTTTGTTGATAAGCATGGTGTCCATTTTGCTGAAGGCCACCATTGCCATGGCGATTATTGATCTAGTCTCTGCAAGGCGTCTTTGATCAGATGTTAGGACTGTTCACACTGGTAATCGGGAAAGCTAATCCACACGATCACTTGAAACTTGAAATGTCACGAAAGTTTGGAGAGAACAATAATGGAGGGGTATATGCCTGGGAAGAGAGGAAGAGGAAGGCCAAAGAGAAGATGGGTTCAGGTTGTGGCGGATGATCTCCAGATGGGTGTATCGGACGAGGGACATCTTGCTTATGATCGAGTGGTTTTCTGGAAGATTGTTATGGGAGCGAGGTTCTGCAAAAGACATGCTACTGAATGAATGAATGAATGAATGAATGGATGAATGAATGAATGAATGAATGAATGAAAGAATCCACACGAAAAAAATCAGTCCAATGCATTAGAAGCTGTAACATGTGTAGGACTACACTTGGGTTCAAAGCAAGCGAATGCCAATAAACAAACAAATAAACAAACAAACAAACAAACAAGTACGATCGCACGCAAACACACACAATATCCACCATATTTTTCGTCTTTATGTATATATAGCAAGGCCTTATTCGGTTGCCGGCAGAAACCAGCAGCTGACTAACTTCACTCCAACAAGGTATTACAACACTAATGTTTTCCCTCGTACATTCTACACAGTAATTATTATTTATAGAGCCGTTTCTAACTCTGCATCCTCCAATTACGAAGCGCTTTTTCTCAAGCTTTTCATGTCGTTATGTGAAATGGCTCCTCTCTTGAACTTTAGACTCAACATTACGATTTACTTTGTCTCCATCATCATCATTAACGGGCCATTTCTGCAGTCTCCACCTTCTGGGTTTCCACCAGACCCGGACCCTAATGTGGTGCATTCGCACAGGAATCTCCAAGCTTATCTGCTTATCTCCTGCAGCTGTCCACACATCTACTATGTTGTCTTCTTCTTGCCCTCTGCTCTTCCCTCCAACATGGAGACAGATCTTCAGACCGACATGGGCTCCCACGTTGACCCAGCCTTAAAAGTGTACCGTTGAATATTCTGAGGGAAGTTTAATTTAGTTTAGTCGATGGATCAACATCACGGCACACGGTTTAACCCATAAGTGCTCCGTTTTCCTCCTAACTCAAGCCTGAGTCTGGAAAAACTCAGCTCAATGCACGGACTCCGAAGCATCGGCGAGGATCCTGAAATACTTTGGGTAGATTTTTAACTCGAAATTTTGCCCGGGCAGCGCCGTTAGACTACTCTTTTTCGATTTCCAACTGCCCAGGGATTGTTTACGTGCGCAACAATACACACGGGCGTCCGATCTCACTACCCAGAGACAACAATACACACGGGCGTCCGATCTCACTACCCAGAGACAACAATACACACGGGTGTCCGATCTCACTACCCAGAGACAACAATACACACGGGCGTCCGATCTCACTACCCAGAGACAACAATACACACGGGCGTCCGATCTCACTACCCAGAGACAACAATACACACGGGCGTCCGATCTCACTACCCAGAGACAACAATACACACGGGCGACCGATCTCACTACCCAGAGACAACAATACACACGGGCGTCCGATCTCACTACCCAGAGACAACAATACACACGGGCGACCGATCTCACTACCCAGAGACAACAATACACACGGGCGTCCGATCTCACTACCCAGAGACAACAATACACACGGGCGTCCGATCTCACTACCCAGAGACAACAATACACACGGGCGACCGATCTCACTACCCAGAGACAACAATACACACGGGCGTCCGATCTCACTACCCAGAGACAACAATACACACGGGCGTCCGATCTCACTACCCAGAGACAACAATACACACGGGCGACCGATCTCACTACCCAGAGACAACAATACACACGGGCGTCCGATCTCACTACCCAGAGACAACAATACACACGGGCGACCGATCTCACTACCCAGAGACAACAATACACACGGGCGACCGATCTCACTACCCAGAGACAACAATACACACGGGCGACCGATCTCACTACCCAGAGACAACAATACACACGGGCGTCCGATCTCACTACCCAGAGACAACAATACACACGGGCGACCGATCTCACTACCCAGAGACAACAATACACACGGGCGTCCGATCTCACTACCCAGAGACAACAATACACACGGGCGTCCGATCTCACTACCCAGAGACAACAATACACACGGGCGACCGATCTCACTACCCAGAGACAACAATACACACGGGCGTCCGATCTCACTACCCAGAGACAACAATACACACGGGCGACCGATCTCACTACCCAGAGACAACAATACACACGGGCGTCCGATCTCACTACCCAGAGACAACAATACACACGGGCGTCCGATCTCACTACCCAGAGACAACAATACACACGGGCGACCGATCTCACTACCCAGAGACAACAATACACACGGGCGTCCGATCTCACTACCCAGAGACAACAATACACACGGGCGTCCGATCTCACTACCCAGAGACAACAATACACACGGGCGACCGATCTCACTACCCAGAGACAACAATACACACGGGCGTCCGATCTCACTACCCAGAGACAACAATACACACGGGCGACCGATCTCACTACCCAGAGACAACAATACACACGGGCGACCGATCTCACTACCCAGAGACAACAATACACACGGGCGTCCGATCTCACTACCCAGAGACAACAATACACACGGGCGTCCGATCTCACTACCCAGAGACAACAATACACACGGGCGTCCGATCTCACTACCCAGAGACAACAATACACACGGGCGTCCGATCTCACTACCCAGAGACAACAATACACACGGGCGTCCGATCTCACTACCCAGAGACAACAATACACACGGGCGTCCGATCTCACTACCCAGAGACAACAATACACACGGGCGACCGATCTCACTACCCAGAGACAACAATACACACGGGCGTCCGATCTCACTACCCAGAGACAACAATACACACGGGCGTCCGACCTCACTACCCAGAGACAACAATACACACGGGCGTCCGATCTCACTACCCAGAGACAACAATACACACGGGCGTCCGATCTCACTACCCAGAGACAACAATACACACGGGCGTCCGATCTCACTACCCAGAGACAACAATACACACGGGCGTCCGATCTCACTACCCAGAGACAACACTACACACGGGCGTCCGATCTCACTACCCAGAGACAACAATACACACGGGCGTCCGATCTCACTACCCAGAGACAACAATACACACGGGCGTCCGATCTCACTACCCAGAGACAACAATACACACGGGCGACCGATCTCACTACCCAGAGACAACAATACACACGGGCGTCCGATCTCACTACCCAGAGACAACAATACACACGGGCGACCGATCTCACTACCCAGAGACAACAATACACACGGGCGTCCGATCTCACTACCCAGAGACAACAATACACACGGGCGTCCGATCTCACTACCCAGAGACAACAATACACACGGGCGACCGATCTCACTACCCAGAGACAACAATACACACGGGCGTCCGATCTCACTACCCAGAGACAACAATACACACGGGCGACCGATCTCACTACCCAGAGACAACAATACACACGGGCGTCCGATCTCACTACCCAGAGACAACAATACACACGGGCGACCGATCTCACTACCCAGAGACAACAATACACACGGGCGTCCGATCTCACTACCCAGAGACCAGGGGAAATGTTATTACTGGAAGTCCAGGTGGATTTTTTAAATAAATCCCGGTCCTCACCGGGGCCTGAACCCGGGACCTCCAGCACTCGAGGCGGACACCATACCCCGAGACCACCCAGCCGCTTGAGGGAAGTAAAGACCACAACACCCAACTAGTTCCGACTGGTCAATAAAATGTGGGGTTAGCACCATATACTCATTGAGCCTCAAGGCCACGGGTCATTTACTAATTGTACTACACACGTGAACATTGAGCTGTGTTTCTATCACACAATTCCACTTGTTTGACTTTCATACACATGTTTACATATATTGGAATTGATGATGTAGGTCAATAATAGCCTATTAAAACAGGTGTGAGACAGGGATGTGTAATGACTCCAGATCTTTTTTCCCTGTACAGTGAAAATATTTTCAGAAATATAGAAGATATGGAAGGAATCAACATTGGGGGACGATACATCAATAACATTAGATATGCAGATGATACAGTCTTGATTGCAGACAATGAATAGGACCTGCAAAATTTAGTAGATGCGGTTGTTGCACACAGTGAACAACTAGGGCTAGAACTGAATATTAAGAAGACACAGATTATGGTCGTCACTGTGAAGAAGGAAATACCACAATGCGATATTATACGAGTAAATGGGCATATTCTTAGCCAAGTCAATCGGTACAGTTATCTCGGAACTGTCATAACATCTGATGGGAGATGCCTTGAAGAGATTAGAACAAGAATTGCCATTGCGACGGTTGCCTTTTGCAAGATGAGATACATACCTCAATTGAAACGAGAAAAAGAGTGTTGGGGTGCTACATAGAACCTATACTTTTGTATGGATGTGAAGCGTAGACAGTGAGCAATCAGGCTGAAAAATAATTTGATGGCTGTGGAAATGTGGTTTCTGAGGAAAATGCAAAGAATGCCATGGACAGACAGAAAAACCAATGAACAAGTCCTTCAAGAAACGAATGAAGATTGTAAGTTGATTAGAGAAATTTGACGTAGACAGTCAAAAATATTTGGACATGTTATGAGAATAAATTACTTGGAGTACTTGGTGACAACTGGCAAGATCGAAGGGAAGAGACCAAGGGGAAGACCGAGAAGTAAATACCTGGATGGCTTGGCCACGTGGCATGGTCGAGACAGGAACAGAGAGCTGATTCACGACTCTGGTGATCGAGTGAGATGGCAAAACATGACCGCCCACGCTTATCGGCATGGCACATGATGGGATGGGGTTTACATAATGATAAGCAAGTCACGGGTCCTATTACACATATAAAGACGTATGCCCGTATGTATGCATTTGGTGCTAGACAAATTGTTAGACCAAAAAGGCACTCGCTGAGTGATGTGGTCAGTATCAGGTCAACCGCCCCTACTCCCCAGACAGTTCTCGGTACCCAGGTGAGGATGCGTCCACCTAACAGACCAGATCAATTGCAAACATCCCAATCCTCGCCGACGCATTCGAACTTATGACCTGCGGTCTGGCAGGCGAGTGTCTAGTCACTACGCGTGTCATTTTTATGTTTTTGTTTTGGTTATTATTTCTTTTTGTGTGCCGATAAAGGCTTGTTGTGGCAACGTTATCTGTGTGATTTTTAATCGGAATCTCTACACTGCGTGTTCTTTCTATTATATCTGATTTAGACAGGCGTTCAAGGATGACACTCTTAGCAAAACACATGATTTATCTCTTGACTTATGTGTGGATTTATGAATAGTTGGTGTATAACTTGATGTTGGTGTGAATTTGTGTATGCTTGGTTTATAAATGGACTTCGGTGTGAATTTGTGGATGTTTGGTTTATAACTTGACTTCGGTGTGAATTTGTGTATGCTTGGTTTATAACTGGATGTGTGTGAATCTGTGGATATCTTGGTAGTCGCAACATTTGGTAAATCACCGTTTTGAGGATTCAGTGCTGATTAACAACGACTGCTGGAGTATTTACTAACATGTTTTAGTGTGATTGCAAATATTCTCTGACTGCTCAATTCAGCATATCTACGTGCATTAGAAAGTCATGTAATTTGAGATTATGAAACCACAGTGTTCTGTTCCTGAATAAGGTTATAGAGATTATTATATTAAAACATTGTATATATGATATTAGACATACATTACCATTGATTAGCATTCGTACAGGAAATTGGGGAGAAGTATAACTTAAGAGGAAGCACTAGACCCAAAGTGTAAATTTATGCAATGTCAGGATCTAACCTGCCGCCTGCAAATGACAACAAAGTCTTGACGAAGGAACATGCACATCATGACACTGGTTGCTCCAAGATATTTTAATAAAAGGGCGCGTGAGTAGTATATGGCGTGCACTTGCCACATGATTGGAGGGTAAACTGGTAGGGTAATTTGGGTTTATGAAGGAAATACGGGGAAAATGTCGACTCGGTGAAATTTTTTTTTTCGGCGTGCCTGGTGGGAATTTTTTTTCGGCGTGTGGGAACTTTTTTTCGTGGGAACGAAATTTTTGGCGCTGCCTGGTGGGGAAGTAATTAAGGTAAAATGTTCTGCGAGGTTGTGAGATGAGTGGTAGTACTTAAAGAGAGGGCACGGCTGAGGGAGGGGTATATATTTTAGAAAGGAGTATATGAATGTGTATGATGAACAAGGGTGTGATGGGTCGTTCTACTCATGGGTATATGGTGGTGGCGTAGACATAATATGTATGGGTAGTGATAGACAAGGGTGTGATGGGTCGTTCTACTCATGGGTATATGGTGGTGGCGTAGACATAATATGTATGGGTAGTGATAGACAAGGGTGTGATGGGTCGTTCTACTCATGGGTATATGGTGGTGGCGTAGACATAATATGTATGGGTAGTGATAGACAAGGGTGTGATGGGTCGTTCTACTCATGGGTATATGGTGGTGGTGTAGATATAATGTGTGCGTAGTGTCGTGATGGGTCGTTCTACTCATGGGTATATGGTGGTGGTGTAGATATGAATGTGTGCGTGGTGTCGTGATGGGTCGTTCTAGTCATGGGTATATGGTGGTGGCGTAGACTTAATGTGTCTGTGTAGTGATACACAAGGGTGTAATGGGTATATGGTGGTGGCGTAGACATAATATGTATGGGTAGTGATAGACAAGGGTGTGCTGGGTCGTTCTACTCATGGGTATATGGTGGTGGTGTAGATATAATGTGTGCGTAGTGATGAACAAGGGTGTGATGGGTCGTTCTACTCATGGGTATATGGTGGTGGTGTAGATATGAATGTGTGCGTGGTGTCGTGATGGGTCGTTCTAGTCATGGGTATATGGTGGTGGCGTAGACTTAATGTGTCTGTGTAGTGATACACAAGGGTGTAATGGGTATATGGTGGTGGTTACGTGTATGACTGTATCTGTGTAGTGATGAACAAGGGTGTGATGGATCGTGGTTATACTCGAAGTAAGAGCTGGTTACTATCATCTGAACAGTGTGATAGTAGTGAAGGGTGGTATATTCACCGATTACAAAGGAAAGCATATAAAGTTATAATGGGTATGGTGGTAAGGGGTATTAGTGATCAAGTAGAAGTGATATAGGGGTGGTCATAAATATAATAAGAGGTGTTTGCAATTACACACTGGTCAACCAGTGGTCAAGTGGTCAAGTAAGGGTCAAGTGGTCAAGTAAGGAAAATTTTAGGGAAAAGTGATTGTAGCGACATGGTGATGATTAAATTAGTGGTAAATTAATGATCAAGTAGTGGTCAAGTAGTGGTCAAGCAGTGGTCAAGCGGTGTGTAAGTGAGGAAAATTTTAGGGAAATTTTAGGGAAAAGTGATTGTAATGAGATGGTGATGATTAAAGAGTGGTAAATTAGTGGTCAAGTAGTGGTCAAGCAGTGGTCAAGTAGTGGTCAAGGGGTCGAGTGACCACTTAAATTGTAGAGGACGATGTGCCTAAGATTATGGTAGTGATTAAAGTGATCGATGACGTGGTCAAGCAGAGGTCAAGCAGTGGTCAAGTAGTTGAGTGACCACTTAAATTATAGGGGAAAGTATGTATATTGCAATGGTGGTGGGTAAAGTGAGGAAGAATCAATAGTAGTGAAAATACTACTACGAATATTAGCGACAAGCACAAAGACAACCAAGTACATACTTGATACACACAAATACAAAGACAACGAAACACACGTACACACATACAGATACAAAGGCAACCATACCATTACTACTATCACAACAACAGCTATACACAAGTACACACCCATAATCAAAGACACAAATACACACACACACACACATACAAACACAAAGACACAGACACACTTGTACATACAGACACAGAAGTACAGACAACCCATACCATTACTACTGTCATCACAACTATACACAGACACACCCATACACACTTGATACACTTGTACATACAGACCTACAAGCACACAAGAACACTCAAAGACAAATACAAAGACACACCCATACCATTACTACTGTCACTATCAACAGATATACACACGTGCAGAGACAGCACAAAGACACACCCATACCATTACTACTGTCATCACAACCAGTACAGACACACTCACCCATACACAAGAACACTCAAACACAAAGACACAGACACACTTGTACATACAGACACAGAAGTACAGACAATCCATACTATTACTACTGTCATCACAACTATACACAGACACACCCATACACACTTGATACACTTATACATACAGACCTACAAGAACAAAGTCAACCACACACAGCCATAAACAAATACACAAAGACGGTCACACTTGTACATACAGACCTACAAGCACAAAGTCAACCACACACAGCCATAAACAAATACACAAAGACGGTCACACTTGTACATACAGACCTATAACATCACAACTATACACAAGTACATACCCATAATCAATTACACAAGAACACTCAAAGACAAATACAAAGACACAAACACATGTACACACTTGATACACACAAATACAAAGACAGCCAAGTACACACACACACATTACTACTGTCATCACAACTATACTCAAGTACAGACACACCCATCGCCTAGCATTACTACTGTCATCACAACTATATACAACTACGTACAGACACGAGTACAACAACAAAGACAGACACAAAACACATACAGACACCCATACACATTTGATACACTTGTACATACAGACACATAAGTACACAAAAAACAAAGAGGGCCACACAAACCAGTACTACTGGTACCACTACAGATACACTTGTGCATACAGACCTACAAGAATATCACATACCCCCTTTGGTAAAGAAACGCTGATATCCGAGACTACGTCATCAACGCCATGTGTAAAAGTCATTAAGTATGAGTCATCGGTTTGTGGGAAGCAGGCGTGAGAATAGCTTACTGCCACGTCAGCTAGGTCGTGTGCAGAACCAGTGTATAAAATAGAAGGCGTCTCTTGTGAGCTCAGTACCAGTTCACGGGCTGACTTGTCTATCTACAGAGGTGCTTCAGGCTGGTGTGAGCAGTGTAGTAAGCAGATATTGTTCACGTACTGACTTGGCTACATCGGTGAAACAGGTTGGTGTGAGCAGTGTTCGTGTAGTAACCAGCTATTTTTCACGTAGTGACTTGGGTACAGCAGTGAAACTTGGTGTGAGCCTTATTCGTGTCGTTGGCCTCTGATAAAACAGTGAAACATTGTATACACCAGAACATTTTTTCGTGGTTGTAAGAAAGAAGAAAAAAACAGTTTATCAATATGACCACCAGATCTACTTTCACGTGTTCAGTGTGCGACAAAGCCTATTGTGATAAGTATACCCTTAATCGTCACATTCGGACCATTCACGAGGGGAAAGACCAAGTATATCCCTGTCAGTTATGTGATAAGGTGTGTAATACGAACGATGGCCTACAAAAACACAAACGAATACGTCATCAGCCACGTATGAATACACCAAACACTCCAATACCAGAGACGACAGCACCACCTGTCTATTTACACCATCATCGTAGTGTAAGTCAAGTACCAGACTGCCACCACTGTATCTTCAATGATAACCTTACCCGTCATAATAGGAACATT
This sequence comes from Cepaea hortensis, assembly GCA_963921405.1. Taxonomy (NCBI): domain Eukaryota; kingdom Metazoa; phylum Mollusca; class Gastropoda; order Stylommatophora; family Helicidae; genus Cepaea; species Cepaea hortensis. The sequence continues at coordinate 55,616,406 of OY992895.1, read as the reverse complement.
CACAATGATTATCCCTGTCAGAGACGTGACAATCTATACAATTCGAACCTACAACGGTACTTACATCACCAGACATCACGAGAAAGGATGACACCCTTAGACACCCTGGCAACACCTCCACTCATAGTAGCAGAGGATATCCAACCAAATGATAGAGACAGTTTGGCAGCCCTTAAGGCGTACTGCAAGGACCTATCGCTTATGCTACCCAATCAAGTGGTAGTATTAGAAAAAAGTGTCGACCACCGCTATCGGGTGGTTTTGGTATGATAAAAAGAAGTATTCAGATATCTTGTATGATATCTCATACATGTCTTTATTCTGGATCCGAAACATATAAGGTATGTGTGCTGACTTCGACAACAACAGTGTTTTTTGATAGTCAACTATATACTCAAAAATGAAGATCACTAATCCAGAACTTTTTGGTGTTTCACTAATCATCTATGTCATTGATTGTTTCTTATATAGCTAAACTGTTTTTCACTAAGCATGTATGTCATTGATTTTTTTTCTTATATCTCTAAACTGTTTTTCACTACTCATGTATGTCCTTGATTTTATCTTATATCACTAAAGTGTTTTTCACTAATCATCTATGTCATTGATTGTTTCTTATATCACTAAACTGTTTTTCACTACTCATGTATGTCATTGATTGTTTCTTATATCTCTAAACTGTTTTTCACTAATCATCTATGTCATTGATTGTTTCTTATATCACTAAACTGTTTTTCACTACTCATGTATGTCATTGATTTTTTCTTATATCTCTAAACTGTTTTTCACTAATCATGTATGTCATTGATTTTTTCTTATATCACTAAAGTGTTTTGATGAATAATACATTCTTTGATATATTGAAACCAAGTTTTTTTTGTTGATTTTCTTTAGTGGTTTTGTTTTCATGACGTTGTCTTGTCGGCTCAGAGCTTACATTACCAGACATGAACAATGTCTTAGAAGAAGTTATGGCAAATACAGAACAGTCAAATGTATAAAATCTAGGAAAAAATAACCAAAGGCGAAAAGACCTAAAGAGAGAAATGTCTCGACCAAGCTTATAAATATTACAACTAAAAGGTTGATCAAAATTCAAACATTATAAAAATAACCAAATATGAAAAGGCCAAAGACAGAAATATTTCAACTAAACTTATAAATAAGTCACCAAAAGGGGAAAAGGTCAAGTACAGAAATAGCTATGGAAAAAGTAAGTCCACAAAACTAAGAAATAAATGTAACTTCTGTAGTCAATTGTGTCTTATCTGAAAAGACGCTATCAATGTCACCCCTTTCCTTGTTTTACTTTACCAAAGACCTTCACCGTATCTGGTACAGAAACCCTTATACAGCACTCATCTCTCCACAGTCTTGGTTGCTTTCTAATACAAAGTGGTTACATCACCAAGAACTTCAAACCTCCAGTGTACACGTGCTCCATTGAAACACCCATGACAGTTAACAACATGTATGGCCATGTAATCTGTGAGTCCATCGGGGATAGTTCATCCGAGTATTCCAAAAGATCCATTTCCCATGGCTGACATCTTCAACTTGCTATAACACAACTTATTCTAATATACACTTTACATGAAATTTCCCAAATTTGGGCTCTATTAAAGATTACGTAATGAGATACACAAAGACACCAAGAACATATCATACAAAACAATTCACAAATTAAAACTTAAACCATATCAGATGAACCACCCAACAAGTACTACACAAACATATAATAAGGAAACACATGACACACAGAGCTTACAGACAAATCACTTGGACTCAAACAAATTTTGCTTCTTGTACTGTAGAATTCTACCAACACTTCTTTCCTATCACCAAAACTAAACATCTACCACACAACCACTGGTCATTTATCCAACATAATACTCATACCCTCGCCAACGACATTAAGGAAATACATACTAGTTTATTTCACCTTTTTTCACCTTCCATTCACCAGGTACAATGACAGCTTTAATTGATAGACGGACATCGTGGTCAGAAGAGGAAGATTGTTGTGAAGATGACAGTGTTTTGAAGGAGGATGATTCTGGCTTCTTCACACCAGCTTTAACATTAGACATTTTGTTCTGCCAGAAACCTACTCGTGGCACCCAGCCAGCTTTAGATGTATCAGAGACAACTTTTGCTTGGGGTGATGATTCGTCTTCAGATGAAGATATTGACCTTTTGGCTAGTAGTCATGCCCCAGAGTCTCTCAAGAAAATTAATGTGACGTGGAACGAAAAATATCCTACTGATGGTGTCCGAAGGTGTTCCTCTTCAACGAATAAGGTGTGTATGGGTAGTAATGATCATAATTCACATGTGTATTTTTGTAAACATGACCAATACCGAAAACCTATGTGTTATACATCTTTTCTATGTACATCTCTCTATACCACAAACCATCAGTGACTATACCTTTACCTTTTCTCAAGACGTGACCAATAGAATGTCGACAGTCTGTTTTTATGCCTTTTACCACTTCTCCTTGTGAATTTTTTACTGTTTTTTCTTTACTGAAGTAGTAGGTAGTCTTGTAAGTTTCAATGTGTTTTATTTACCTCCACAGGTTAGTTTTGCACCAGAACCTCACTTCTTGACAGTCCATACTGTTGGCACCGAAGAACGCAATGGTAACTGGCATCATGTAATCAGAGAACGTGAGAATTTTGAAAGCCGTATACTAGAGCTGGAAAAAATTTTGAACCCAGTCTTGAGGGACAACCACAGAAGAAAAGTCATCGAACAAAGGACAGCAGTGAAGAAGGCAGCTGTAGTCTAATTAGCATGTATATCTCTCTGCTCTATTAAAACAGTTATAACCAGAAATAAACTAGTATGTATTTCCTTAATGTCGTTGGCGAGGGTATGAGTATTATGTTGGATAAATGACCAGTGGTTGTGTGGTAGATGTTTAGTTTTGGTGATAGGAAAGAAGTGTTGGTAGAATTCTACAGTACAAGAAGCAAAATTTGTTTGAGTCCAAGTGATTTGTCTGTAAGCTCTGTGTGTCATGTGTTTCCTTATTATATGTTTGTGTAGTACTTGTTGGGTGGTTCATCTGATATGGTTTAAGTTTTAATTTGTGAATTGTTTTGTATGATATGTTCTTGGTGTCTTTGTGTATCTCATTACGTAATCTTTAATAGAGCCCAAATTTGGGAAATTTCATGTAAAGTGTATATTAGAATAAGTTGTGTTATAGCAAGTTGAAGATGTCAGCCATGGGAAATGGATCTTTTGGAATACTCGGATGAACTATCCCCGATGGACTCACAGATTACATGGCCATACATGTTGTTAACTGTCATGGGTGTTTCAATGGAGCACGTGTACACTGGAGGTTTGAAGTTCTTGGTGATGTAACCACTTTGTATTAGAAAGCAACCAAGACTGTGGAGAGATGAGTGCTGTATAAGGGTTTCTGTACCAGATACGGTGAAGGTCTTTGGTAAAGTAAAACAAGGAAAGGGGTGACATTGATAGCGTCTTTTCAGATAAGACACAATTGACTACAGAAGTTACATTTATTTCTTAGTTTTGTGGACTTACTTTTTCCATAGCTATTTCTGTACTTGACCTTTTCCCCTTTTGGTGACTTATTTATAAGTTTAGTTGAAATATTTCTGTCTTTGGCCTTTTCATATTTGGTTATTTTTATAATGTTTGAATTTTGATCAACCTTTTAGTTGTAATATTTATAAGCTTGGTCGAGACATTTCTCTCTTTAGGTCTTTTCGCCTTTGGTTATTTTTTCCTAGATTTTATACATTTGACTGTTCTGTATTTGCCATAACTTCTTCTAAGACATTGTTCATGTCTGGTAATGTAAGCTCTGAGCCGACAAGACAACGTCATGAAAACAAAACCACTAAAGAAAATCAACAAAAAAAACTTGGTTTCAATATATCAAAGAATGTATTATTCATCAAAACACTTTAGTGATATAAGAAAAAATCAATGACATACATGATTAGTGAAAAACAGTTTAGAGATATAAGAAAAAATCAATGACATACATGAGTAGTGAAAAACAGTTTAGTGATATAAGAAACAATCAATGACATAGATGATTAGTGAAAAACAGTTTAGAGATATAAGAAACAATCAATGACATACATGAGTAGTGAAAAACAGTTTAGTGATATAAGAAACAATCAATGACATAGATGATTAGTGAAAAACACTTTAGTGATATAAGATAAAATCAAGGACATACATGAGTAGTGAAAAACAGTTTAGAGATATAAGAAAAAAAATCAATGACATACATGCTTAGTGAAAAACAGTTTAGCTATATAAGAAACAATCAATGACATAGATGATTAGTGAAACACCAAAAAGTTCTGGATTAGTGATCTTCATTTTTGAGTATATAGTTGACTATCAAAAAACACTGTTGTTGTCGAAGTCAGCACACATACCTTATATGTTTCGGATCCAGAATAAAGACATGTATGAGATATCATACAAGATATCTGAATACTTCTTTTTATCATACCAAAACCACCCGATAGCGGTGGTCGACACTTTTTTCTAATACTACCACTTGATTGGGTAGCATAAGCGATAGGTCCTTGCAGTACGCCTTAAGGGCTGCCAAACTGTCTCTATCATTTGGTTGGATATCCTCTGCTACTATGAGTGGAGGTGTTGCCAGGGTGTCTAAGGGTGTCATCCTTTCTCGTGATGTCTGGTGATGTAAGTACCGTTGTAGGTTCGAATTGTATAGATTGTCACGTCTCTGACAGGGATAATCATTGTGAATGTTCCTATTATGACGGGTAAGGTTATCATTGAAGATACAGTGGTGGCAGTCTGGTACTTGACTTACACTACGATGATGGTGTAAATAGACAGGTGGTGCTGTCGTCTCTGGTATTGGAGTGTTTGGTGTATTCATACGTGGCTGATGACGTATTCGTTTGTGTTTTTGTAGGCCATCGTTCGTATTACACACCTTATCACATAACTGACAGGGATATACTTGGTCTTTCCCCTCGTGAATGGTCCGAATGTGACGATTAAGGGTATACTTATCACAATAGGCTTTGTCGCACACTGAACACGTGAAAGTAGATCTGGTGGTCATATTGATAAACTGTTTTTTTCTTCTTTCTTACAACCACGAAAAAATGTTCTGGTGTATACAATGTTTCACTGTTTTATCAGAGGCCAACGACACGAATAAGGCTCACACCAAGTTTCACTGCTGTACCCAAGTCACTACGTGAAAAATAGCTGGTTACTACACGAACACTGCTCACACCAACCTGTTTCACCGATGTAGCCAAGTCAGTACGTGAACAATATCTGCTTACTACACTGCTCACACCAGCCTGAAGCACCTCTGTAGATAGACAAGTCAGCCCGTGAACTGGTACTGAGCTCACAAGAGACGCCTTCTATTTTATACACTGGTTCTGCACACGACCTAGCTGACGTGGCAGTAAGCTATTCTCACGCCTGCTTCCCACAAACCGATGACTCATACTTAATGACTTTTACACATGGCGTTGATGACGTAGTCTCGGATATCAGCGTTTCTTTACCAAAGGGGGTATGTGATATTCTTGTAGGTCTGTATGCACAAGTGTATCTGTAGTGGTACCAGTAGTACTGGTTTGTGTGGCCCTCTTTGTTTTTTGTGTACTTATGTGTCTGTATGTACAAGTGTATCAAATGTGTATGGGTGTCTGTATGTGTTTTGTGTCTGTCTTTGTTGTTGTACTCGTGTCTGTACGTAGTTGTATATAGTTGTGATGACAGTAGTAATGCTAGGCGATGGGTGTGTCTGTACTTGAGTATAGTTGTGATGACAGTAGTAATGTGTGTGTGTGTACTTGGCTGTCTTTGTATTTGTGTGTATCAAGTGTGTACATGTGTTTGTGTCTTTGTATTTGTCTTTGAGTGTTCTTGTGTAATTGATTATGGGTATGTACTTGTGTATAGTTGTGATGTTATAGGTCTGTATGTACAAGTGTGACCGTCTTTGTGTATTTGTTTATGGCTGTGTGTGGTTGACTTTGTGCTTGTAGGTCTGTATGTACAAGTGTGACCGTCTTTGTGTATTTGTTTATGGCTGTGTGTGGTTGACTTTGTTCTTGTAGGTCTGTATGTATAAGTGTATCAAGTGTGTATGGGTGTGTCTGTGTATAGTTGTGATGACAGTAGTAATAGTATGGATTGTCTGTACTTCTGTGTCTGTATGTACAAGTGTGTCTGTGTCTTTGTGTTTGAGTGTTCTTGTGTATGGGTGAGTGTGTCTGTACTGGTTGTGATGACAGTAGTAATGGTATGGGTGTGTCTTTGTGCTGTCTCTGCACGTGTGTATATCTGTTGATAGTGACAGTAGTAATGGTATGGGTGTGTCTTTGTATTTGTCTTTGAGTGTTCTTGTGTGCTTGTAGGTCTGTATGTACAAGTGTATCAAGTGTGTATGGGTGTGTCTGTGTATAGTTGTGATGACAGTAGTAATGGTATGGGTTGTCTGTACTTCTGTGTCTGTATGTACAAGTGTGTCTGTGTCTTTGTGTTTGTATGTGTGTGTGTGTGTGTATTTGTGTCTTTGATTATGGGTGTGTACTTGTGTATAGCTGTTGTTGTGATAGTAGTAATGGTATGGTTGCCTTTGTATCTGTATGTGTGTACGTGTGTTTCGTTGTCTTTGTATTTGTGTGTATCAAGTATGTACTTGGTTGTCTTTGTGCTTGTCGCTAATATTCGTAGTAGTATTTTCACTACTATTGATTCTTCCTCACTTTACCCACCACCATTGCAATATACATACTTTCCCCTATAATTTAAGTGGTCACTCAACTACTTGACCACTGCTTGACCTCTGCTTGACCACGTCATCGATCACTTTAATCACTACCATAATCTTAGGCACATCGTCCTCTACAATTTAAGTGGTCACTCGACCCCTTGACCACTACTTGACCACTGCTTGACCACTACTTGACCACTAATTTACCACTCTTTAATCATCACCATCTCATTACAATCACTTTTCCCTAAAATTTCCCTAAAATTTTCCTCACTTACACACCGCTTGACCACTGCTTGACCACTACTTGACCACTACTTGATCATTAATTTACCACTAATTTAATCATCACCATGTCACTACGACCAATTTCCCCTAAAATTTTCCTTACTTGACCACTTGACCACTGGTTGACCAGTGTGTAATTGCAAACACCTCTTATTATATTTATGACCACCCCTATATCACTTCTACTTGATCACTAATACCCCTTACCACCATACCCATTATAACTTTATATGCTTTCCTTTGTAATCGGTGAATATACCACCCTTCACTACTATCACACTGTTCAGATGATAGTAACCAGCTCTTACTTCGAGTATAACCACGATCCATCACACCCTTGTTCATCACTACACAGATACAGTCATACACGTAACCACCACCATATACCCATTACACCCTTGTGTATCACTACACAGACACATTAAGTCTACGCCACCACCATATACCCATGACTAGAACGACCCATCACGACACCACGCACACATTCATATCTACACCACCACCATATACCCATGAGTAGAACGACCCATCACGACACTACGCACACATTATATCTACACCACCACCATATACCCATGAGTAGAACGACCCAGCACACCCTTGTCTATCACTACCCATACATATTATGTCTACGCCACCACCATATACCCATTACACCCTTGTGTATCACTACACAGACACATTAAGTCTACGCCACCACCATATACCCATGACTAGAACGACCCATCACGACACCACGCACACATTCATATCTACACCACCACCATATACCCATGAGTAGAACGACCCATCACGACACTACGCACACATTATATCTACACCACCACCATATACCCATGAGTAGAACGACCCAGCACACCCTTGTCTATCACTACCCATACATATTATGTCTACGCCACCACCATATACCCATTACACCCTTGTGTATCACTACACAGACACATTAAGTCTACGCCACCACCATATACCCATGACTAGAACGACCCATCACGACACCACGCACACATTCATATCTACACCACCACCATATACCCATGAGTAGAACGACCCATCACGACACTACGCACACATTATATCTACACCACCACCATATACCCATGAGTAGAACGACCCATCACACCCTTGTCTATCACTACCCATACATATTATGTCTACGCCACCACCATATACCCATGAGTAGAACGACCCATCACACCCTTGTCTATCACTACCCATACATATTATGTCTACGCCACCACCATATACCCATGAGTAGAACGACCCATCACACCCTTGTTCATCACTACGCACACATTATATCTACGCCACCACCATATACCCATGAGTAGAACGACCCATCACACCCTTGTTCATCATACACATTCATATACTCCTTTCTAAAATATATACCCCTCCCTCAGCCGTGCCCTCTCTTTAAGTACTACCACTCATCTCACAACCTCGCAGAACATTTTACCTTAATTACTTCCCCACCAGGCAGCGCCAAAAATTTCGTTCCCACGAAAAAAAGTTCCCACACGCCGAAAAAAAATTCCCACCAGGCACGCCGAAAAAAAAATTTCACCGAGTCGACATTTTCCCCGTATTTCCTTCATAAAAACAAATTACCCTACCAGTTTACCCTCCAATCATGTGGCAAGTGCACGCCATATACTACTCGCGTGTCTCAGAGAGTCAGTGTAGTAATAGTAGTAATAATAATAATAATAACAATAGATCATCATGGCCTGGAAATAATGGTGAGACAGGAAATGACTAGGGGATATGGTTGACACTCAGTGTTCTGATGAAAGGTCAGTGGGACATAAATCATACTGCAGCTGGTTCCATTAGTAGTGGTGCTCTTCACTGGTTGTTTAAAATGAGGATGGAGCACGAAATGGAACGCCCCGAGTGATATGATGTAGGTTCTTGACCAACAAAAGGTAATAACTGCGTCTCTTTTTTATACTCCCGTTTCAGTATCCATAAAATATGTTCTTCATTTCTATATCGAATTTTGATTTTGTTTCATACCCATTCTTCGGTGCGCACAGATCTAGTTCAGTGTTTCTTCGATTTATATTTGACCTTAGAAGTCCATAATCATCAGAGATCTCTGTAGCAGTCTTCGTTTGATTGAGGATTTGCAACGTGTGAATCTCGAAATCTTCTGTTGATGAGGATGTAGTCAGGCTGATTTCTGATCTTATTGTCTGAACTCTTCCACGCCCAAAACCTTAATGGATGTAGCCGTTAGCAAATATACTATGTTAAATTCTTCAATCATCGTCCTTGAGTTGGGGACGTAAATTACATGTACCTCCGAAGTCGGAGTGGGTTCACCTGATGGCGAGGGGCATTAAGGGAAAGCTAATCCACACGCAAAATGCAGTCAAGCACTACCAGAAGCTTAAGTTCATAGCGAGCGAGCGCAAAAAAATATAAAAAAAAAATGACATCTGTACTTGAAGGAAAGGACGAAAATAAATGTGCTAAAATTAAATGTGTATGAATAGGAAAGCAACATCAAAAGACTGACTGGAATGAGGCGTGTATATTAACGTGGCTTGAGACTTAAAATTCAAGAGAAATGAAGATGACAAGAGATCTGATCAGATGGATGTAAAGAACAACACAAATCACAACAATCAATGTGATGACATTCGTTCAATTTAAGTTAATGAAATATGTTTTAATTACATACCAATTGAAGAATAATCAGTATCAGCAAACATGAGCGACGACACACTGCATATTTAGTGGTATCCATATTTAACATGTGAATTTACCCTGGCGGTGACTGTTGCAGTAATGATAGTGTTCACAATTCACGACTGACCAACTCGGGAACCAGCGTGACCGAGCTGCTGGGTATAAACACACCTCACCTGGATTAGGTGAGCACACAGAGAATGTTTGTAAACATAACCACGGCGCCGGCGATACCCGACTAATTATACTTTTTCTTTTCGGAAGGTAATTGTGTGGTAGTTAATGTAGTTCCGTGGTTGGTATAGGGCAATTGTTGGAGTAGTGTGATGGCTAGTGTAGGGTAAGTTTTGGTGTAGTGTGGGGGTTAGTATAGGGTAATTGCTGGTGTAGTGTGGGGGTTGGTATAGGGTAATTGTTGGTGTAGTGTGGGGGTAGGTATAGGGTAATTGTTGGTGTAGTGTAGGGGTTGGTGTATGGTGATTGTTGGTGTAGTGTGGTGGTTGGTATAGGGTAATTGTTGGTGTAGTGAGGGGGTTGGTATAGGGTAATTGCTGGTGTAGTGTGGGGGTTGGTATAGGGTAAATTTTGGTGTAGTGTGGGGGTTGGTGTATGGTGATTGTTGGTGTAGTGTGGGGGTTGGTGTAGGGTAATTGTTGGTGTAGTGTGGGGGTTGGTGTAGGATAAGTTTTGGTGTAGGTGGGGGTTGGTGTATGGTGATTGTTGGTGTAGTGTGGTGGTTGGTGTAGTGTGATGGTTGGTATAAGGTAATTGTTGGTGTAGTGTGATGGATAGTATAGGGTAATTGTTGGTGTAGTGTGATGGTTGGTATAAGGTAATTGTTGGTGTAGTGAGATGGTTGGTATAGGGTAATTGTTGGTGTAGTGTGATGGTTAGTATAGGGTAATTGTTGGTGTAGTGTGATGGTTGGTATAGGGTAATTGTTGGTGTAGTGTGATGGTTGGTATAGGGTAATTGTTGGTGTAGTGTGATGGTTAGTATAGGGTAATTGTTGGTGTAGTGTGATGGTTGGTATAGGGTAATAGTTGGTGTAGTGTGATGGTTGGTATAGGGTAATTGTTGGTTTAGTGTGGTTGTTGGTATAAGGTAATTGTTGGTGTAGTGTGATGGTTGGTATAGGGTAATTGTTGGTGTAGTGTGATGGTTGGTATAAGGTAATTGTTGGTGTAGTGTGATGGTTGGTATAGGGTAATTGTTGGTGTAGTGTGATGGTTAGTATAGGGTAATTGTTGGTGTAGTGTGGTGGTTAGTATAGGGTAGTTGTTGTTGTAGTGTGATGGTATAGGGTAATTGTTGGTGTAGTGTGATAGTTGGTATAGGGTAGTTTTCGGTGTAGTGTGGTGGTTGGTATAGGGTAGTTATTGGTGTAGTGTGGTGGTATAGGGTAATTGTTGGTGTAGTGTGGTGGTTGGTATAGAGTAGTTGCTGGTGTAGTGTGATGGTATAGGGTAATTTTTGGTGTAGTCTGATGGTTGGTATAGGGTAATTGTTGGTGTTGTGTGGTGGTATAGGGTAATTTTTGGTGAAGTGTGGTGGTTGGTATAGGGTAGTTGTTGGTGTAGTGTGATGGTTGGTATAGGGTAGTTGTTGGTGTAGTGTGATGGTTGGTATAGGGTAGTTGTTGGTGTAGTGTGATGGTTGGTATAGGGTAATTGTTGGTGTAGTGTGGTGGTATAGGGTAATTGTTGGTGTAATCTGATGGTTGGTATAGGGTAGTTGTTGGTGTAGTGTGATGGTTGGTATAGGGTAGTTGTTGGTGTAGTGTGATGGTTGGTATAGGGTAGTTGTTGGTGTAGTGTGGTGGTATAGGGTAATTGTTGGTGTAATCTGATGGTTGGTATAGGGTAGTTGTTGGTGTAGTGTGATGGTTGGTATAGGGTAGTTGTTGGTGTAGAGTGATGGTTGGTATAGGGTAGTTGTTGGTGTAGTGTGATGGTTGGTATAGGGTAGTTGTTGGTGTAGTGTGATGGTTGGTATAGGGTAATTGTTGGTGTAGTGTGATGGTTAGTATATGATAATTGTTGGTGTAGTGTGATTTGATATAGGATAATAGTTGGTGTAGTGTGATGGTTGGAATAGGGTAATTGCTGGTGTAGTGTGATGGTTGGTATAGGGTAATTGTTGGTGTAGTGTGATGGTTGGTATAGGGTAATTGTTGGTGTAGTCTGATGGTTGGTATAGGGTAGTTGTTGGTGTAGTCTGATGGTTGGTATAGGGTAGTTGTTGGTGTAGTCTGATGGTTGGTATAGGGTAGTTGTTGGTGTAGTCTGATGGTTGGTATAGGGTAATTGTTGGTGTAGTCTGATGGTTGGTATAGGGTAGTTGTTGGTGTAGTCTGATGGTTGGTATAGGGTAGTTGTTGGTGTAGTCTGATGGTTGGTATAGGGTAGTTGTTGGTGTAGTGTGGTGGTTGGTATAGGGTAGTTGTTGGTGTAGTGTGGTGGTTGGTATAGGGTAGTTGTTGGTGTAGTGTGATGGTTGGTATAGGGTAGTTGTTGGTGTAGTCTGATGGTTGGTATAGGGTAATTGCTGGTGTAGTGTGATGGTTGGTATAAGGTAATTGTTGGTGTAGTCTGATGGTTGGTATAGGGTAGTTGTTGGTGTAGTGTGATGGTTGGTATAAGGTAATTGTGGGTGTAGTGTGATGGTTAGTATAAGGTAATTGTTGGTGTAGTGTGATGGTTAGTATAGGGTAATTGTTGGTGTAGTGTGGTGGTATAGGGTAATTGCTGGTGTAGTGTGATGGTTGGTATAAGGTAATTGTTGGTGTAGTGTGATGGTTGGTATAAGGTAATTGTGGGTGTAGTGTGATGGTTAGTATAAGGTAATTGTTGGTGTAGTGTGATGGTTAGTATAGGGTAATTGTTGGTGTAGTGTGGTGGTATAGGGTAATTGTTGGTGTAGTCTGATGGTTGGTATAGGGTAATTGTTGGTGTAGTCTGATGGTTGGTATAGGGTAGTTGTTGGTGTAGTGTGATAGTTGGTATAGGGTAGTTGTTTGTGTAGTCTGATGCCGATAATCGAGGTTGGTCATGTATCGCCAACTTACACGATCAATTTGTTCTTTTCTCGACCATGCCATGTGGTTAAGCCATCCAGATAATTACTTCTCTGCTTTCCCCGTGTTCCTTTCCCCATAATCCTGCCATTTGTCACCAAGTTCTCTAGTTTATTTCTTCTCATAATGTGCTCAAATAATGTTGACTATCTACGTTTACTTTCTCCGATCACTTAAGAGTTTTCATTTGCTCCTTGTAGGACTTGCTCATTGATTTTATATCTCCCTAGGTATTCATTACATTTTCCTCAGAAACCACATTTCCACTGATATTATATGTTTTTCAGCTTGTCTGATCATTATCCACGTTTCACACCCATTCAAAAACATAAGTTTCCACGTAGCATTTCAACACTCTTTTTCTCTTTTGCAATGGACATCTTTTTATTGGTTAGTATATCTTCCATCTTGCAAAAGGCTATCTTTACCATAGCGATTCTTGGTCTAATCTTTTCAAGGCACCTCCTATCAGATGTTATGACTGTTCCGAGATAATTCTACCGATTTATCACATTATGGTATATCTTTCTTCCTAAAGACAACCATGTAACTGTCTTCTTACAATTTAATTCTAACCCCAGTTGTTCATTGTGTATAATAACCGCATCTATTAAATGTTGCAGATCCTGTTAATTGTCTGCAATAATTACCGTTTCATCCGTATATCTAATGCTATTGATGTTATGTTCCCCCAATGTCCTCTTGCTCCGTCATCTCCTTCAGTAGCGAGCCAAAAGTTCCAATGTTGACGGTACCAGTCAAAACCGGACTGAACGTTTGCCGGCACGGGTTGAGTGCCGATCAGGCCCTCTTCTCATTCCCCGCAGAATCAGCCTGTCTCATGAGGGTTTTTTTTCTGCTTTTTCGACTCCACCCCCTTGAGAGTCTTCAACACCTTATTCTTGTCATAGTCTAACTTGCCTCCAACAGAAGCGGCAGAAACCAGTCTATCAGTGACAAAGAAGTAAAGAAAGGAATCACCAGATAGGCCTACCACTGACTCTTTTATTAGACCTTTGAAGTCGGAGTTGGTTCGCCTGATGGCGAGGGACATTGTTAATAGAGAAAGCTAATCCACACGCAAAAATCAGTCCAGCCCTACTAGAAGTAGTGGTATGAACTACGCTTGAGTTCAAAGCGAGCGGGTGCAGTGATTATGATAATGATTAGACATAGTAAAATCATGAAATCCCGAAATGTTACAATATGCACGGAAATTAACTAACTGAAAGGTTTGTGTAGTATGTTATTTTGTATGGACGCATAAGCTTGGCAGTAAATTAGGCAATGAAGAGGAAATTAGCGTCAAGGGAGATGTGATGTGTGACAAGAAGGTTGAGAATATAGTGAACAGAGCAGGGTACGAGCACAGGGGTGTTTTCAAGTGTAGATGCTACTAGACCTCTAATGGAAACCATGATAAAACTACAATTGGAATCTATTGGGCAAACATAGAAGAAGTGTAATAAATGAATTAGCCTTGAAAGAAACATTATTATGAAAACCTTAAATATTTGTTTTTGGTGAATTCATTAATTCATTCAGTAGCATATACTTCGCAGAACCTACCTCCCGTAACAACCTTCAGGAAAACTTCTCTGACATAAGCAAGATGTCCCGCGTCCGATACACCCATCTGGAGATCATCCGCCACCCATCTTCTCTTTGGCCTTCCACTGACTCTCTTCCAAGGCATATACCCCTGCATTGTTGTTCAATCCAAACTTTCATGGCGATTTAAGTAACCAATATATTTCAGTTTTCGTTGTTTTATCGATCTTAGTAGCCAACTTTCTTCAATGTTCAGCTCTTACCGTATTGATGTATTTGCTCTTTTCTGTATCCAAGATATTCTTAGAACTCATCTATAACATTTATATTCAATGGCATTTACGCGCTGCTCAGCTTGTTTAGTAAGTGTCCAGGTCTCACAGGCGTATGTTGCAATGGGGAAGATGCATCCTCTTAAAAATCTATTTTGTGTGCGTGTGTGTGTGTGTGCCTGCGTGCCTGCCTGCCTGCGCGCGTGCGTGTGTGTGTGTGTGTGTGTGTGTGTGTGTGAGAGAGAGAGAGAGAGAGAGAGAGAGAGAGAGAGAGAGAGAGAGAGAGAGAGAGAGAGAGAGAATATATATTCTCAAATATTTAAGAACAAATGTATCATTTTTCGATGTAGTCACCGCTTAGTTCAATGCAAGTCCCCCAGCGCCAATAAAGTGCTTGGAGTCCTGTAGAAAAATATGATCTTGACCGTGTGTGTAATCACTCATGCACCATCTGCTTCAGACCTAAAAGTCTGTCCTCCCAATAACTCCTTGAGTTGCCCAAACAAGTGAAATCACTTGTGGCTAGGACTGGCATGTACAGGAGATGTGGTACACACTGAAAGTGAAGGTCTTTGATGGTTTCAACCGTTGTACGGGCAGTATGGGGTCATGGTTTCAACCGTTGTACGGGCAGTATGGGGTCGTGGTTTCAACCGTTGTACGGGCAGTATGGGGTCGTGGTTTCAACCGTTGTACGGGCAGTATGGGGTCGTGGTTTCAACCCTTGTACGGGCAGTATGGGGTCGTGGTTTCAACCGTTGTACAGGCAGTATGGGGTCGTGGTTTCAACCGTTGTACGGGCAGTATGGGGTCGTGGTTTCAACCGTTGTACGGGCAGTATGGGGTCATGGTTTCAACCGTTGTACGGGCAGTATGGGGTCGTGGTTTCAACCGTTGTACGGGCAGTATGGGGTCATGGTTTCAACCGTTGTACGGGCAGTATGGGGTCGTGGTTTCAACCGTTGTACAGGCAGTATGGGGTCGTGGTTTCAACCGTTGTACGGGCAGTATGGGGTCGTGGTTTCAACCGTTGTACGGGCAGTATGGGGTCGTGGTTTCAACCGTTGTACGGGCAGTATGGGGTCGTGGTTTCAACCGTTGTACGGGCAGTATGGGGTCGTGGTTTCAACCGTTGTACAGGCAGTATGGGGTCGTGGTTTCAACCGTTGTACAGGCAGTATGGGGTCGTGGTTTCAACCGTTGTACGGGCAGTATGGGGTCGTGGTTTCAACCGTTGTACGGGCAGTATGGGGTCGTGGTTTCAACCGTTGTACAGGCAGTATGGGGTCGTGGTTTCAACCGTTGTACGGGCAGTATGGGGTCGTGGTTTCAACCGTTGTACGGGCAGTATGGGGTCATGGTTTCAACCGTTGTACGGGCAGTATGGGGTCGTGGTTTCAACCGTTGTACGGGCAGTATGGGGTCGTGGTTTCAACCGTTGTACAGGCAGTATGGGGTCGTGGTTTCAACCGTTGTACGGGCAGTATGGGGTCGTGGTTTCAACCGTTGTACGGGCAGTATGGGGTCGTGGTTTCAACCGTTGTACGGGCAGTATGGGGTCATGGTTTCAACCGTTGTACGGGCAGTATGGGGTCGTGGTTTCAACCGTTGTACAGGCAGTATGGGGTCGTGGTTTCAACCGTTGTACGGGCAGTATGGGGTCGTGGTTTCAACCGTTGTACGGGCAGTATGGGGTCGTGGTTTCAACCGTTGTACGGGCAGTATGGGGTCGTGGTTTCAACCGTTGTACGGGCAGTAAGGGGTCGTGGTTTCAACCGTTGTACGGGCAGTATGGGGTCGTGGTTTCAACCGTTGTACGGGCAGTATGGGGTCGTGGTTTCAACCGTTGTACGGGCAGTATGGGGTCGTGGTTTCAACCGTTGTACGGGCAGTATGGGGGTCATGCATTGGTTTGTTGCAAAAGAACATCTTTACTGAGAAGTTCATTTGGCGTGAATTTGATTGCGGGTCGAAGATGACTCATGAGAAGATCTGTATTCGTATCTGGTGACTGCTTTCCCTCTTGGCATGTAGTGCTCTAAAATAATGCCTCGTTCATCCCAAAAGAGAGTCGGCATAACTTTCCCTGCAGATGGATGCTTGGGAAACTTCTTTCGTTTCGGTGAGGGGGGATGGCGCCATTCCTTGCTCGCTCTCTTCGTTTCCGGCTCATGGAACCCAGGTTTCATCTCCAGGAACAATTCTTGATAGGAAACCACAACCTTCTGCTTCAAAGCACTACAATATTTCTTGACAAGCATCAATGCGTCGTTGTTTCAATTCTGGAGTATGCAACCGTGGCTCCCACCTTGCAGATACGCTGCGGTACAGTAGCACATCATGGATGATGTGGTGTGCTGAATCTTGACTGAAGTCAAAATGTGAGTCAATGAAACTCATAGTCATTCGGTGTTATTCCTGTGCGAGGACTTCAGCGACTGCAATACACTCTAGGGTCACCACTCAGTGTGCCTGACCCGGTCGTGAACAGTCTGTTGCAGAAGTCCCGCCGTTTTTAAACTTACTAGTCCAATCATAGCCGGTCTCTCTGGCTGTGGGGCTACAACACTTTCTCTCTGTGGTCCCGTTTATCACGCAGAGTCTCGTAGCGGAGCGAGAGCTGAGGCGGTTCGACCCCCGCTCGTGACTTGCGGGATACTGAGCCGGCCGCTCTGAAAGCAATGGCAAACTACTGAGCGTAATCTTGCCAAGAGATCAACATACAGCTGAAAGATGCTGGTGTTGACAGCTAAGTCCTGTAAAGGATATGCTAAAAAAAAAAAAAAAAGTCCAATCATACACCTGCTGGACTGATAGGCATGTATCACCATACTGTACCTTTATTCACAAATGAATTTCTATAGGTTTCACCAATTCAGTGTTAAAAATAAGGAACGGATAACAGAATGCATCGCCTCTTTGGTGCATGTCAAAAAGTGGGACAGCCATCTTTAAACTGTCCCTATGACATCACCGTGTTCGTCTGCCCCGTGATGTCACGTGCGTAATACTCTTGACATCCATAACAACAATATTGACAGGTTACAAGACAATGACATGGTTATTGTCATTTCTATCACACTGTTAAGGTTTCCTCTTGAAGACCTCTGGTAGGTAAACGATGGAATAGGTCGCCCATGTTTTATCGAGGATGGCAAGCGAAGATCAGTAACACTCAAATCAAACCTGCCATGCATGTCTTTAGAGGTGACTAAGGAGGGCAAGCGTGAACAAACCCACCTCATCCCGTTTAAAATTTAACTGCAAAGTAAAACCAATCGTGAACAAATCAACAAAGGGCGGGACGTTATTTGGTTGAGGGCCTACGCTCTATTGGACGGTGACAGATACAAGAATACGAGGCACACAGAGGCAGTGAAAGATATACACGGAATGCTTGGTCGGCTAGGCAATAAATAGTGCTAAAAGAATGCTTGATCGTCTATGCAACAAATAGTGCTAAAAGAATGCTTGATCGGCTAGGCAACAAATAGTGCTACAAGAATGCTTGATTGGCCAAGCAACAATTAGTGCTAAAAGATTGCTTGATCCTCATGGCAACAAAAAGTGCTAAAAGCAAACACTTCATGAAACTATCAGATGGCGGAGTAGTTGAGTGTCACGATCCACATTATCTTCTCTACACTAGACGCCCGAAGAACATTATTTTTGAATACTCCTTTATAATCACACCGGCGCTGTAGCGGCGGTGTTAAGAATGTAATTCGCAATCCCGCATACCGCGTACGAAACATCCGCGGGCGATTTGGAAGCAGACCAGTTGCGTTGGTTTCCATACAAAGGTATGAGTGCCGATCGTTCAGAATGTAATGGCAAACCTTTGAACGGAAACTTACCAAGAAATAAAACTTTGAATAACGAAGACACAAACAATAGATTGCACGATTTATTGCCTGGCATATTTCGCTGCATCTCGTCAGGTACATACTGCAGAAATCACACAACTTACGTGAAATTAACTAGATAAATCCTTCAAGTTGAAATATACACATATTCGCACAGTAATGTCACTTATCTACCACGGTAATTTTAAGCTGACTAACATGTCTTTCTGTTTACACAATTCTGGCTTGCGTTGATAGATCATAATTGCTTCTGCAAATTTTAACAAGCGAGTATTTTGTGTGTTAAACAACACGCGAAATGCAGTGTCTCTGTCCACCACATGG
Organism: Cepaea hortensis; assembly: GCA_963921405.1. Taxonomy (NCBI): domain Eukaryota; kingdom Metazoa; phylum Mollusca; class Gastropoda; order Stylommatophora; family Helicidae; genus Cepaea; species Cepaea hortensis. The sequence goes on along the minus strand of OY992895.1, from coordinate 55,597,554 downwards.
CCACTTTCGACAATTTGCCTCCCGATTGAAGACGCCGGGAGCTTCCGGTGTGTCGGCCCCACGAGGCTAGCATCTCCTGTGTGTTGTATCTTGTTGACCCATTGAGGTATGTGTTCTGACACCCGTTTGTTAAGCTGTCTCTCTGTTCTACCAATGTAAACGGCCTGGCATCTACATGTGAAATGGTAAATACAATTGTTTGTGGCGTACAGAGGAACAGGCTCTTTGACTGCTGGTGTAGGAATCGGTACAGTTTTATATCTAATGACTGGAGTTGCCGCACAGAATGTTCGGCCTACTGCTGTAGTAAGCCGGTCTTGTAGACGTTGCATTACGTCATCCCCTCGAAAGGTTAGCTGTATGAATACCTTGAGTTTAGGGACTGTAGTTACGTCTGCTTTGGGTTTGGGCTGTTGGCAGTGGCGCTTTATAAATCCTGTGGAGTACCCATTCAGGTTTAAGACATTCTTCAGAGTTTCAAATTCCTCTGTCAGTGTGTCCTGGGTGCATATCTTTCTAGCACGGTCAAACAAGGTCCGTACTAAGCCCCGTTTGTACTGGACAGGTGTGAAGCTCTGAAAATTTAGGTATTGGTCAGTCCATGTTCCTTTGCGATACACCGATCTTTGAATTGTGCCGTCTGCTCTACGTCTCATTAGAATATCTAGGAACGGCAACGCTTCGTTGTGTTTGTGTTCCATAGATAGAGAGATGTTTTTATGCGTCTTGTTCATTGTGGCCTGAAACGATGTTGCTTGTAGCTCGTCTGTGGTGATAATTAGTATATCGTCCATATAACGACGGTAAAAGGCCAAGTTATTGATGTCTGAGGATCTCTTTTCTTCTAAATGTGCCATGAAGATGTCCGCTAGAATAGGACCAAGAGGACTCCCCATGGCCATTCCGTCAATTTGGCGGTATGACTTAGTTAGAAAATTTAATTGTATCTTGGCGGTACATAGTAGTAGTAGCCTTTCTAGAATAGGTGTTGGTATGCCTAATTTTAGTTGTTTGTCTTCAATGCGTTCCCTTATTATTTTCACTGTCTCCTCTAACAGAACGTTAGTGAATAGGGAGGCTATATCCATGGATGCCATGTGTTTGTTATTTATGTCCATAGTATCCAATAATTCCACCAGTTGGAATGTATCTCTGAGTATTTTAGGATCGAAGGACTGTCGTACTGGCTTTAACATTTCGGCTAGCCATCTCGCCATTCGGTGTTGTGCAGAGTTAACCATGGACAGGATAGGTCTTAGCGGGATGCCGGGCTTGTGAAGTTTGGGTAGACCATACATCTGAGGAGTGTGCGAGCCACGTGGTGTGAGCGTTTTTGCAGTGGCCTCACTGATGAGACCCGCATTCACAAGTGACTGGATCTCTTTCCTCATTATAGCATCCAGGTCCTCCGACTTGTTTACTTTTTGATCTATCCTGAATTTGGATTCATCTGACAATATTACATCAATTTTTCTCTGGTAGTCTGACATGTCCATCAGTACTGTACCGCTCCCTTTGTCAGGTTTCAGTATGACGAGGGTTTTGTTAGCCTTTAACGCTTTTAAGGCAGTAAGGTGTTCGTTGGTCAGCGGACATGTCTGTTTAGAGGGTGTTGTGCGATACTGGTGTTCTAAATCTACCAGTTTGGCCTTCAGCCACCCGACCGACTCAGCAGAGGTAGGTGATAACTTGGAGACTTGATCAAACAACATTTCAAACTGTGCTTGCGACTCAACACGGTTGATGTGTTTAGGCTTTATGTATAATTTTAATCCGTATGCAAGGGCCTCCGTTTCAATGTTATTGAGTACGTACGATTGTATTATTAATGATTAATTGTATGTTGGCGGTACATAGTAGTAGTAGCCTCTCTAGAATAGGTGTTGGTATGCCTAATTTTAGTTGTTTGTCTTCAATGCGTTCCCGTCATTAGGGAACGCATTAAAGACAAAGAACTAAAATTAGGCATACCAACACCTATTCTGGAGAGGCTACTGCCATGTTGTGATTCACTATCTTTATTGGCAGTCTTAGCTCGTTTTCTGACTTGAATATGAACGGACCAACTGGTCAACTCTAACACTGTCTGTCAATAACGCCGGACAAGCGATTCCTATTCTGTTTTAGTTTTATTTAGAATACAGTCTTCAACGATCCTTACAACATGCTCAAGGATTCAAATCATCCATACTCGCATTCCCGTTGTACCTATCGTTCTGCTCTAATAACTAAATACGAATTAGCATCAATCTTGCCATAATTACTTTGCACTCACCTATGTTGACTTGTATCCATTAATATTACCTGTGCAGCAGCTGTTTATCGGCTGATTCCCTATACTTCTTCTGAGTCGTTGGTTATCTTCAATAATGGCGCATCAGCCCTACTTGCCCTTCATGTCCACCTCTTCAGTTATCAAATCGTGCCTCGTTGTCCATATTCTCTCTGTTGGTTTTCTTTCAATATCTTCATATCTTCCTTCGTCCTGTAACCAACCATCTCTTCCTGATGTTCACATTTCTACATAAGCTCTTCGATTTCTCTAGATTGATCTAACTTCTTGTGTCCTTTGTTCATCTCCTCCCGTTTCTATCTCTTTGTGTTGTGACGCTATCCATCACCAAGTCAGTTATAGTGCGTTCAACGTGTGCTGTCTTATTATTTCCCGATTATTGCATTCTGCGACACATGGCAGCTACTACTACTATGTACCGCCAACATACAATTAAGTTTTCTAACTAAGTCATACCGCCAAATTGACGGAGTGGCCATGGGGTGTCCTCTTGGTTCTATTCTAGCGGACATGTTCATGGCACATTTAGAAGAAAAGAGATCCTCAGACATCAACAACTTGGCCTTTTACCGTCGTTATGTGGACGATATACTAATTATCACCACAGACGAGCTACAAGCAACATCGTTTCAGGCCACAATGAACAAGACGCATAAAAACATCTCTCTATCTATGGAACATCAACACAACGAAGCGTTGCCGTTCCTAGATATTCTAATGAGACGTAGAGCAGACGGCACAATTCAAAGATCGGTGTATCGCAAAGGAACATGGACTGACCAATACCTAAATTTTCAGAGCTTCACACCTGTCCAGTACAAACGGGGCTTAGTACGGACCTTGTTTGACCGTGCTAGAAAGATATGCACCCAGGACACACTGACAGAGGAATTTGAAACTCTGAAGAATGTGTTGTTTAACACACAAAATACTCGCTTGTTAAAATTTGCAGAAGCAATTATGATCTATCAACGCAAGCCAGAATTGTGTAAACAGAAAGACATGTTAGTCAGCTTAAAATTACCGTGGTAGATAAGTGACATTACTGTGCGAATATGTGTATATTTCAACTTGAAGGATTTATCTAGTTAATTTCACGTAAGTTGTGTGATTTCTGCAGTATGTACCTGACGAGATGCAGCGAAATATGCCAGGCAATAAATCGTGCAATCTATTGTTTGTGTCTTCGTTATTCAAAATAAAAAACTATCAAATAATGCTGGGGTTGACTACGATGACCTGCAAATGATATGCAACTAACTTTTTATAATCATGCTTAAAATCAGTAGTGTTTAGAAAGAAACCATCGGAAATAACAGACTGCTGACACTTTAAAGTGTTTGAAAATCTTATAAAAAGGAAGCAATGGAAGGAGCGGCAAAATAAAAAAGAACCCACATCAGGAGAGACTGATCCACCAGAGAGTGAGCAGAGGATGTGGCCGACGCTCAGCCGGTACAGGAAAATGCAGACAGCGTTCAACATAACCGCAACGAGAAAAAAAAGTCTTGCCTTAATAGTTACATAAATAACATACATTACAGAAAGACCGGACAGTCACTAATGTAATTTACATGTTTTAATTTACTGACATTTCTTACAATTGCAAAAGAACACATTTGTTACAGTGGAATGCAAAGTGAGGTCTCTCGTAGACTATCTCAATAGTATAGCATTCTATACCCCTGTATTATTGTGTTCGTACATTAAACTATACCAATGTGGATTGTTCCTGAAAAGGTAGACACTTGGGCTATAGAAAGCAAACACAAAGAACCCTTTCTTATGCCATGAGGGTTATTAGATATATGGTGCTGGCCCCATATTTATATACGGATCCTCAGTCAACGCCTGATGTTGGAAACATGATATAGGTCGCCTTTACTTCCTGGGTCATTTCCTGGGTCATTTCCTGGTTCGACCTCGGGGATTAGGTCAATTGGAAAATCCACCTCTTGTCACTGGGAATGCTATTTTGACTACTGAAATCCTTGATCTTATTTCAGCGTCTCACAAGATCTTCGTCAGTTATGATTTAGTCAGACAGAGAAACATCCGCATTTGTTCATTGATAGGTCTCTGCTTGTTGTGATCCTGTATTTCTTCATTAAATATTAACAAGTCTGTTTTCCATTATGTAATACAAGACGCTTTATTGTATAGTGTGTTTACTTACTAACATTGTGTTCCTGTGTTTAATCCCCAGAATGTTACCCCACAAGGGGACCTGGGGTCGACCCTGTATGGTTCACTGGACACCGAGTAATTGCTAGAATGTCTGGGTAATTTGGAAGTAAAGAGAGCGAACAACGGAGGAAGTCACTCGACACAATAATGTCATAGTCGTGTAAATGTGAAGCTATAACACTTCACACCAGAAGATGATGTTTGTTATACAACATAAAGGTAGTCATATTGCAGATAATACATGCGGTGTGATGACTCCTCATAGTCAAATGTCCTTCCCACACAACTGTCTAAAAATTGTCTGCAACCCATTTTCCATGAAGGTGTGTTGACACCAGAGCAGTACTGGTCGGAGAAATCCTCTTCCTTCTGCTGGGGATTGAACCAGAACGGCCGTCTAGTTCAACTGCCCTAACCGTAATTCCACTACAGCCTCGTGTTTTATAATCGTTCAGGCGATGAGGCCACGAGGAACAAAGGATTAATAAAATATTAAGCTGTAGTGGAATTCAAGTAGGCTGCACGGTTTGTCATACATTGCTAACGATCAAAGGTTAATTGCTTGAGAGTTGTTATTCAAATTACAATTAAACTTTAAAAAAAAAAAACTATACGCAGGGAAAATGGAACAAAGCATTAGTTAATAGTTAAAGGTACACATAATATCCATATGTAATCAACGTTTGAAGCGATTGGCACCAAATACTGGGCACCTGTGGTTTAGGAGTTTTGAGTTAAATGTAAGTCAAACGAACTCAATGTTAGTATAATTACAATAAGCTAAAGAAAATAATATTATAGATTGTTAAACATCTGTGGTTTTATGACATTTCTAACACAACAACAAGGTTAGATTTTTGTTTGAATTGTTCTACATCTCATCGTATATTATGTTACTTCCTTCTTTGTGTATTCATCAGTAATCCGTGCACCTGCCCATCTTCTTTCGCATACCCAAATAGCAGTTGCATTACTTTGCACTCAGTTCTTCATCTACCCGCAGGAAATGACATCACAGCTTGTGTATTCCATCCCAAGTGAAGGGGTTAAACTAACTCGTATAGCACACAAGTATTCAACAACATATATAGCCTAGCCAATTCGTTCATCAGAAATTGCTATGATAATTGCTTCTTCAGATTTTTGACAGCTATATCTTAATCTTTCTTAGAGAATCCCACTTCGGTGCATTGCCATTCCAATTTACATTTGAAACAACATGTGACTTACTTTAATGTCATCTTCTTAGACACAAATGTTACGATGTGTGCATCTGCATAGTAAAATCTTAGATCACCGTGGCTTGTGTATTCTTAGATAATGCAATGTGATTTCAAAGTGTGCACAGTATAGACATATAATTTGAAACTATGTGACATGTATGACCAGGAGATACCAGCGGCATGTTGTTAGGAACCAATATGCTGCAACCAAAGATCTGAGATCACTGTAGCCTGAGCTTTCTTGAAAGATGGGAATGCAGTTTCTAACTTATGTACAGCATTGACATTCAACTGCTCATTTGAAATTCCATATCTAATCTAATCTTAGTATCATGTTCGTTGGCACAACTACTTGTATGATAAAATATGTTTAATTAAAACGTGTTTATGTTGTCTACATGGTTGTTTCATCACTTGCTGGGACACTGTGTAAACATAATTACTGGATACATTTGCCAACACATTACTAACTAGAACCAGGGCGTGTAAACTTCGTGGGCATGAACTAGCAGATAGGCTGGATACTTCTGCACTATATAAGAGATTCAATAAATGATCAAGCCGACACCACGAACACTCTTTTAGAGAGTTGGACTCTTAGAGATTTGGATTTTCAACGGAACGAATCAACGCGTTAATTTTTGGAATGTAACATTTTAAACTGCAGCTTTAGGTGGCCAGGAAAGAACGGCACACTAAGCGCATCAACAGACTCGTAAATCAGCATTCATCTGGCACAAATTGTCGTATTCAAATGGTCTTATTCGAATCAAAAGCTCACTGTGTGGGCTTCGTAAATGGTGGAAAAAGTGTCCTAGTGACACGAAATGGAATATTGCTTGGATAGTAAATCCATTACGTGAAAAGTCCGAATCGAAAGCTCACTGTGTGGGCTTCATAAAAGGTGGAAAAAGTGTCCTAGTGGCACGAAATGGAATATTGCTTGGATAGCAAATCCATTATGTGGAAAGTCTTAATCGAAAGCTCACTGTGTGGATGTCATCTGCAGACTGCATTCTTCTGGTTTCCGGAGGAACAGCCTATGGTGAACGGAAGGCCCAATATACGGAAGTGAGGCTAAGCAGCCATGTGCAGGACGTGACGATTCCTTGGGTGAGCCCAGTACCAGAGCGCTGTGTGATGGCTCTGCAAGTATGGAAGCCTCCTTGGATGGCGGGGAATGCCCATGGTCTGCCCCTGCCTTCCCTTGAGGGTTGACCAGGATGTCTTTGGCTGTTCTATATGGGCCAGCTAGGATGGGGGATAACACCACAACAGTGAGATTAAAACGTCCTAAGAAACCCCCGGGAAGGTTAACCCGGTCAACAAATGCCCGCGGAAGTCGGATGTGCCGGCCTAACGGCGCAAGAACACAGCTCTGCTGTAAACAGGCACAACGCAGTCACATCCGGAAAAAAAATCCGGATGAACGAAGAAGAAGAAATGGTCTTATTCAGATGAGATCGAACTTATGGGCATGCCTGGAGTACCATGATAATGCGTACTGTTGAACAGACACGTTTGGATTCATCAAGCACAATAGACTGAAGCGATATCAAACATGGACAGGTAGTAATGTGCTCAGGAGTATGCGATGAAGATGAAGCTGCCGATGAGAAAGTGGATCTGGCACAATAAAGAATTAGGCAACGAATTGGGAAGACATTTGTGTTTAATTGTAAGAACTCCCACGTCGGCAGGGAAAATTAAGCAAGCTAAAGAACCACGGAAACAAACAACAAAAATATGGACCACGAGGATCGGAATGGCATAAGAATCACCGTAAGAGACGATCTGGAATGTAAATCAATGAAAGGAATATAGCGCTATACCACTCTGGAAATGTTCAAATATGCATGATAATTCTGACAATAATCTAATCACTGTTATTTTGACTAACGTTGAAATCCAATTGTTTCTTCAGTGATTCCGTGCTTGTGTGGACACTTTTACTGCCACTCTTAACCTCTCTTTTGTTGAGGTCTGTGATGGTTGTATTGTTGTTGTTAATACCGTGTTTAGATTGTGCACTTTTACTGGATCTCCCATGACTAGCACAAGACAAGTCACTGCTGCTGTTGGCGCAAGTGATGCTGTTGGCACTGTTGGCAGCTGGAGTACCCTCGTGTAGACACGGCGAACTGGAGAACAGCTTCGTCGGCGGAACAGTCAAGAAGTGGGACTTTACAGGTGATGTCTTAGATGCAGATGGAGATGCACACGAAGGTGTCAATAATTTTCGTCTCTGAGAAGTGCCTTTGTGCAAGTGTTGCTGCTTGTTGTGCGGTAGCTGAAAGGATTTGTCAGTTGAGGAATCAGACGGCGTCGGTTCCTTGCGTAGACTTGATGAAGAACCAAGACAACGACGAGTATTCTCTTGCTGTTGTGCGTCGCTGTGGTTATCATCATGACTGTCATCCTGAGTGGCACCACAGCTCATGAGTAAGCGAGCGCCGTCTTTGTTTGATTGTTTAGCATAGAATAACGCCGTGTTGCCGTCAGAGTCCTTGGCATTGACGTCGGCCCCGTGGTGGAGAAGGTAGTCCAGCATCTGAAGGATGAGATACACACAATATAGATAATTATGTTTGATAATATTATTATGGATAATTATATTTTTGTACACAGCTGCAAATAATACACTATATGAGTGCACACACTGTCTTCATCTCTTCTTAGTTTCCATGTTGTAGTCTTATCACTGCTTTCATGTATTTGTTAGGCAATTATATGGTGGGTGACGCATTAGCGTAGTAGCTAGACTACCGCCTCGGTGGTCATGGGTTCCAATTTGCATCGAGGCGTATTTTTTTAAAATGGACCTTGGCTCCAAGATCGAGACAGCCTAAAATGGGTGCCAGGAAATGGCTTGGGGGAGGGGGGGGCGCGGTCGCCGTGATATTGACGACATCACGCACCAAGTACTGTCTGCTATATTATAGATACTGACTATATCACACACCAAGTACTGTCTGGTCTATTATAGATACTGACTATATCTCGCACCAAGTACTGTCTGCTATATTATAGATACTGACTATATCACGCACCAAGTACTGTCTGCTATATTATAGATACTGACTATATCACGCACCAAGTACTGTCTGGTCTATTATAGATACTGACTACATTACGCACCGAATACTGTCTGGTCTATTATAGATACTGAATACATCACGCACAGAATATTGTCCGGTCTATTATAGATATTGATTACATCACGCACCGAATACTGTCTGGTCTATTATAGATATTGACTACATCACGCACCGAATACTGTGCGGTCTATTATAGATATTGACTACATCACGCACCGAGTACTGTCTGGTATATTATAGATATTGACTACATCACGCACCGAGCACTGTCTGGTATATTATAGATACTGACTACATCACGCACCGAATACAGTCTGGTCTATTATAGATACTGACTACATCACGCACCGAGTACTGTCTGGTATATTATAGATATTGACTACATCACGCACCGAATACTGTCTGGTCTATTATAGATACAGACTACATCACGCACCGAATACTGTCTGGTATATTATAGATACAGACTACATCACGCACCGAGTACTGTCTGGTACATTATAGATACTGACTACATCACGCATCGAATACTGTCTGGTATATTATAGATACAGACTACATCACGCACCGAGTACTGTCTGGTACATTATAGATACTGACTACATCACGCACCGAGTACTGTCTGGTATATTATAGATACTAAATACATCACCCACCGAGTACTGTCTGGTATATTATATATACTGACTACATCACCCACTGAGTACTGTCTGGTCTATTATAGATACTGAATACATCACCCACCGAGTACTGTCTGGTCTATTATAGATACTGGCTACATCACACACCGAGTACTGTCTGGTCTATTATGGTTCTAGCTCCAGTTGTTCAGTGCGTCTTAGGGGTGTAAAGGAGTCCTAAAGCAGACAGAAAAAAAAAGAAGTATATGACAGATATATGTCTCAAGCCATGGTAACATTTGCTTGACTGCTATTGTTGATTTCATGTTAGAACATTGCACTTATGTGTTAACAGATAAGAATGACAGCATTCTATTGTTGCACATGTCAATATCACGGAGTGCATTCGTGCTAGTTTAACTCCTTCAGTTCCACAAGCTAGCAGCGTCGAAAGGGGATGGAGTGTGGTAGGCGGGGATCGGAGGAATAAAGGTAATAACAAATTCACTTTAATTTAGTTTAGTTTAGTCGATGGATCAACATACGGTACACGGATGTAACCCATAAGTGCTCCGTTCTCCTCCTAACTAAAACCTGAGTCTGGAGAAACTCAGCTCAGTGCACGAACTCCGTAGCACCGCCGAGGATCCTGAAATAGTTTGGGTGGACTTTTAACTCGAAATTTTGCCCGGGCGGCGCCGTTAGGCTACTCTTTTCCGATTTCCAATTGCCACGGGATTGTTTACGTGAGTAATAAATACACACGGGCGTCCGATCTCACTACCCAGAGAGCAGGGGAAATTTTATTACTAGAAGTCCACGTGAAAAAAAAGTCCCGGTCCTCACCGGTGCTTGAACCCGGGACCTCCAGCACTCGAGGCGGACACCTTACCTCGAGACCACGCAGCGCCCCCCCCCCCCACGTGCACCTTACTTTCACAGAGGCTAGCAATACAGGCCTGGTAACACAGAAATATGTCATTAGAATTCTGTACGCTCTTGTTAAACACAAGATTTGCAACACATGGCACGATGACTGGCACACAGGAAGAATAACCAACAATACATTAGAAAAAGCACAGGGAGTGGGGGAGGGAGTGACTGCTTATCCAGATAATATCGAAAAAGGAATGAACACAAAATATAACTAGAAAGATCGGCGAATGAAACGGCACACACTGATTCAAGTGAACAATTCTTTATGGAAGTATCTAAAACAATAAAAACCCAAGAACAATTAGCTAGAACACTGAAATATCGTTACAAAAACATATTTGTGAAGGCATTCTAAAAGAAATAACAAAGTATTTCTACTTAAGTACCGACGCAGGGACCTGTTCTGGTTGTGTCATGTGATAGGGCCATCATAATGTTGCAGGCCTGAATGCACGGAAAAATAGGTGGCCAGTCAGTCTTCCCCGCTGTTGGGGGACGACGAACACAGGCGCCGACAGAAAAGATCTTTCCATAACAGATACTGCCGTTGCGGTGCCAAGTCTCAGGGCTTCACATATTCTAGGCCATGACATAATGGTGAATGCGATGAGGGCGGATAGCTCTCTTCCTCTTCGCCTTTCTTTCTCAGACAATTGCTACGAAATTGTGAATGCTGTATATCAATATGGACAAACAATAGGCAGAACTGTAGTGAACTGCTGAGAACAGAGGATTGTAGAGTGAGACCTTTGCATGCTAATATTAGACAGGAAATCGATTTGGGAACCAGATGAAGCCACTGAAACAGTTACATAAATAAACACATGTAGTATTGTTTGGCGCTCACAGAAGGAGAAGAAAGAAGTAGAGACTAGAGGACGCACTAGACAACATAAAATTTGAAAGCTATAGTTACGGTTATAGTAATCATGACATTATGGCATTATAGTACGGTTATACTAAAGTTATAGTACTATAGTTATAGTACTATAGTTAGTCATCCCGGTCGGTAACTATAGCTTTCAAATGGTATGTTGTCTAGTCCGTCCTATAGTCTCTGCTTTCTTCTCCTTCTGTGAGCGCCAAACAATACTATGTGTGTTTATTTATGCTAATATTAGAGACGACTAGTCTGATGATGCAAAGTTGCTGGCGACCATGCTTCTACGCAGATATATAGGAAGTAAATGATGAATTACAACCCACAATATCCCTGTCTCTGTCAATGAATCTTCACACAACTGGTAAATAAATAAAACCACCATTTGCTCTAAATCAGCACCTACGGAAGATCATTTTTGATTACTCCTTTATAACCAGGCTTATAATCAATAGAGTTAACTAGGCTTATAATCAATAGGGTTAACCAGGCTTATAATCAATACGGTTAACTAGGCTTATAATCAATAGGATTAACTAGGCTTATAATCAATAGGGTTAACCAGGCTTATAATCAATACAGTTAACTAGGCTTATAATCAATTGAGTTAACTATGTTTATAATCAATAGAGTTAACTATGTTTATAATCAATAGAGTTAACTAGGCTTATAATCAATACAGTTAACTAGGCTTATAATCAGTTGAGTTAACTATGTTTATAATCAATAGAGTTAACTATGTTTATAATCAATAGAGTTAACTGTTTATAATCAATAGAGTTAACTATGTTTATAATCAATAGAGTTTATGTTTATAATCAATACAGTTAACTAGGCTTATAATCATAGGGCTTTTGGGAAAATCATGGGTAATAACGACTGGGAGTTAGCATGATCGAATGGATAAGAGAGCTCCTTCTTAAACATCCTGTATGCTGATGCCGAGATAGCCGATTAATCCCCTACATGGATAAGTTGGACTAAAATATTGACTTCTCGTCCTTGACACGGAGACGTAAATTACAAGTACCTTTGAGTGGGTTCGCCTGATGGCACGGACACTGGTAACAGGGAAAGCTAATCCACACGCAAAAATCAGTGCAGTGCACTTGAGATAGTAACACGTGTATGGACTACTCTTGAGTTTAAAACAAGCAACAACAACAAAAAAAAAAAAATAAATAAAACAACGACTACTACACTTAGGGATTTGCGCATCTAACAAAGGGGGAAACAGTAGACAGAGCGGCAAAACACAGTACAATCATCAGGAGAGGCTGAAGCGATTACATTCTCAGGCCAGTGCAGAAACTCACAGAATCTTAAGAAGTATATGCTAAAATCCATACATCCTATACATATCCTAGATGTTGGCGTGGCTGAAAGGTTTAACACGCTGACATGTTATCTTTTGATGGACGTGTAGTAGTGTGTTCGTTCCACAGACGTTCAACTTAAAAGTTGACTTCTCGTTCAGAAAACAATGGCAAACTACTGAATGTAAATGTGCCTAGTGAATCACAAGCAGTCAATAGGGTCCCAGGGTGAGTGCATCTTCCTGCGAAGGTCATGTCACAGATTGTCTACATATTCTACACTGCCTGGGATTTCACGTTAGTTACATTTTGTACTTCGTGCCACGATGTCAAGCAGTCCAGCTTGGTTTCCCACCCCTCCCCCAACCTTCAGTTGTGACGGTATACTCAGTTTTCCTACTTTTATGATACTGCCCAAAGAATGTGAACTTTCATTCTCATGTGAGTATCCATTTCTCTTTGTAAATTAACTTATTAGTTCTCATTAGGAGTTCATGCACTGAGCTGAGATTCTCTTCACTCAGGCTTGAGTTAGGAGTAGAACAGAGCACTTATTGCTTACACCCGTGTGCCGTGATGTTGATCCGTGGACTAAACTAAACTTCTCATCAGTCTACTATTTACATTTGTCGTCTGCGGAATGATTGTTTAACGAAGGCAGATGGTGTCATTTTAGTCCTTGTTCCAGACAGATAGGTATCCGATATACTTACTACCCATAGGTCAGCCGTAATTCATCTAATGTGAACAAAATATCTTCTAGAGGTATTGTCATCCAACTGACTCGAACTAACCACTCTCCGCTTTCTGAGTATCACCAAACTACATTCCATTCTGTTCACCTACTCATAACATTGAAAACACATTCTTCACACGTTGAAGCTTATGAATGTGAAAAAAATTAAAAGACTTCGGTTATGTAAACAGAGTTTCACGAGTAAAAGTTAACAGACAGTTAAAGGCATGAGAGCCGACACCAGGTTCTATGCAGCATGGCTTGGTCTTCGTTTCGCCTACCGAAAGCGTCGCCCAGGGCACGAAGTTCGCAGCTCCAGCCACGACCCCCAGGAGTCTCCAAAAAAAATTGTACTCTTGAACAGAATGACAAAGTCAGCAAATGAACCTGTGTCCGTCGTTCCGCGAGCCAGACAGCTTGACCACTTGGCAACCTCATTATATGAATAAAGTTGTATTGAATGGCAGAGTATAGTAAATGAAAGCAATTTAAGTACCTCTGGTTGGTAAACATAAAATTAAATGGGAAAACTCTTAAACAAGACTGTCAGTAAAACCATCTCTGAACAGTCATAACATCTAATGGCAGGTGCCTTGTAGAGATTAGAGCAAGAATCGCTATGGCAAAGACAGCTTTTTGCAAGCTGGAAAACATACTGACCAATTATAAGCTGTCAAATGCAACGAGAAAAAAAAAGTGTTGAAGTCCTATGTAGAAACTATACTGCTGTATGCATGGTTCACATGCACAAAAAGCAGACAACCCGAGAAACATCTAATGTCAGTTGAAATGTGATTTCTGAGAAAGATGGAAAGAAGGATACCATTTATGGACACAAAATCTGAGTAAGTATTAAAAGAAACAAATAAAAATCGTAAACTCATGTGCGAAATTATGGTATATAATATTATATATAGATTCAATAGTCAAGAATTTTTTGAGCAAAATTATGAGAAGAAATAAGTTGAAAAACTTATTGACAACTGGCAAGATTGGGGAGACAAGAACACGCGGAAGGCAGAGAGATAAATATCTGGATGGCTTGACCACGTTACATAATCGAAACAAGAACACAGACCTGATGCATGACTCGCGTGATCGGGCGAGATGACGAACGACGACCGCCGACGCTTATCGGCATACACTTGATGATGATGGTGTATAGAAAATTACCTGAGTACAGATGTATTGAAAGGTAGAGAGGAGCGAACGCATGTGAGATGAATAAGATACATTTCGGTAGATGACATCAAATGATATTCTTAAAGAATCGTGAGTGCACAGTGAAATGTACAAAATGAAATGCTCAGAATTCATTGCGAGCTGCAACAAAGAATTTGAACCTAAAGTAACCTCAAATGAAGCTACCACGAGGAAGACCGACGACAACCCACCCCAGACAAAAGCCAAGACAGCTGAGAAGGACAGTGAGGAGAAAGACACAACAGAGTCGGAAACACCGACTCACAGATGATCAGATTGGTTGTCAAACGTATCCAAGTGGAGCTGACATATGAACAGATGCTGAAGCAGCTACAACAGGAGAATCTCCATATCTGAATCTTGAAGGCGGAGCGGATTCAGACATACTCCGAGATCCCTACAACTTTAGCGGTGGTGACAACAGAGGATAGCAAGATGCCGATCACAGTATCCATGAACAAGACAGTTCAACAGCCGGAACGATTCATCCCGAGAATCACACAATGTTCAAGGTGCCAGAGGGCCGGCCACAGCAGAACAACATGCCGCAGCAAGACAGAGATCTGCCGATACTGCGCCGAACACCACGCCTTCAAGGAATACCCCTTGGCCAAACAGGACAAGGACTTCCGAACGTCCAGTGACAAGAGAAAGTGCGCCAACTGTCTTGGCAAGCATGGCACAAGATACCTGGGCTGTCCGTGCCTCCGAAGACACAGAGACATCTTAAAGATCGCCATAACCACAACGACACCTTACAAGGAAGCAATGCGGAGGTGCGAGATAGCCCCAGGCATCTCACAAACATAAAAGTCCCAGCTACAAGAGCAGATTGATGAGCTGAAGAAGCAAGTCAAGGCACTGCTGACACTGACACCAACCAGCGACAACGAAAAACTAATGGCTGCCAAGTAATAGCGCAGAGCACATGACGCAAAAGAAAGAGGGAGCAAAACTCTCGAACCAAAATATATATAAATCTAGGCGACTGACGTAGAACGGAGATCACGTCAGTTTTTTTTTGTCAATAACTACGGGCATTCAGATCATTGAGCTTGACTAGAGAAGCCGCACGTTCAAGTCGTCTCTGATTCATTAAGTTAATTACTGGCAGAACAACTTTGTTCATGGCTAATATATAATTGAAAATAGAACCAGAATCATGGCAGCATTGGCCTATATATAAAGATCAAGATTCTTGGGACAGATGCAGAATCTGGAAAGGAGATTGATAATGTTACACCAGAAGGACACTTCGGTAACCTTGGATGGACGGAAGGAATGAAGGACTGTAATACGATGTTGATAATTCGCAAGTAGCAAATAAGATCGTCTGTCGAATATTTATAATTAAAAATTTTCTTACGATCGTCCCGTCTGACGGTTACAGACCCGATCAAAATTTGAAATTCATAAATTTGTCGGTTTGATCACTGCTCAGGAATGGCTAATAAACGTAGCCACATCAACTCGTCTACCAGCCTTCGAGTGAGTCCTTTTTATTGAATTTTCGTCCATGCTTTTTGCTGGATCATTTCTGCGACTCTAGACACTGCTGTGTTCGAGCCTATTGTTTTAACCTTTATGTCAGAAGGATTACAGCAATGGCTGAAATGAAGGAAATCCAGCACAGTATCAAGCAAGAGGTGGAACGCATGGCACTGATAAAGAAGGAGAACGAAGAAATCCTACAAACGATCAAATCAGAGAGAGAACTGCTAAAGCTGAAAGCGACCTAATCTAAGAACAAATAAGCAGAGGAGTATCAAGCTGGAGCCAAGTCAAAAACCAGTGTGAAACCTCAAGCCAAGGCCAGCAGCCCACACACCAGATCCAAGAAATACAAGAATAAATCAGTTGACTACCAGTCATCTGAAGAATGCCAAGAGGAGGACCCCGAGAGTTACCTCGAAAGATGGAGCAAACACTCCGACCAGTAAACGAACGCAAAGAAGAGGAAGAAGCTGAGGAAAAATTTGCACAAGAAATTGATGAGAAACCCGCACAGCCAGCAGAAGCTACGAGAAAAACCATAGAGGAGCTGCAACCTGGAGCCAAGACAAAGACCAGTGAAAAACCTCAAAGTGAAGCCAGCAGCCCATTCTCACTAAAGAATAAATTAAATTGAAAACCAGTCTTCAACCGGAAATATGACTCAAGTCGAGTCACCCTAGATTCCTTATAAGGACTCCAACATACCAAAAAACGAGGAGCCAGAAGCCAACACTGAACAAAGACACCGCCAGAGGAGACGGACACAAGGGAGAACTCGCCGGCCAATCGAGGCATAAACGCTTCAAGATTGATAAGCCAGCTAACACTGGCGCAGAAAACTAGACAAACGTATCCCACATCATGAACCACCACAAATATAACTAACGCCATAAAGGCTGATTGAACGGGTGGAACGTTTTTTTTTTTTTTTTTCTACCACTGGAACTGGAACTGAAAGGAGAGCCAGTGAAGAGATAACAATGAATGGTGGCAATGATGATAATAATAATAACAGAGAATGGCAAACCTTCTTGTCTGGTCTATTGGCGGCAACATGCAACAAAGTACACCTTCCTGGAAGACCTTCTGGTTGCCCCATGGTGCAGTTAACGGAGATTCCCACTTGAAGCATGGCTTTGAGTAACTTCTTGGACCCTCGCATAACGCAAGCATGAACTGGTGTCCAACCATCGATGTCTGCTGTGAGAACAGCATGAGTGAGCTCTTTGTTTAGCTTGCTCAGCTGCTTGACCTGCAAGAAGATCACAGATATGGCTGGTAATCATGTCAAGAGTCATTTTGTGCAGTCAGAAATATATAACAGCTGCTTAACTCTTAATATACAGTGGGCCACTTGAAGTGGGTTTCATATAACTGCATTTACAGCGACCAAAATGTCATCAGGGAAAAGCAGATTGTTTATATTATGCCCCTTCCTGGCATGTCTTGTGCAGATCTCATTATTATTTTTTGTTTTTATTTTGCACTGTACACATTGAACAAATCGGGTGATAGTACACAACCATGTCTACCACCTTGTTTAATGTGTTGAAAAGTTTCAAATTTGTTGTCAGTTCTTATGGCTGCTCTTTGTGGCCAAGATTTTCTTTATTATTCTGAGATCTTTACCAACAATGTTTAATTGTCCAACGTTCTGATCATTTCTTCGCGTTTCACCTTATCAAATGCCTTAGTGTAGGCAATAAAACACACATATTTTAACTGTACCTATCATCATTCATCATTTTCATTGGCACCTTGCCGTCTTGACAGACGATAGTCTGTAAGGGATGGAGTTATTGCCTCTCCATAGCACAAAGCCTGGTCTAAAATATAGAGATCATGTGTTGCCCATGCAGCATGATCCCTCTGTCGATCTGCCTAGTTCACTCCAGAGGAAAGGTAACACCTCTACATCTGGAACAAGACAAGCTGCAGAAGCTGCCGGATCAGCAAAGCAATGCTCTAATTGTCCGCCTGTCGGAGCTTCGATCCTAGACCAGCCGCCAACCAAGGCTTAGGGCCTAGTCTGCCCAGCTATGACACTTTGTCTTTACGTTGCATTTCCTCGCACCAGGGTAAGGCTTGTACCCTCCCAATTGCTCTCTTCCGCCCGAAGCCGTTGGCACAATGTGGGGTGTCGGGTTTGGTAAGCGCCGCCCAACGCGTTCGGCGCTAACAGAAAGCAGGTAGTACCGTCTACTGTTAACTGTACCTGTACTTTTAATAACTGGTATAGACAAACTTAAAGTAGCACTTATGTGGAACTGAACTTGTACCTTTTGTGGTAAGAGGCAGCAGGTGTTAGAAGATCACTGACTGTAACCACAAGGGAAATACAAATGACATGTTTGCCTGTGGCTCAGGACAGTGAACACAGATTCATAATCCCACATCCCGGGTTCGGAATCAGCCACAGGCGAGTTGGAAACATACCACCGTGCGTTGATGTTCACCATGATATAAGCATCGGTGGCTGATGACTGCCATGACAAACTACAGAACTTAAAACTGCCTGTTACAATCACCAACAGCCAAACCGTGCTGAGGATGATTGTGACGTCTTGATAAGAACAATCCACTTACTATCTATCAACATAAGAAGTGAAATAGAGACATTTGCCGTATGTGGAAGTGTGGACAAATACTGGGTAAGAAAAGCAGAGGTAGACAGAAAGAGACATGTGGAAGGCTTTATCAGCTTGGCAACACACAACAATATCAGCAACCTCAAATTCACAAAAATATGACAAGACAGAGAGAATTGGACGACCAAAATATCACATGACAGAGAGAATTTGACGGCCAAAATATCACATCACAGAAAGAATTGGATGGCCTTAGTCGCGGATGTTTGCTCCAGTCCATGCACCTCTGCAAAGGAAGGTAACTGTGTGTTAAACCTATGGTAAAACTATGATACAGCTATGTTAAACTATGGTAACGCTGTGGTAAAGCTATGGTAAAGCTGTGACAAACCTATGGTAAAGCTGTGGCAAATTATGGTAGAGCTGTGCTAAAGCTAAGATAAAGCTATGGTAAAGCTGTGAACAAGGGTACGGCAGAGAAGTAAATACCTGGATGGCTTGGCCCAGTGGCATGGACGAGACAAGAACACTGAGCTGATCCTAGACTCTGGTGATCGAGTGAGATGACGAAATATGACCGCCCACGCTTATAGGCATGGCACATGATGATGATGATGATGATGAAAGCTGTGACAAAGCTAAGATAAAGCCTTGCAAAAGCTATAGTAAAGCTATTGTAAAGCTGTGATAAAACTGATAAACGTGTACACACAATGCTGTAGAGCTATGGTATGTATGTGGCAAAATTGTGGTTATTCAGGGGAAATTATTTGCTACAGCTGTGATAAAGCTACGGAAATGTATAGTAAACTTGTTGAATAGTTGAATCTGTTGTAGAGTTGTGGTAAAGCGGTGGTAAATATTTGCTACAAATGTTGTAAAGCTGCATAAATATGTGCAAAAGCTGCCATAAAGATGTTATAAATGTGTGGTAATGTTATGGTAAAGATGTGGTAAATATTGTTTTTAACTGTGGTAAAGTTACCTAAGTGTGTACTACATTTTGCCATGAACGTGTATAATATTTGATGCATCTTAGAAGCATACGTAAACATCAGTGACATATATTTGTTTATGTTATGTGTGGACCTTCCATCACAGTAGGCAATGATTTAATCGGGGGGGGGGGGGGGGGAAGAGAGAAATGGCAGGTGATTTATGCCGGCAGCAAGCATAAGTCAGGGCCCATCACTCAACACCCCTTAAGCAGTACATAGATGCAAGAAACTGGTAAGTTGGTAGGTGTATATTCGTACGCTTGTATGAGTATGCGCGTGATCATGTGTATTTACATATATGTGCATGTGTATGTGCACGCCTTCGTACTTGCATGTATGTTCGTTTGTACGGAGTGCTCGTGTCAATATGTATATCTATCTGTGCAATATCTGTGCCTGCCATGTTATTTGTACACTATATACATGTGCATATGCAAGTGCATATTCTGGCGACACTCCAACTACAGTATTATGATATCTATATCGCTGTATGTATTACCGCTTGATCAACTGTTTTGTTATTACATGAAGGAAAATGTACAGAAATATTAAAATTAAAAAAAAAACATTTACACGTCTGTGACATGTTTGATTGAGTTGCCAGAGGACCTAGTTTGTAGTGTTCTCTGGAGATATATCTTGAATAATAAATAACAAGATAAAGGATATGATTTTGCCCGTTTTGTCTAGAGGTCACTCAAATGAGCTAATCATTCCCGCAATAGCCTTTTTGGAGAACATTTTTCTTTGGCTCAAACCCCCACTGTGAGACCACTATGTATCTACACAGAAATTTATATAAGAAGTAAAATAGTTCACCCAAGGCCAGAGAAGATCTGAACTATTAGCGCCTGTACAACTGAGGACCCCTCTCACTCATTATACTGTTGACAGTGTGCTGTTCGTCCGTCACATAGATCTTTTCTTTCTTTATTTTGTCAGTATGACCTATATCAGTTCAAGTAGTCCTTCAATTTTTGCAGACAAATAAACTTCAACAATAACTGTACATTACATCTGTTGGACAGGACATCTACATGACAGTTTCTTGACAAAAGTGGAACATACACTCACAAGGAATTGTTTACACCACAAGTGTACAAGATAGACATCATGAGATACCTGACAACATCTATACAGGACTTTCCACAATATGTATAACCAACCACAGCACTTAAGACAGTCACCAGAGACAACACTTGACAGCAACTGTACAAGAAATTCACTGGGGACATGTACTTGAAACACTGGTTCAATCATACTGTTTATTGAGCTGATGGTGAGTCTAGTGATGACCATTGTTCATCCCATTTGTCATGTCAACACCTCAACAGGGTACATACAAAATGTACAAATATGCTAACATGCATGCAGATAAACATGATACAACACTCCTACACCCTCCTCCAGCTTATAACTCTCCTCCGCCTCTCCTCTCTAATCACCACTACACCATTCCGTTACAGTATCAGTCTATATCATCATTTCCTGTCTCTTGGGAATTTAGGAAATCCTATCCATGGGCACTCAAGGAAGAAACTACTGTTCTGGGTCTGTTGAATCCTTTTATCATCAGCATGGATGTTGGACTAGCTCCAGTTAGCAGCTTCCCCAGAATAAGCTTCATGGCAGATTCATTCCTCTTGAAGACACGATTTGGTATGATGAGATGGTACTGTCTCTCACCGTTGACCAGACTGTCTGTGAATGCTGATACTGGGATACTTCAAAAGTTGAGGATAACACTCTCCTGACATAGGGAGATGTATACTCGGTACATGCAGAACATGACTTGCTGAAGAAACCCAGAGATAGGAACAAAATCCAATATACTGCAGCCCCTCAGTCAGTCCAATCTCACCTACACTTCAAGTCACATTCTTCAATCACTGTGTGAGTACCATGCTGGATATTTTCTAAGTTGAGTCTTAGATAAACAAACACTGCAAGTCACTGCACCAGTTGACTCTGAATGTTCCTTGATGTTGTTCTCAGTGGACATTTGATTGAATCAAAGATCACTGTCCAGTTCACCACATTTGCAGTGCTTCAGATGGTGTTATGCTCCCATTTATGCATTCAGCTGTTGAGCTGAGAGAAAACTCTTATTGATATTCCCACATTTTGATAGGGAGTCACATCTGGATCTAGGACTTCTGGTTAGTTGTCCCAGATGATATATGGATGCCTCTCCTCCATCCTCCTGCTCTCTGTTGATATATAGAATGGCACAACATCTCTTCACATATGTTAAAAGATGATGTTATCCTACATTAACATACACAGATGGAGATGGGGAAGGTTAAGGTTGATGATGTAGTGAATTTCACTCTGATGTACTGTGGTAATCACAAGACCATATGTTGAGACAGGGTAGCTTAACACAATTACAAGCATTTATGTGGTCTAAGTTCCACCATGTTTGAACCACAGTAGACCTGGGCACAAGGAGGACCAGACACAGTACAGCAATCATTGTGACATAGCAACATGGGACAGGCATTGTGAAGGGAAATGGAAAATAGGCATTTACAACTGCAATATGCATTATGTATTAACTAATGGCATTTACCCAATTAGCAGACCAGACATCCATTCCTATGGCTGTGATGTTGGTGCATGAATGTCCTATTCCATATACACTTACACAGCAATGCCAGACCTCACCCCTTTTTCACCAGACTTGTCTCACAGGTACATCATCATGTGCTCTTTCCCCACTGAGTAATGTCCACAGTAGGTAACAGAAGCTCAATTGCATAGCAATGGTTCACATATGCACCAAGCACATATGTGGAAAACATGTTTAGTCCTTGTAAGTTTGCATGAGCCATACATTATATTCAGCCAACTAAGACACAGGTTCACACACCTATGGTTCTCTTAGGAACTAGTTTATATGAACCATCCAACAGTAGAGGTAACAGTGTAATACTTCAAAGAGAAATTATAATAGCGTGAACCGTATACTGTAAACAGACTTCTACCGGAAGCCATTTTTTTCCGCGCTTGCGCAGAAGGGTTTCGTCGTGTCTACATCATTGACTATTAACATACACTTTGTATATCTCATTGGATATATTTAAATAACTCGTGCCAATAACGAATTACCATCTCCGCTTCCGGTAAAATGGCCAGTCTAATCATTGCGCATATAGCCGGTGGTTAGATTTGAAATTGTCTTTGAGATAATTTCACTATTTGGCATACCATAAATAATGATAATAATTTTAGTACAAGGCATAGATATTCGTTAATTTTAGTTGCATTTTTGAATTGTGCATGCAAAGATACATAAATTTGGAAAGTTTCATTTAAATATATGGGGACCTTCTGGTAGAAAAAAATTAATGAATTAATAATTATTTTTGCGGACGTGATTAAATTCTCTTTGCGATTGGAAAAATAAATAAATCCTTTTAATAAAAATATATGTACTTTCTCATTATATAAAGATATCATCTCTTATTATTATATGATTGCATGTAATTATTAAATATTAATTTTACGTAAATTTATTTAGAATTTGACTGACTATCATGGCAAGGACTGCTGATGATCTCAGATCCCATCTATCTGCGTTCGAAGGAGGATATCCTATAAGTACAGGATACATTGCCCGCCTGCTGGTTGTGGACAGTTGTTCTGTACCTGATGTGTTAGGAAAAGTCCAAACCATTGTGGCGACAAATGATCCAGGGAAAGACATATTTTTGCCGACATATTAAATCCCTCTTTGACTTTGCCTTTGGAAATCCAAAATGTCGGCATGCGTTTCACTTTTTAAAACGTGCAATTCTTAATCTTCTTCTTCTTCTTCTGCGTTCATCCGGAGTTTTTTTCGTATGTGATTGCGTTGTGCCCGTTTACAGCAGAGCTGCGTTCTTGCGCTGTTAGGCCGACACATCAGACTTCTGCGGGCATTTGTTGACCGGGTTAACCTTCCCGGAAACGTGCAATTCGAACTACTACCTTGTGAGCCAATCTCTTTAATTAATTACAAATGTTTAAATGTTTGCATAAAGGAGAAATCTTTTTTTAGAAAAATATAATTTCTCATTATATAAAAACTGTCATTTACTGCCAATATAGTACCTTGCGGTGTATGGCAGAGAGGTCTTTGAGCCTGAGGAATAAAGTCCGCCTGGCTAGTGCAGTCGCCGCGAACTGTGCAGGTTAGGATTTTCTTTTTGCCCCCGACAGAAAAAAATCTGACACCTTACCGAGGGATCGAACCCGGGCCTCCCGAATGAGAGTCCGGCATTCTAGCCTCTCGGCCAGCCGCTCCTCCTCTCATTATATAAAGATATCTATTTTAGCATGAACCATCAGATTTTAAATTTGAGTATTTACTAATGGGACCACCACCGAAAGATAGGCCTTGAGAAACCGAATCTAATGGTACCAAGATGTTGCATGTAGGGAGAGTTTATACCGCGATAGCTCGGAATAGACAGAGTAGTTTATACCGCGATAGTGCCGATAGCTCGGAATAGACAGAGTAGTTTATACCGCGATAGCTCGGAATAGACAGAGTAGTTTATTCCGAGCCGGCGCGGAATAGACAGAGTAGTTTATACCGAGCTGGCGTATGAAGCTGTTTTAATATCAAGAATAATTTTCCAGATTGGTATCCCCAATAAAAATAATTGTGTCCCCATGCAAGAATTCTTAACTTGCGTTTCTGTACTCTTACTGTTTACAGGCATCCATCTTTGTTTACATTACCGACCTACTATTTCCTGATATTTATGTCATCATAATTCCGGTCCAAGCTGACAGTAATATGCGTTGCTTCAGAAAGACGTGATTAGCCAATTCAAACACCAGGCTTCCGACTTACTGGCCTGATGAATTAACAAATAAACAAGGAAATGCTACGCAAATAAAGTGCAGGAAAACCTGGTATATGTGAAGCAGGTTGAAAAGAGAGTGGGGGGAGATAGATAACGAAGATAGTGTGAGAGACAGAGATACGAGAAAGATGTGTTGAAAGACATAACAAAGTGATATAGACAAGTGAGAGAGAGGGAGGGATATATATATATATATAGAGAGAGAGAGAGAGAGAGTGAGAGTGAGAACTCGTGTTCGGTTGGCTAAGCGCCTTTCCCAAGACAACAAAAGTAGAGGACAGATAAGAACAGAAAGACAAGTGTGCAAGTTCTTGTGCAGCCAGATAAAGACCAACACAAAACACAAAAACCCTAGGAAACACTCTTGCTGCCAAAAGCGCGATCATCAGACCTGTACTGGTTGATACCAACAAATTTTTTCTTCATTTACCAGGTATCTGTTATGTGGCAACTTCAATTGGCGAATGGGACAGGTCGGGAGAGAACATACCGGGCACTGCTCTTGCTGAGGCCTCGCTTGATACGGATGTTGTCTGTCTAAATCAGGGGTCACCAAACTTTTTTCACGGCGGGCTGGATAATGACGAGCGCGGGCCGCTTACTCATTCTGTACAATACTTGCGCCGGCCTCCGTGGCGAAGGTTCATAATCCCGTATACCCGCGTTCAAAACACAGCTGAGCGCGATTTGGCAGCTGATATTTGGCTTTCAAGATATCATCAATGTTTGGGTTGGAATTGCTGCATCCAATCAAGAGAATTGCTTTCAAATGTTCATCAGTCAATCTCGTTGGATGTGTTGACTTCATATACTTAATTTTTTAAAAAATGTTTGCTCACAGACATAAGTTGTTCCAAACACTGGTGACATACAAGCGGCAAATTTCTTCAGTTTCGGAAACTCAACATCAGGTAAGTAGCGGTAAAATTCAACAAGTTGTCCTCTAGTTATTGATCCATGCAAGCTGCAAACGGATGCCAACTCTTCCGTTATCTGAAAGTCCAAATTGACGCAACGAATGAACACGAGAAGTTGTGGCGCACTCGAGAGATCAGTAGACTCATTCAGCGCCAGAGAATACAACAAGTTCCTAGTTTGCTGGCGTATCTGTAGCACTGTGTTCTCTCCAAGTTGTTCTGTTCTTCGCACAACTGAGCTTGTCGAAAGGCTGATAGTTCCAAACAAATCGGTTTACTCAGGACACAAGTCATTTGCTGCTTCCATCATACGAACGAAAGAAGAAGAAGAAGAAGAAGAAGAAGAAGAAGAAGAAGAAGAAGAAGAAGAAGAAGAAGAAGAAGAAGAAGAAGAAGAAGAAGAAGAAGAAGAAGAAGAAGAAGAAGAAGAAGAAGAAGAAGAAGAAGAAGAAGAAGAAGAAGAAGAAGAAGAAGAAGAAGAAGAAGAAGAAGAAGAAGAAGAAGAAGAAGAAGAAGAAGAAGAAGAAGAACGTACCTTTCCAGAAAACTTATAGATGTTTTGTTTCGTAGTGTCGCCGAAGATTGTACTTTTTCAAAACGGCAATACTTTTTGCTGCATATTACACAACTGGTTTTCTGGTTCTTTGTTTCCACAAAGAAGTACTTTACTCCCCATTTTTCATTGAAAACGCGACACTCGGTGTCCTTGGGGATTATAGAAGCAACCACCTGCCCCGCTCTGTACTGGTACCTAAGCCCAGTACAGTCAGGGCTAATAGACCAAGCCATGACCAATCCATTTCTTCTCATAACATGTCCAAAAAATTTTGACTGTCTACGTCTAATGACTGATGTTCATTTGTCTCTTGTAGTACTTGGTCATTGGTTTTTCTGTCTGTCCATGGTATTCTTTGCATTTTCCTCAGAAACCACATTTCTGCAGCCATCAGATGTTTTTCAGCTTTACTGCTCATAGTCCAAGTTTCACATCCATACACACAAGAACAGACATTCAAATAAGAGCTGTCAGATTAATTGTGGGAGGACCACAGTCAGGGATCCAGCACAATGTTGGACAAGGCAGATTGTTGCAAAATGGTTGTTAACATTATCATAGAATCAGCAATGTCTATAAGCAGTAACATAGAATAAGCAATGGTAGTCAACAATAATATAGAAGCAGCAATGACTGTGGACATTAATGAAGAAGAAACAATGGGTGTGAACACCGGTGAGATATTTTTTAAGTGCAATGATTGTGGAGCTGCATTCAGATTGGCATTTTGAAAATTAGAAAATTAGAAAATAGAAAATACTCAAATTTAAAAATCTGATGGTTCATGCTAAATATTAATTCTCTTGAGCTTATAGCTACCAGGCATCACATGGACTTAGCAATTCTGGCGTGCCATCACCGTCCTGTTTACATATGGATATTTGAAGCATCTTTCTTTCTACTAATGTGAGAGGCTACTTATCAAAGCACCAGCTCATTCCTCCAACATTCTCAGCTTTTTACAAAGGAACGTGTACATGTTTCATCACTCATTCCGATTCAGACTGCCATTTGTTAACTCGCACGAGCAAAGGTACAGTTGATTCACGAATAAGTCATCCTAGGCATGAAGAATGCACAGGGGTTTGGGTTTGCGAATTTGCCTGAGTGCGCCATACATTCATCAAGCATAAGCAACCAGTCACAACAAGGGATTGATATGCACTTGGAGTATACAGCGCGAAAGACATGTCAAGGTTGAAGAAGCATTATCCAGAATACTGGCGCACAGAAGTTAGGTTTTCCACTTTCACATTTTATTCATAAAATACTCTTATATTCTTCTCTTTCGTACATTAGGCACACAACAACATTAAAGTATGTTTTAAAGTGGTACCTGTTGTCCAGAGAACAATATATTATCAGATCTTTAAGGGCATTGTTGGGTCATCACATCACACTAGCGACCGCTCTTGGTGAAATTCCCGCTCCTACTAATTAGATTTTAAAATATGGCCCAGGGATAGCGTGGGCTCATTACTTATGAACCAATCAAAGACAAGTGCATACCGCCGCCTCCCCCAACTCGTTCTAGAACATACGATCTAAGAATAGCCCTTATATTTGGGATGGTCCCCGTTAAGACTTAAAGTATCCTTATGAAATGTGTCGGACTGGAAATTGGGATTCTGTTCCATCATGCTACAACGTCCTTTTGCAAGACATTGTGATCAACCGTAATCCCAGGCTGATTTTCAAAGCAATTCTACGTTTTGTAGTTTGCCATTGCTTTCTGAATTAGGAGTCATCGATGAAGTGCAAACAAAGGCGTGTAGGAAACTATTCTGTTATCTTGTAATCAGCGTACTGGCAGTTTATGATTTGACCGCGCTTATCCTTTATAAATTATTGACCATCCTAGAAGGCAACAGGATACTAGGACAATCTCTGTGGCGAGAATGCCCATTTATACATAATGTAATCACAGAAGCTCGCAATATTATACCGCGGGTATGAAAGTAGCGATGTAGCTTTTTTCACATGTTTACTTTACGTTAATTTAGTATTATTATTGTTATTTTCCCCTTTGTGATTTCTGTTAAACGAGTTTGCGATCGCTGTAAAGTTTGCAAACTGTGTTTGTAATGTCTCTGTTTTTATTAGGGGTCGCATTCCTTTGGCCACATCGAAATGAACATGTGATGTACAACCTTCGATAGATGGCCTTGACCAAATGAAGACACGTGTGAACAAATACCTGGTGGAGAGCTTTCTTCTTGTCGTTCTTCAGTAAGGCCATGACACCCATGGCTGTCTGTTTGACATCATTGAGCAGAGTTGGGGATGTGATCGATGAAGTGCTTTGTGCTTTCGTGGCGAATTTATCCTCGTCTGACTTCATAATGGCTGACAACCTGAGAATAGTTGAAAAATAACAAAAAATATAGGTCAGCATGGCCGAATATGTAAGAACGCATGTTCTTAAACAACCGGTGTGCTGATGCCGAGGTAAGGGGTTCAACCCTTACACTGGACAGCTGGACTAAAATTTTGACATATCTTCCTTGACTTGGGGACGTAAATTAAAAGTACCTCTGAAGTCGGAGGGCGTTCGCCTGAAAGCGAGGGACACTGTTAATAGGAAAGTTAATCCACACGCACAATTCAGCCCAACACTAACAGAAGCAGTGTGTATGAACTACGCTTGAGTTCAAAGCGAGCGGGTGGAAAAAAAAACAAAAAACAAAAAAAACGGTGACAAGTGTCCGAAAATGTGTAAAAAATATAGCACTAAGACTGTCTATTTGATTGAGTGATTACTTAATTGATTTCACTGGCAATCTTCTTGGCACTTAAAAAATACACGTGTGTGCCCGATCCCCTCCAGAGTTAGGCAGCACGAGAAGGTAATCAATTCAGTGTAGGGACTCTGTAGCAGGAGCGAGAATGCCTATGTGTGCATACTATAGTCATAGATGCTCCAAACATTCTACTGTGGGTAGACTCTCTCAGTTTGAAGCTATAAAAGATAGAGGTTAGTTGGTGAGTTAGTTGCGGTTCCAACTTCACGGCAAAGGGTCGCATTACTATGTTCCGTTCTTGTGCCACTGAATATCAAATAAAATGCTCCTCACTGCCCCATATGAAAAGTGGTACAACCAGGGGACTGTTTCCAATCTTCATACGATTTCTAACGTGCACGGGACGTCCCATATATTGTACAGCATAACAGATATTGAAAGTTGAGATGTCACAGATACCCAATGAATACAAACTCTATATACAATACCTTGGATGTTTGCAACTAAAGTTGTATACGAGATGGAAAAGCCAGTCTCACACCAACCCTCATTACTGGTATCTTCCGGCATGCATGGCAGGTTGCAGCGCTACTATATTTCTTTAATCTTTCGGGTTTCCTTTGTAGATATCGAAGAGTGGGGTCATGTTTGTTCCTTTTGTTAACTGTTCTGGATATTAAGAAAACGGTAACAAAGGTGATATCAAAGAAAAAGGTGACACCAGAATGTGAAATGGAAATAGAAGGAACATTGTTAACAAAGTGGATAATTGTAAATACCTAGGGACATTTATAACTGCAGATGGAAGGTGCAAAACATAAATTAAGAACATAATAGGTGCATTTCCGAAAATGAAAGGTATCTTATGCAATAAATCACATTGTTTGAATGTAAGAAAGAGAGTGCTGAAGTGCTATATAGAATCTGGTTTACTCTACGGCATATGAATGAATAGGTTAGGAAGAATGTGAAAGCAACAGAGATGTGGTTCCTGAGACGAATGTTGCGAATTCCTTGCACTGCCAGAGTAACTAACAACGATTGCCTGAAAGAGGCTAATGGAATAAGAACATCATATACAACAATATGGAAAAGACAAACAACTTTCTTCAGTCATGTGATGAGAAGAGAGACATTGGAGAACAACGTGACAACTGGAAAGATCAAGGCAGGGCCGGATTAAGCCATCTTGCTGCCCTAGGCACAAACCCACATGGGTGCCCCCTACTGCCCCGGGCCCCCGATCCTCCACTGACTGCTGGTATGTTCAATATTATGCAAAAAAACTAACAAAGAAAAACAGTTGTGAAATGTAAACACATATGTTTGTACTACTATCACTCATATAAAACCTACAATAAGGTATTTCTGTATTACAATTAATAGTTAATTAATTTTGTAATAATAGTAGACAAAAATACTGTAACTTTTTTGATAGTTAAGAAAGTCAGAGAGAGCACACATTTACATTTTAAAGTTCTTTTTTCTAGATTTACGTCTGGCAAAGTTTTTGAGTGCATCATCAAAGTTAATTTTGCGCAACAAGTCTGCCTCAATCATCAGCAAAGATAAGGAATCAAGCCTTTCTTGTTTCATTGTCGATCTACTTGGATTTTTTGTACGTTTCAACTGAGAAAAAGAGCGCTCAGTTGAACAGTTCGTAACCATTAATGTTAAAAATATGCGCAAGGCGATTTCTACATTTGGAAAAGCACACTCGATGTTGTCTCTAACTATTACTTTGCAGAGTTCTGCATGACTGAACGTGTTGTTGTCAGATTTTGATGCACGAAACTTGTGGCGAATATATGAGTGGAACTGTTGTAGTTCAGTATATAAATTATTGTTCAGATCTTCAGGATAAGCATTTATTAGTCCTTCACAACACTGAGATGTTTGTGGTACATCGACCAAACAAGAAAATCGAACTGCTAGATCATTATATACCTGTCCTCGTCTACTCATCTCTGTCTCAAGTTTGTCAACAATGGTGTAGAAAGCAGATATACGAAATTTGTCTCTGGCATTTTGAAATACCTCAGGGGCATCACCATCAATGACCACTGTCTTCCGTTTACGATTACGGGTCAAAGTTGACTTATAATAATCCACACCTGGTGTTATTTCTTTTGCAGCTTCTTCAAATCTTTCAAATTCATTCCCAGATTCATGCAAGTGATCTGCTAGTGAAGAATACAAATCAGCACACGTTTTCAAGTTCACGTGCTCATTTTGTAGAGCTTGACTTAGCACTATGTGAATTAGCACTATTCACAATTGTTTTCACTAGCAGACCAAAACGGAAGTGAATTTGTCGCTACGCATTAGTGCGTTACGTAGCACAAACATATCCCAGAAAAGTCAAAAAAATAGCACCAAAAAACCGTGAAGAAAAATAACAAAAAATAGCAAAACAAACTGGGTGGGGGATATTTTACCCCCGGGTTGTGGGACCAAGGTTAAATAATGTGCGATTCAATATTACATTTGCAATTTGCTTATGCTATGCAATTACGCTACCGGGACAATATACACATTTTTCTTGAGGACTTGTGGTGCCCCCCCCCCCACCCCCAATGCTTGGTGCCCTAGGCACGTGCCTTATTTGCCTAATGGTTAATCCATCCCTGGATCAAGGGGAAGAGAGGTAGAGGCAGACCAAGAGAAATTATGCTGGATGGATTAACAGGGTGGCATGGAGAAATATCATTAGCAGAGTTGATCCAGAACATTAAAGAACTGGATAAACGGGGAGACATGAACACCAAGGCTAGCTGGATGGGCACTTGATGATGATGATATTTCAACACTGTGTTTCATTGTATGTCCTTCTGAAAACATGTTTTACACACGAGTTTAAAATTCAATATACGAGCAAGAGAATCAACATATCTATCCAATAATAACTCAGTACTTAAGAAGATATGTTTTTAAGATATGTTCAGTAGAGGTAACTACAACATTTTAGGCATATAAAAAGATATGAATGTTTTATAAAGCTAACTATAGACTGAGGTTTCTCTAGGAAGGTGAGATGTGGGAGACCACATTGTAGGTGGGTTACAAATGTGGTAAATAAGTTACGGATGACACCAACAGAGACTGGATGTCAGCTTATAATAGACAGACACTTATGGCGGTCAAATTCTTCACAGTACAAGGCACTGAATGATGATGATGAGGTTTCAATTAATTTTATTTCAACTAGCCATATTGCAACTGTCAGTCGTGACAGTGCAGTATCTAGCACGCTGGCATGCCGACACGGTCGTCACGTCTTCGAATCCACATTGAGGCGGGATTGTTTTTGAAAGTAGCTATATTTCAGCATGATACCTTTATTCTAGCTATGTTTCAGCTTGCCACGTTTCAGCATTAGCTATGTTTCAACTAGCTATGTTTTAACTAGCTTTGTTTCATCTAGCTTTGTTTCAACTAGCTATATTTCAACTAGCTATGTTTCAACTAGCTATGTTTCAACTAGCTATGTTTTAATTAGCTATGTTTCAACTAGTTACGCTTCAACTAACTATATTTCAACTAGCTATATTTCAATTAGTTACATTTCAACTAGACATATTTCAACTAGATATGTTTCAACTAGCTATATTTCAACTATCCATGTTTCAACTAGCAATGTTTCAACTAGCTATGTTTCAACTAGCTAAATTTCAACTATCTAGGATTTATCTAATTAATTCACGTAAGTTGTGTGATTTCTGCAGTATGTACCTGACGAGATGCAGCGAAATATGCCAGGCAATAAATCGTGCAATCTATTGTTTGTGTCTTCGTTATTCAAATTCATCACGGGAAAACATTGTTTTGAATATCTATGTTTCAACTAGTAATGTTTCAACTAGCTGCGTTTCAACTAGATATATAATAAGTAAATGTAATAACCAGTTGTTTGTCAAATATATATGTTTCAGCTTACCGTATTTTAACTAGCTATGCTTTAACTAGCTATGTTACAACGAACAATGCTTCAACTAGCTATCTTACAACGAACAATGCTTCAACTAGCTATGTTACAACGAACAATGCTTCAATTAGCTATCTTACAACGAAAAATGCTTCAACTAGCTATCTTACAACGAACGATGCTTCAACTAGCTATCTTACAACGAACGATGCTTTAACTAGCTATCTTACAACGAAGAGTGCTTCAACTAGCTATCTTACAACGAACGATGCTTTAATTAGCTATCTTACAACGAACAATGCTTCAACTAGCTATCTTACAACGAACGATGCTTTAACTAGCTATTTTACAACGAATGATGCTTCAACTAGCTCTATTACCACTAGCAATACTTCACGCGTGCAAGACACAGGAACTTTCGCAGTTGGAATAGTACAAAGCAAACACAATTTATATCCAGCACGTCTGAATTTGCTCAAGTAATAAACGATCACAGAAAGCCAAGCAATCTATGGTAATAAATGAGAGAAGTACTCACGGTCAAAGCAAGTAAAGTGTATCACACACTCCAGACCTACTGAAAAGTTCCTTGGCTTTTGATGAAGTAATAAGAGAGAATGTGTCACGGATGTAAATCTTCTTTGTTTACATGTAATTTGTTTAGTGGAAGTTGCTGAAAGCATAAGAGCTCTCTGACTGTAAAACTTCCAGTGTGTTGCCGGCGGGGCAACTTAATCAATCTCTACGTGGCCTAAACGCTGACTTCTCGTCCAGAAAGCAATGGCAGACTACTGAAAGTAAGATTATCTAGACAATCAACCTAGTGTTGGGGTTGATCGCAACGTCCTTCAAAGAACATGCAATTTGTGTAATAACACGATACCCAAACCTGCCCCATAGATGAATGTGTGTAGTTGTGTCCTGGAGCGACAACGACCTTTCCTCTGTGTGAAATAACAGCGATACATATGTCCGTTCCAGTGATAAATGTGTTCAGCAATTGCATGGAGCCGCAACCATTGCTCCTGTGTGTGTAATGACACAATATCTAAACCAGCCCCATAGATGAATGTGTGCATCTGTTTTATGGAGCCACAACCACCTTCCCTCTGTGTGTAAAAATACCACGATACATCATAAGTCCGCCCCATAGATGAATGTATGTAGCTGTTTCAAGGAGCCACCACTACCTTCCCTCTGTGTGTAATAATACCACGATACATCATAAGTCCGCCCTATAGATGAATGTGTGTATCTGTTTCAAGGAGCCACCACTACCTTCCCTCTGTGTGTAATAATACCACGATACATAAGTCCGCCCCATAGATGAATGTGTGTATCTGTTTCAAGGAGCCACCACTACCTTCCCTCTGTGTGTAATAATACCACGATACATAAGTCCGCCCCATAGATGAATGTGTGTATCTGTTTCAAGGAGCCACCACTACCTTCCCTCTGTGTGTAATAATACCACGATACATAAGCCCTCCCCATAGATGAATGTGTGTATCTGTTTCAAGGAGCCACCACTACATTCCCTCTGTGTGTAATAATACCACGATACATAAGCCCGCCCCATAGATGAATGTGTGTATCTGTTTCAAGGAGCCACCACTACCTTCCCTCTGTGTGTAATAATACCACGATACATAAGTCCGCCCCATAGATGAATGTGTGTAGCTGTTTCAAGGAGCCACCACTACCTTCCCTCTGTGTGTAATAATACCACAATACATAAGCCCTCCCCATAGATGAATGTATGTAGCTGTTTCAAGGAGCCACAACCACATTCCCTCTGTGTATAATAATACCACGATACATAAGTCCGCCCCATAGATGAATGTGTGTAGCTGTTTCAAGGAGCCACCACTACCTTCCCTCTGTGTGTAATAATACCACGATACATAAGTCCGCCCCATAGATGAATGTGTGTAGCTGTTTCAAGGAGCCACCACTACCTTCCCTCTGTGTGTAATAATACCACGATACATAAGTCCGCCCCATAGATGAATGTATGTAGCTGTTTCACGTAGCCACCATTACCTTTCTTTTGTAAACTTGTGGTCCGTTTGTACTCTTGCCGGCGCCTTTGACGAAAGAGTTACGAACGCAATTCGTAATCCCGTATACCGCGTTCAAAACACTTTTTTGTGTGTGTTGCGTATCCCTTACGGGACGTTGCAGTAAACATCAGCATTTTTCAGCTGCTGTTGATGTACTAGGCAAGTGTTACGTTCAGTAGTTTGCCATTGCTTTCTGAACGATCGGCTCCCATACCAGCACTTTATTACATAACGCGACACCGTCTGCTTCGAAACACTACTGCAGGCAATTTGGCAGCAGACCGCCGTGCGCTAATTTCCATTTAATGGTATGAGTACCGGTCGTTTTGAAAGCAATAGCAAACAACTGAACGTAAACCTGCCAAGAGATCACAAACAGCGAATAAATGATGGTGTTGACTGCGACATCCTGTAAAATGATATGCAACTTTTTTGTATACTCTAAGTATGGGATTTTGTTTACACAACTCGACTCTTTTATATTCTTTCTTATTAGCAATGCAATTCCACCTGACTCAAAAGTACTGGCCTGCTGAATTCGGGGATAAACATTTTTCCTTGAGCACATCAAACAACCTTGCATATCTTTAGCATTAAGACTAAACAAAAAATGTGTGGGCGGGGGAGGGGGGATGTCAACTATTAAGACTTAACAAAAAAACATGGGGGGGGGGGGGTACTGACCTTGGTTCGTCAAGCCTTTGCACTCGGTCCCCTCTGTTAAATTGTGTCGACCTGGGAGCCCAAGGTCAGTTGTTAAAATCCACCGCAATGTGAGTTCGAACCCCTACAAGGTGCCGGCTGACAAGGACCTGGCCACTTGGATAACGCGGCCGTAAAACTGGATAGAAGGGTGACTGGATGTATAAACGACAATTTAAACTAAAGGAAATGTCCATGTTTGTCAGCGTGAGTGACAGATTTCTACTGAGAATATTAAGTTTGCTGCAAGATAAGAAGCGTTGGAATTGACACACCAGACTGTTGCCGCACGCGTGAAAATAATGTAATTGCTAAATAAACACCGTGTCTTTGAAACCCTCCTCGATTTGCAGATTAGCAAATATAACCAGATACAACATAATTACTTGTATATATCAATGTCGGGAATAACATCAAGATAATGTTGACCTGGGTTGACAATGTCAACATGTGTGTTGCTAAGTGAGGCGAGTGAGCGACGCAAAATAAACATACACTTTGAACTTAATAGTAAGATTTCAGGTCACAATGGTTACATATTGTCTATAGTGACGAGAAAAAAAAAGTGAACAATGTAATTGTGTGGTTATGAAAGCCAAGGTACGGCTCCACTATGTAGGGCAGGGGTCACCAAACTACGGCCCGCGGGCCGGATCCGGTCCGCGAAGCTATTTCATCCGGCCCGCTGACGATACTCGAACTTGCTTGATTTGACATATGGAACACGAGAGGTTGTGATACAATTTAAATGTAATTATTATGTTTAGAATAATAGGAGATCTGCACACGAGCGGAGATCTCTTGGCGGCTATGTGTCTTGAATTTACTATTTTCAATTAGAAATTATTGTATTTAGATTTTCTTGTTTATTGTAATGTTTGCCTATTTCGAGCCATCCCAAGTCTTTCACCGGCTCGTGGTAGCACCGCCAACACTGTGACGTCACCATGGTTTCCATGGCAACACACACACACACACACGCGCGCGCGCATCTTTCCCTTCCATAGATGTGTCCGCCTGTCAACAGAGGTCCGATGCACCAGAAATATTTACTTCTTTTTGCCAGTCATGCATTTTATAGGTATATAACAAGGATTTCTTTGTTTGACACTGATAGGTAAGTGAACTACAAGAGTGAATAGAGGCAATAAAGAAGCAAACATATCATAAAAATGTCACAGAAGCCTCGTGTTATTACGAAAATATCCCCAGCTCAGTAGAATGCCTCTGTCAAGGTGTTAATCGAGTTGGTCTCTAGGCCAGTGTTTTTCAACCTTTCTGTTGGAGCAGATCCTTACGCAAATGTTTATGTTTCTCAAGGAACTCTGTGCGATGATCCAAGTGTCTGTCCTACTTTACGTAATAAACCAGATGGGTAGAAATGTTGCATTTAGGCGATTTCGGTCTGTTTCGGCGGAATCTCTGGTTGCCATTCGCGGAAACCCGGTTGAAAAACTCTGCTCTATGCTGCTTATTTAGGTCGGCCCTATTTGTATATTTGCAAACCTTATTATGTGATATATTCTATTACCAAAGGTACCTATACACTTTATATGTACCTTTGGTGAGCCGTAGATTCACCAGTTACCACTAGTCCTCTGATTTTCATGTGTTTCAATAGGATTTTAATTGTGTTTCTAATTCAATGTCTTTTTCATTTTCAGATCCCGTGTACTCCACCCTTCATAATGGCTACTAAGAAAAGAAAAGCGGACGCCGAGTGTCGCGTTTTCAATTAAGAATGGGGAGTAAAGTACATCTTTGTGCAAACAAAGGACCAGAAAACCAGTGTCGTAATATGCAGCGAAAGTGTTGCCGTTTTGAAAGAATACAATCTTCGGCGTCACTACGAAACAAAACATCCATCAACATATTCACAGTTTTCTGGAAAGCTACGCTCTGAGAAATATGAGTCCATGAAACGTGGTTTAGAAACACAAAGCGATCTCTTCATGAGAAAGTTTGCTGAAAATGAATCTGTCACTCGTACAAGTTATAAAATAGTGCATAAGATGGCAGAACTAGTAAAACCGTTTACTGATGGCAACTTCATCAAAGAGTATATGATGGAAGCAGCAAATGTCTTGTGCCCTGAGAAAGCCGATTTGTTTTTAACTATCAGCCTTTCGGCAAGTTCAGTTGTGCGAAGAACAGTAGAACTTATTACAGATATGCAAGAAAACTGTGAATTTTTTGTGATATTCTTTGGCGCTGGATGAGTCTGATGATTTCTCGAGAACGTCACAACTTCTCGTGTTCATTCGTGGTATCAATTTAGACTTTCAGATAATGGAAGAGTTAGCATCCGTTTGCAGCATGCATGGAACAACAACTGGAAAAGACATTGCCATGGAAGTGCAAACGGTTTTGCAAGACTATAACTTTCGGTCGAATCAGCTTCGAGGTGTTGCAGATGATGGAGAAAAACATATGGCTGGACTGAGGAAAGGTCTGATGGGGCAGATCAGGACTCAGTTGGAAGATGTGAAACTTCCGGGCGCTCTGTTCATACACCGCATCATACATCAATAAGCAATCTGTGGCAAAGACTTAGATATTTCTTGTGTACTGAAACCAGTCGTTTCTGCTGAGAACTTCATTCGGGGACATGCACTCAATTACAGCCTGATCCATGATGTTCTTGAAGAAATTGTTTCTGAATTCTGTGACTTGCCTTATCACATATCTGTGAGGTGGCTCAGCTGCGGTAAAGTCCTGTTTCGTTTTTACAAGCTCTGAAACAAAATATACGTTTTCGTCACTGAAAAATATAGAGATGATCCACAGCTGTCAGATCCTACCTAGCTGTCACAAAGTTGTCATTTTTGGTCGATATCACATCCTGCATGAATAAATTGAATTTGAATCTTCAGGGAAAGACTAACCTCGTCTGCGATCGCTACAGAATCATCAACGGATTTCGGAGAAAGCTACAACTGGAAGAAGAAAACTTTTCTCATTTTCACAGTTTCGAAGAGTTTTACGCTACAATCGCTGAAGATGTCAACCTCGATTTTCCGGGAAAAAATTATCCGTGACTTGAAAAAGCATTTTCTGGAGAGATTTTCATTTCTTGACAAAACTGAGAGTGACATTCTTCTGTTCCAGAATCCGTCCGATTGTAACCTTGATGATGTAACAGCTAAACTACAGTTGGTGCTCGAAGTTTTGCAAGCAAATGACTTGTTGAAAGAGAATCACAGAGAAGGAGCACTTGTTGAATTTTACCACTGCTTATCTAATGTTGAGTTTCCGAAACTGAAGAAATTTGCCGCTGGTATGGCACCAGTGTTTGGAACGAATTATTTATGTGAGCAAACATTCTCAAAAATGAAGTATGTGAAGTCAACACATCGAACGAGATTGATTGATGAAGATTTGAAAGAAATTTTCTTGATCGGATGCAGCAATTCCAAATTAAACATTGATGATATCTTGAAAGTCAAATATCAGTTTCACAAATCTCACTAACTTTTTTTTTTTTTTTGCTGCTTAGTTTGTGACATTCGGATATGTGCACACAAGGTCTGATGCAACTATCTTTTAGCCAACGTCGTTTTCTTTGATAAATTTTTTTTTAGTAAATAAATATGTTGGTTGTCTTTGTTTTTTTTTTTTTTTTTTTTTTTTGTGAATTGCACGCCACTCACCCATGATTAACTTAGTTTTTCGTCATTTTTACCAAAGCTTTCGTTCTGGCTTGCAAGTGTTGTTACAATTAGTTGCATATCCTTTAAAGGACGATTGCCGTCAACACCAGCATTTTTTGCTGTTGTTGATGTCCTGGCAAGTTTACGTTCAGTAGCTTGCCATTGCTTTCTGAACGACCGGCACCAATACCGTAATGTTAAAAAAAAACAGCACAAAGCGGTCTGCTGCCAGATCGCGCGCAGCTGTGTTTCAAACGCGGGTGTACGGGATTACGAACCACTTTGATAAGACCTTCGCCACAGAGACCGCCGTAAGTAGAATACAGAATATACAGAATGAGTATCCGGCCCGCGCTCGTCATTTTATCAGTTATCCGGCCCGCTGTGAAAACAGTTTGGTAATCCCTGATGTAGGGTGTTTGTAAAGTCTCACTACACTTTTTATGTAGAATAAATTTGAAGAATGAAGTACATGATGTCAAAACAAAATATGCTCCGCAGTCCATCGTGAAGCAATATGCAGCGAATGGCTGTCGTCTGCTGGAGTAATTCTTTGCACCCCAAACAGAATGGTGCTATCAACGGAAGAAAGAATATTTTCAAATTTGTTCTGAATACAAAGTGTAGTGAGACTTTACAAACACCCGGTATATGTGTTAGAAAACATGCCTGCTTGTTCAAAGGGAGACAAAGCAGCATATGAATAATACATACGAGGTATTGGTGAAAAGTCATTCATCTACATTAGATTTTGTAATCACAAAGTAATACACATTTCCTACAACACTGGTGCACTGCATTCGAGTCACGTCATATTTAATTATATAATGTGTTTGATTTTTAGTTTCTGGTTTTGTGCTTTTATACGAAACAAAGTCGACAGAAACTTAATCGCAACATCGTATGTATTAATATTGTCTGTTTTACCGCAATGACTGATGTTTGTAGAACGCGTCGCCTGGTTCTGCTCACTTTCATACTACATGAAGAAATTGAAACGTGATGACATAGTTCCATTATGGTGGGCAAACAACACACTTAATCCGGGCATACTGGCGAGAACTCCAAAGGGTGAGTGCAGGACGTTGGGTGCTGAGCGAATCCGTAGAAAATTTGCTGAGATTTTTCTGCTGTCTCGTAGAATACAACGTTTAAATCCTCTACAGGCGTGAAAACTACCTCAAAGCAGAGCACGGAGTCAAAGGTCCTGCGTCTAACTGATCGTAGTGGCCTCCTCACGAAGAGAAGGAAAGATAGCTCAAACTAGCGTCCTGACTACAACGCTTACAACTTCGATTGGCTATCGCAGTCGTTACAGTTACTAGCGTATCTCACTTGCATCATAAAATGCAACTGTTATTGTTTTTCAATGTTCCTGCTTCAATGTGTAACTGTTCTGGTCACGTACAAAGCTATCTCCCTAGCTTCAACGCGACTGAATCCTTGAGGCTTCGTATTCCCGAAAATGACCCACTGAATCCGGCCCAGAGATACCAGTAGTCAGTGGTTAACTGGTTACTTGAGTTCTCTCTCAATATTCGTGCATCCAATGTTCAAATGTTAGGCTTGTGGCATTTTGGATGTGAGCTGTTAAGTTGCTCAAGGTCAATTAGGCATTCTGACAGCAGGAGTAGAGGAGGTGGCACAGTCTATCTATAATGATAAATTTATATCTACCAAGACCTTCCAGTTTTCCCCACAACATTAAAATCTGTTTTAACAGATGTTGACCAGGCTCAGTTGGATTTTTTTTTAAAATTCGCATATCCTTTACAGGACATCGCTGTCAACAGCAGCATCTTTCAGCTGTCTGTTGATTTCTTGGCAAGATTACGCTCAGTAGTTTGCCATTGCTTTCTGAGCGGTCGGCTCAGTTATCCCGCAAGTCACCAGCGGGGGTCGAACCGCCTCCAGCTCTCGCCCGCTACGAGACTCTGCTTGATAAACGGGATTACGGAGAAAGTGTTGTAACCCCTCGGCCAGAGAGACCGGCTCTCAGTTGGATAGGTACTTAAAATTAAGTTCTGAAAGCTTAGCACAGGCCTACAGGTTTTTAACATCTATATGCTGAAAGCAGCCATCATCATAATAACCAGTCTCTCTACTAAGGAATTTTTTAAAAATTATTTTATTTCGCATATCCTTTACAGGACATCGCTGTTAACATCAGCATCTTTCAGCTGATAGTTGATTTCTTGGTAGGTTTACGCTCAGTAGCTTGCCATTGCTTTCTGAGCGACCGGCTCACATACCCCTAAGTTACCAGAACCGCGAGAACCGCTACCGATTCTCGCGCAGGTTACGTTCCTAACGGAGAAAGACGTTAACCCCCTAGGCACTAAGGAATTACAAGGGGGGATATTCCTCTCCTTCCCCTGCTTATTCATAGATATTGTACAAGCAACAGTAACTTGACATGTAGGTGTTGGGTGAAGAAAATGCATAACACAGTTGGTAGAAATATAACAAAGCATATAATAAATTCAGTTCCATACAGGTTGAATAGAGAGAAATTTACACCAACATAAGCCACACCAATTATGGGACAATTTTGGTACAATCATCGGGGAACAGACTATATGATAAAATGTCACTTTATAAGTTAAACCTCAAAGCCAGGAGATCAGTTTCCTGTTGGCACAATAAACCACGCAGCTTGAAAATGTAGTGTCACAAAAGGTCACAATCTATGGAGGGTAACAGGGTGGTTTTCCAGCCCAGTGAATCGCTGTCATTCATCATATGGAATCATCATCGTCATCATCATCATCATCATCATCATCATCACCATCATGCACCATGCCGATAGGCATGGCGGTCATGTTTCGCCATCTCATTCGATCACCAGAGTCGTGGATCAGCTCATTGTTCCTGTCTCGACCATGCAACCTGGCCAAGCCGTCCAGGCATTCACTTCTCTGCTTTCCCCTAGTTCTCTTATCCTCGATCTTGCCAGTTGTCACCAAGTTCTCCAATTTATTTCTTCTCATAACGTGACTAAAATGTTGATTGTCTACGTCTAATTTCTCTACTCAGTTTACGATTTTCATTTGTTTCTTGTAGGACCGGCCATTGGTTTTTCTGTCTATCCGTGGTATTCTTTGTATTTTCTTCAGAAACCTCATTTCCACAGCCATCAGACGTTTTTCTGCTCGTATGGAATCACGTAAAACAAAAACACAATGTTCTCTCCTGTAAATCACACACACACGCACGCACACACACACACACACACACACAAGTGCGCATACACACGCACACGCACGCACACACACACACACACACACACA
This sequence comes from Cepaea hortensis, assembly GCA_963921405.1. Taxonomy (NCBI): domain Eukaryota; kingdom Metazoa; phylum Mollusca; class Gastropoda; order Stylommatophora; family Helicidae; genus Cepaea; species Cepaea hortensis. Next base: position 55,555,282 of record OY992895.1, on the reverse strand, counting down.
CACTGAGGCCATCAAGGGTAGGTGGTAATAATTTCGAGCAATCCTCATCATGTGACACACCTGTTGTGACTGGATGTCTTGTTTGCCCTATAGATATAGGGTGCTGATGATCATTACTGATGGCCTTGAGTTTCAGATAAGTAATTTATGTTGACACACTTTAGTTTAAGACCTGAGCTTCTTGATGGTTATGTACCTAGGATGTTGATCACCACAAATGAAACCTCACTGAGGTTTCAAGTGCTTATTACATACTGAAAATCTGTAGGTAAAGGTCTGAAATTCTGATGGATTTTCATACCGGATCATTTAAAAGAATGCAAACAAAATTCAAGCATGAGTTTGTGGTCACTTATGATATTCTATAATATTCCAAAGGAATCTAGGACATTACAGCGGTTGTAGGTATGGTATATTTTCCCCCGGTACACGTATCCTGATGAACTGGCAGTACAAGCTAGAGATATCTTGATAACTGCAGCCAAAGATTTCATTCCGGCCAAGAAAAAGCAACTTAAGCCATGGATTACAACAGACACGTTAGAATTAATAAAACAACGAAGGGAGCTGAAACAGAAAGGAGATGAATCCGATAGCAGGATGAAGTGTAAATCTTTAACTCGAGAAATAAGAAAGAACACAAGAAAGGACAAAAATCAATATATACAAGATTGCTGTACCAGAATAGAGCAATATCATAAGGCTGGAAGAGATTTTGAAATGTTCAAAGAAATGAAGTTATTGACAAGAAATGTTCAACCTCAATTGAATGTTATCTGTGACAAGATGGGAAATACCTTAACAGAATCTAGACAAATTCTAGAAAGATGGCAGGAGTACTGCAGTGGAATGTATGATATGAGTGACAGTGAGGATATGAATGAGATACATGAGCCAATGACAGCAGAGACAGAACCTGAACCCTCATTAGATGAAATTGCTTGGGCTATAAGGAACCTGAAGAATGGTAAATCACCTGGATGTGATGAGATACCAGCTGAACTAATTAAAGCAGGAGGAGAAGAAAGCATACACATATATCATGCATTATGTACAAAGATTTGAAAATATGGTATATGGCCAAAAGATTGGAAGAGAACTATCTTCATTCCAATACCAAAAAAGGGCAACCTGAAATTATGCACCAACTATAGAACTGTTGCCCTGATCAGTCATGCAAGTAAAATTCTACTAAAAGTCATAATGCGAAGACTTAGTAAGAAAATGGAAGAAGAGATTAACGTGGTTCAAGCTGGATTTAGACAAGGAAGAGGAACAAGAGATCACATATTCAACATGCGTTTAATAATAGAGAAGTGCAGAGAATTTAATGTAAACCTATTCTCATGTTTTGTGGATTATTCAAAAGCATTTGACTGTGTACAGCATCAGAAACTTTGGGAAATCATGAGGAATATGGGCTTTCCATCACATGTAGTACATCTCATAAAAATGCTATATCTAGACCAACAAGCAGCAGTTAGAATAGATGACGAGTGTAACAGAAGTAGGGTATTAGAGTTTGGTGGGAAAAGACTACAGCACGATTGAGCATCGGGGGAGAATGGGAAGAGAGATGCTCAAGTCGTGACATAGTTAGTTGTCAGGGGGCAGTCAAGATCAGGGCCTGGGACTGGAAGGACGCCATGTTTGTAGAAGTTGTCATACCATGGAAATAAACCTTATTTTATATGAAACCAACAGTCTTTCTTAGTCCTTCACACTGTTATACTACGAATTTTGGTGCCGTGACCAGGATTCGAACCTGGTACAACGCGAAGTCTCAAAATGCTGTCTACTGAGTAACAACACGAAGTCTCAAAATGCTGTCTACTGAGTAACAACGCGGAGTCTCAAAATGCTGTCTACTGAATAAGATCGTGGAGTCTAAAAACGATGTCTACTATATAATACATCGAAGTAGCTCAAGATCCTTGGTCCGTTTGTGTCGATCGCCAGAAACAGAATTTCGGCACGGTTCTAAACAAGTATTGAACATAACAAAGCGCAGTTGGAAAAATGGCCAATAAGTTAACTGTGAAAAGTACAGCAACCAAAAGCCCGGCCAGGGGTGGTTGTCTGTAAGTCTTTTTCAAGACTTGATATTAAAATTTAATTGGCGTCAAGAAAAGGTTGAAGACCAACTTGCCATAACAGGTTGCAGCGCCTGCGATTGTCATCAAACCGGCGAGCATCAACTGTAAACACCATCCTAACGACTCCTCTTGTCCATTACTCTGGCAAACGTGTCAGGAGTATGCTGAAGCTCAAGTCAGTAAATCGATATCTCGAGCGAGCAGGAGTGTGCTGAAAGTCGGCCCAGTTTAGTCGTTGTCTTGAGCGAGCAGGAGTTTTGCTGAAGGTCAGGCCAGGTTAACCGTTGTCTCGAGCGAGCGGGAGTTTTGCTGAAGGTCAGTCCAGTCTGCTCGTTGTTTAAGGTGAGCAAGAACTTTTCAATAGCACAATCAAGTTCAGCCTCGCCTCAAAGCAAATTTGCAGAAGTCAATAATAAACTTTAAGACTTATTCAAAGTTTTTCCAGAATACTGATCAATTCAAAATAAATACCTCATTACTTCATGGATTGGCCAATGTTTTGTTGACGTGTCAGACTATCTCAGGGCTCTACTACAAATGAGAGCCGCTCGCTAATCCTTTTGGGCTCTGTTACGTATGAGTCGTTCTCAAGACGTCGATTTGATGTACTCCATCTCAGAAGGGACCCAACCAAGGGTTGAAGTACTGTACTGAGGCATCCCAAGAAGAGAACCTACCTTAGAAGAAGGAACGAACTACCTGAAGTGCGCGATTGCTTTCAACTAATACAGCGTTGAATTTAACCTGACGGGGAACCTAGGAGAATACATCTTGTGTGGATCGGGAAACAAGAGTAGGGTAAATTGTAAACCTATTAACTGGTCGAACTGTTCTTACGGTATAAGTGATTTGTATTTCTTAAATTAGTAAGTTACAAATGTGAAGTTGTTTGCTTGGTCTGTATAATAATATTTCAGCATAGCAGACCCATCACAGCACAGTGGAGAATCAGGCATAATTTCGGCTGAGTTCAGGACTTCGAGTTTTTTCTCCAGGTACCAAAGAAAATGTAGAAGAAGAAGTAGAAATATTGTTTCAGGTTGATAGAAATTTCAAAGGAAGTTAATATGAATTACTTGTATGTGGAATTACAACGTGTTAGTACATGGTTGGGGGAATTAAAGGTGTCAATTACTGAAGTAGAGAATTTTGTGGAAGCGTTGAAGAACAGAACGACTAGACAAGACCCTTATAGAATTATGGTAGACTGTAATGGAGTAGGAAAGAATAACAGGAGACAGCCATTGCTTAATAAAGACAGAAGACAATATGATTATGACGAACCAAGGCCTGATGTATATAGAGTAAAAGACGGTGAGAAGAACAGACGTAATAGTGAAAGGTCGGACTGGTGTAGCGGTTATAAATACAAAAATGGGAGTGAGAGAAACCTTTCAAGAAAATCATGGGACTGGCCCTCTCACAGTGCAACCGCTAGAAAAAGACGTAACGACTGGTTTGAAAAGAGACAGAGACAATATTTGAAGTCAGGACCGAAGGACAGAGTAGAACCCAAAGATAAGAGTTCAACGACTCCTAAAGTACTTGCAGATATTAGGATTGAACAGGAAAAGAAGACGACGATATTAGTAAAGAAAATAAACCGAGATACACAGACGCAGGCAGGTAATACGATAGAAAATAGTACGCAGACTCAGGTAGATACAGTAGAGAAAAAGGTCCAGGTACAACCAGCCAGCAAGATAACAAAGGGAAGTCAAACTGACTTAATAGAGACTCCGTCAAAATTAACTTACTTAACTAAGGGAGACACGGTTGAAGTTAAGAAAGATAGACAGACGAGAACCAAGGACGAAAGGAAGCCAAAGAGGAAAAGTATTGAAGAAAGAAATAGTAGTATAATAGTTAATAGAGGTACTGCCATGTCAAGTTCCTCAGGTATAGACATGAAACTAATTCCCAAATGGTGTAGGAATATTAGCTGTCAGAGTTCAGGTTACGGAGAAGATATTCCTACCGCCGCATATTATAGTGATGCTGAAACAAATATTAATACTGATGATTCGGAGAATGAGAGAATTGCACTACGTACAGATCCTGAATCGAAGCGTGATGTTCCCTCATACGGTGTAGTTGAAGGTAGACAGACGGACAGAGTTTTGGTTAGTGACTCTTTAAAACTAGATACCAGTTTGTATGACAAGAAAGTAGGGAAGGATAAGAGACGAATACCAAGAAAGAGAAAGAAAGTCAAACGTTCTAAAGCTGATTATGGGAATAGGGTCGAAGTGTCTGCAGTAAATTATTATGAATCGGATGAAGGAACTATTATCAGTGTGTCATCGGAAGACGAAATGGGAAGGTGCAAACGCTACGTAAGATATACAGGAAACAGTGAACAGACCGACGCAAATAAAGGAAATAGAAAGAAATCATTTAAGAAGAAGAATAATAGTAGACAGATAGCGGGAATTTACTCAACGACAGAAAGTGATTTAAGAAAAATAGAAGACCTTATGACCTTAAGACCTGAGTACTTTAACAACAGGTTAACAACAGATAGAGAAGATGACATAATTAGAGAAAGACGGACTAATGTATTGAGAGACAATGAAATATTTAACAGATACACTCTATGACTGTTAAAAATTCTTCGGGTGACGAAGGACATATGGAATAGTTTTGGCTGAGGAGAAGAATTGCGGTTTGAGCATATAGATATATGAGCTGTCTAAAATAGACAGATGAATTTTTTGTGTAGCATCACATGATACAAGGTAGGCAATAGTGTTGTTGAGGATAGAGAGTTACGACAAATGATATTCTACGTGGATACGTAATACAGGATGTCTTGTGTTTGGTCGTGATGTAGAGAGAGTAAACAAGGTAGAAATTAAAATAGTCCTTTGTCCGGAGTGGATAGTTGCGAGGGTTAATCACGTTGAGTGATGTATAACTGGAGTGATTAAAGTAGAGTAGGTTCAACACATAAAGAGAGAGAGAGAAAATAAGTGTGTATGTTCGTACTAGAAATGGTTCGACTCAGAGCTATGACGCGATATCTGAGATAGTTTTGCTTGTTGGTTTGAGAAGAAAGTATAGTATTGTTGACAGGTGAACCGAGAGTGTCTGGTGAGGAGATATAGATTGAGGAGGAATTGAGTATCCTGTGTGTAAAATAGCCAGTTGAACGAGAGAATATTAAGAGTAAAAAAACTGTAGAGGTTGATGCTTGAAGAATACAAGTTACGTCGTGTTTGTGGAGAAAGAAGAGCTGATTAAGTCTGAGAAAGTTGTTGTGTGGAGAAGTATAGAATGATAGCTACGAGGTTAGTGGTTCAGCGGAATGAGGTTTGTTTTAAAGAGATAGTAGATGGTGCTGTGAAAGCGATATAACTTGCGAGAGATAATGTATAGGGTTTGACCTTCGTAAAGGAGTGAATGATTGAGAAAAGTAGAAATAAGAAAGCAGTGAATTGTGAAAGTCCTGTGGAGTAATTCGTCTGGGTATGCGTTGTTCATACGTGAGTATAACTGTAGACAAACAGATGTTCGCCGCAATGAGTGAAGTAGGATTGAGCTGTGGTGACGTCGCCTAAGTGAAATACATAGATAAAATGTAAGAGTGGCGCTGATATATCTTGTGTCAATGTGTGTAGAGGAGGTCGATACGCTTGGATTGTGGTGAGTGATTGCTGGAATGTTGAATTGGCGACTAAGTTGTTCTTTTTAAAAATAAGGGTATGGACACGTTAGCATTGTCGCGATGCGAGAATAGTCGTGAGATGAGAACGAGGTTGTGTATCACTGTCCGTGTGAATATGCGAAGAGTGGTAAGTGACGTTGATAAAACGTGGAACGTAGAGTGTGCGAAAATTGAGAGATAGAAAGAACGTGATTAGAGAATTGTGATGTTTTCTCGTTAGAATATCTGATCTTGGATGGAAATTATGGAAGTTGTATAACAGGTTGACGGAAAGAGAGTTAACATTCTGAATGACGTTTCATAAAACATGTTTAGTATTCTTGACAGGGACATATCGAAGCAGGAATGCCTAATACTGAGAAATGAGGAAAGGGAAATCCGTTGTCAGTTATATGTGGCGGGGGTTGATGTTCTGAAAGAATCCCGATAAATTGGAAGAGGAGTGAAAGATACGGAGGTAAACAAGATTAAATAAATGAATGTTAGAAAAGGTGTTCCGATAAGTGTGACTAGTTTGACTGTCTTCACGATGTGAGAAGGATAGGAGAGACTTGAGGATAGCTTAGAGTAATGGTGGTGAGATATAGAAAGTACTGATACAGGAGAAGGAAATGTTAGTTGCGTCGGTTAGACGAGAGACTTAAAAGTAGAATTAGCGTGGGTGAGGTCTATAGTAAATAGACAAAACTTTTGCTAGTAGTAGTAGAGTGGAGATACCGTAGATAACGGTAATAATGATTAACAAGTTGTAGTGATGCTTGGTACAAATCCAAGGGAAACAATTAGTGTGACGAGCCACAGGTTCTATTAGTAGATAGATGACTGCTGGTACATTGAGATGACATTGAGATAATCGCCACATTAGTAATAGATAAAGGGAGTTGACATGTAGTCAACTTGCTTAAGATGATATTTGTGATGTGTTAAGAAGTTAGTTTTGTAAAAGGTAGAAAATTGTGAGGGGAGAGAATCAATGATAGAACGGTCATTGTTGATTAATGATTTTTTTTTTGCAGAGAGAACAGATATTGTTCTAAGTTAAGAAATTGGTCTGTAGTTAACAGATATACATACTTGGCGGTGAAGTGTTTGGTTTTCTCGGTTATAGAAATAGTGGAATGAATAGCTCATATAGGAGGCCAATGTTGATGGGCCACTGTACGTAGTAATTTTAAGGGGGTTATGTTTTTTTGAAAACCTTCTCTTTAGCGAGAAGACAATTGTTTTATTGCCTCATGTATAATGTTTTTTTTTTTGCTTGATTTGGTCCCGTAAAATGATTGTTATTATTTTAGAATAGGGTTATTGTGTTCTTAGACTTTTGTGTATAAACTATTGGTCCGTAAAAGAGACCAATAGTAGTAGGTAACAATAGATTAGGATGTATGTTGTATTATTTTAATATATGTTTTTCTTTGAATGAGTTCATATCTTTAATTGAGATGAGGGGAAACATAAATGATGTTATAAAAATTTGGGGGGGGGGGGGGTATGATATCCTGTTGTGATTTTATTTCGCTGTTTTGTATGTTAAATAGTAGTTAATTAAGTTATGTTTAGTTCACATAGTTTTGTCTAGAATAAAGACAATATATAGGGTTTAATTGGGACCCTTCGTTCAGAAAAGAGTTAATAAAACTACTGAGAGCTAATAGAGAGACACATTCTCTTTGTGAAGAATAAGTTCATGGGTATTTTGTTGCTGTAATAATCAGCATAATGAGCTTGATATGGTTATAAAGTAGTGGAAACATATACCGGGGATGGTTATGGGAAAGTTTAGAGTTACACTAAAGTCAGCATTGGGTAAAAATATATGGGATTGGAAGACATATGGGAGAAGAAAAGATTAATGAATATAGCAGTGGGGTAAATATGAGAAAAGTTTTGAACGTAGTTTCCGTGGGGTTAAAAGAGCCATGATATACACGAGATTGTTGGGTTATAGAAAAATAAGAAAATTATCCCAGACAAAGAGTAAACATGAATTGAATCCATGTTTAAATCTGAAGACTGATTAGACACTGTGGATAGCAGTAAAATAGTAAGAATTGAACATCGTCACTGGGGAGACAAAATGATAGGAGGTTTTGTGGGTCCGTAATATATGGACTGAGATAAAGTTGATTGCAAGCAATCACAGGCAGGAGTTGGGGGTAGTATATTGTTGCTGTTGATGACGGCATAACTGGAGGTTTGAGTAGATGTACCCATAATAAATGGACAGTAAGGGGTCGCTGAAATTGTCGGCGAGAGAATTCTGAGTGAGGTATAGAAGAAGATTAGTTATGTGAGGGGATGTGTATAATGTTGGAGGAGGTCTTAAGGAATAATAGACCTTTTTAATTGTGTCCTCGGGATATGTTTTGTGGTTGACATAAGGTTCAGAGACATAAAAGTAGTCTGTAATATATAGACAATTGGAAGTGAATAATGTTTTTTGATGCTGTAAATAGCAGCGTAAACGTTTACCATAATGAGTGGTACTGTAGGAGATATAATTATTTTAGACTTTATTACATAAAGTCTCAAATGACATAGGAGGGTAAAGGAGTATGGTTTGGTAAAGGGGGTGTGGGATTTAGCTGAGTGTGGTCTTTGTGTGGAAGAGTTCTACTGCTTCTTTTAAATACCGGTGGCCACCGATTCTTTGTCTTTCTATTGTGTGAGAGTGATTACAGGTTGAAAGTAGAGAATTAGTGGGGTTGGTGATGAAAATAGGGAGTTGGTATCAGAAAAGTACAGCGTTTGAAATTTTAAGAGGATTGCTTATGAAGAGAAGAAGAAGTATTTAAGAAGACGTGTTATGAGGTGTTGTATAAAGTTGAGATATAAATGTTATTAATGATATGTAAATATGTTATGTTTTTGAAGGGTCAGAAACGAAGAAGAAGTGGGTTGATATATAGCAGGGGAAAGAGTTAAAAAATAGAATATTTATTTAAGTTGGAGTTGGTTTGGGGAAGATTAGAGGAACTGTGAGAGGTAAGGAAAAAGAGGGAATAGAGTAAGGGGATTAGGAGTAAAGATTTTTTCCTTTACAAGAAAAATTCTTTAATAAACATGGGGAGGTGTAACAGAAGTAGGGTATTAGAGTTTGGTGGGAAAAGACTACAGCACGATTGAGCATCGGGGGAGAATGGGAAGAGAGATGCTCAAGTCGTGACGTAGTTAGTTGTCAGGGGGCAGTCAAGATCAGGGCCTGGGACTGGAAGGACGCCATGTTTGTAGAAGTTGTCATACCATGGAAATAAACCTTATTTTATATGAAACCAACAGTCTTTCTTAGTCCTTCACACTGTTATACTACACATCAGATTGGTTTGACATCAAGCAAGGAGTCCGTCAGGGCTGCGTGCTGTCACCCTATTTGTTTAACCTGTACGCCGAAAATATAATGAGAAATGTAAGAAATGATATAAACAGGGAGCCATATGATGCCCTAAATATCGGCGGTCATGACATACCGGAGATTCGATATGCTGATGATACAGCATTACTATCCACAACACAGAATGGCATAGAAAACCTAATAGCCTCAACACAATTGAATAGTGAAAATCACAACTTATATCTTAACATAGCAAAAACAAAGATAATGCATACAGATAAAACTACTATGGAGAAAGAAATATACATTAATGGGAGAAAATTGGAGGTGGTGGAAAATTTTGAATATCTTGGGTCATTGATTACCAATAATGGTGACACAATGAAAGAAATTAAACTGCGACTATCCATTGCTCTTCAAAGACTAAAACAGATGAATAAATTATGGAGTGGGACAGACAGAACTACAAAAATTAGATTTTTAAGAGCATGCATCTTTCCCATTGCAACATACGCCTGTGAGACACGGACACTTACTAAACAAGCTGAACAGCGCATACATGCCTTTGAATATAAATGTTATAGACGAGTTCTAAGAATATCTTGGGTAAAGAAAAGAACAAATGCATCCATGCTTCAAGAGTTGAATATTGAGGAGGGATGGCTATTAAAGACGATAAAACAAAGAAAATTGAAGTATTTTGGTCACTTGAAACGTCACGACAGTTTGGAGAGAACAATAATGGAAGGGTATATGCCTGGGAAGAGAGGAAGAGGAAGGCCAAAGAGAAGATGGGTGCAGGATGTGGCGGATGATCTCCAGATGGGTGTATCAGACGCGGGACATCTTGCTTGTGATCGAGAAGTTTTCCGGAAGGTTGTTATGGGAGCGAGGTTCAGCAAAGGACATGCTACTGAATGAATGAATGAATGGTACACGTATTCTCTTCGGGTGCCTTGGATGTACCATCTTTCAAGTGGATCCTTCAGTTTTCTTCAGACTTAGAAAACGAGGAATAGCAATGGGTCTGCATATGTCATACACAAGATGAATAGTTTTTTTTTTCCTTTCGGAAGGGATAATAGTTTACCGCCATGTATTTAAATAAAGCACAAATGTACAATACTTATCTTAGCAAGGCAAACTGAGAAGACATATTTAAGATGATATTCACAATATAAGGTGATCAAATACATTCAACATTGTCCCCATCGTCATCATCATCAAGTGCCGTGCCGGCTGGCATAGGCGTTCATGGCTCTCCACAGATCTCGGTCTTTGGTGTTCTGGATCAACTCTGCTGATGATTTTCCTCCATGCCACCGTCTCTATCTGTCCAGCATCATTTCTCTTGGTCTGCCTCTGCCTCTCTTCCCCCTCAATCTTTCCAGTTGTGACGATGTTCTCCAATGCCTCTCTTCTCATCACATGACCAAAGAAAGCTGTTTGTCTCTTTTTTATTGTTGTATATTGTGTTATAGTTTCATTAGCCTCTTTCAGGCAATCGTTGTTAGTTACTCTGGCAGTCCAAGGAATTCGCAACATTCGTGTTTAAAACCACATCACTGTTGCTTCTAAGTTCTTCCTAATTTGTTCATTTACATTCCAAGATTCGCTGCCATACAGCAAAGCTGGTTCTATATATCATTTTAGCACTCTCTTTCTTACATCCATCAGCTTCCCAAATTATACGAAATTAGTGTTACTAAGACACATTAAGGAAGTAGGAGTGCGGTAGTATATACATGTATGTATGAATCTGTGTGGTTGTCTAATATCTTACACTTTGTATATGGTGAGCTAATATCATGCATGCATACTCAAGGTGTAACGTAACATAAGTAATAGAATCTTTAGGAAATCACACAGATGGTGGTCTTTCATTCTTTCGCTTCTATCGTTTGAGTTTATTTCCTTGAAAATAGTTTCGGACTCGATATCCTTATCTCTTTATTCATCGTGACCTCCATAGAGCAAGCTGGTTTGTTACAGTCACAACCAGCTTGGCATTTCCCGTCTTCCCAGGCCACCTATGTTTATTTAATGTTTTTTTTACAGGTTGAGATATCGACTTACAGAACACAAATCAACAGCAAATGTTATGGGTTTCAATGTGAACCAGCTCCAGGAAAGTACAAAGTGAAATCTTATCTCTGGGCCATTAGTCTCTGTTTGTGGAAGAATATTGATTCTGTATCATTGTCGCCCTAGCTTGTGGAACTTGACAACTTCAACGGATCTTTTCTCCAGAACATCTTGGCTACTAATCCCTCCTTTCAGATCAACGCTCCGAAGTTCCGGTCGGCGCATTTTATCATTGCCATCAAGGGAGGTGTTTTTAAGTTGACTCAGTATCTCCGCCTCCTAAATCTGGCAATGTTTCTTATATTTAAAGTTCTGTTGGATGTCCCCAATCTCTTTCCTTCAACATCAAATATCAGAGTTTTCAATATTTTCTCTTAAGAGAGTTAGTCTTTTCGGCTATTAATGTTGACGTGTGGTCCATGGAGTGTACGAGTGTCGACGAATCCATCAGCGAATGATGTATTGCAGGTTTGATTCAAAGCATCAGTAGTGGGCCAACAGTAGACGGTTACATTCTGCGCGTAAGTTAAACCTGGATATTTCGTTACATACGCCTGTGAGACCTGGACACTAACTAAACAAGCTGAACAGCGCATAAATGCCTATGAATATAAATGTTATAGACGAGTTCTAAGAATATCTTGGGTAAAGAAAAGAACAAATGCATCCATACTTCAAGAGCTGAATATTGAAGAAGTTTGACTATTAAAGACGATAAAACAAAGAAAATTGAAATATTTTGCTCACTTGAAATGTCACGAAAGTTTTGAGAGAACAATAATGGAAGGGTATATGCCAGGGAAGAGAGGAAGAGGAAGGCCAAAGAGAAGATGGGTGCAGGATGTGGCGGATGATCTCCAGATGGGTGTATCGGACGCGGGACACCTTGCTTATGATCGAGAGGTTTTCCGGAAGATTGTTATGGGAGCGAGGTTCTGCAAAGGACATGCTACTGAATGAATGAATATTCCGTTACATAAATCAATGTTCCAAACTTGTGCCCGCGTTCGCGAGAAATTGAAAAACAAAGAAATATATGCGTTCCCTAGAAATATATGATAATTTCGTTGTGACTGGAAGAAGTCAGTATTCCTCTATACTTATATGAATCATCGTCTTCTTTTTATAGTCCATGCCTTATGACACTGATGATAATGTCTGTCTACAGCTTTCTGTTTGGTTTACTGACAATAATGTATGATATGATGTTCGTCCATGTCATGAAGTCAGACTGTCCAGCATATTCTCTCTTGGTCTCCTCCTGCCTTCCTTTCCCCCAGATAGTCCCATACTGACCACATACACCAGCTTTCCCCATTTCATGAAATGTCCCAGGAATCCAGTTTTCCTTGTAAGTTAACTTCTGTCAAGATAGTCTTTCTATCCGTCCGCGGTGTTCTCATTATTGTCCTATGAAACTGCATCTCGGCAGCTTCTACAAAATTATTAACAGTGTCTGCTAAATGTCCATGATTCTCTTCTGTGCAAAAGAAATAGCCCAAAATAGCTCTTAAGACCTTTTTTCTTGTCCTCGATTGACCAAAAAAAAAAAAAAAAGATAATTTGCAGAGATTATTCTTCATCTTGTCAAATGCTGCTGTTGTTTTTGTTGCGCTACATTCAATTTCCAAAATATATCTTCCATCTGCTGATAGAAAATCAGCCACATAGTTAAATACATTGACTTGTCACAGACGGGTTCGACTCTCTTTGATCTTGATTTTGCATTTAGGAGGACATTATTTCTTTGTATTTAATATCACTTCTGCTTTTTCTTTTATTTATACTATGTCCTTTGTCTCGAATTTCTATTTCTACTGTGTCTATCATTTCTTGTAACGCCTGTGTAAATTCCTTTGTTTTGACTTTCTTTTGTAGTTATATCTATAATTTCTTGTAATTGCTTTTCATATATTAAGCATGCCGCAGTTTACCTTGTATGTTTGCGTCACCGATCTGATCTTGTTAGTTACTATAAACCCCCTCGGTGATAACACAGTATTCACGAACATCCCCAGATGTTTGTTTTAGTCTCACCATTCTCCTCACACACTGGCCTCTAAGTCATTTGTCAATAAGACATTCTTATTGACATTAGAGTCGCGAACAAAAGACTTTCTGTCAGACTAGCAAAACAAAAGGAGATCCCACAGATTGTTACCAGCAAACAGAAATATTCTCCGTCGCTATGCATAGTAAAATCTATAGATCATTTTCATTTACATAACTGGCAAAGCTGTAAACCAAACATTAGAATGGAAGAGATTGGGTTCAGGTGGAACAGAAGATCTGTAGTTTATTTCTTTACAACGTGGAAGGTATTAAAACAAAGGCACAGTTAAGTGTAGTTACTTATAATTTGTCGATTTATTTTCCCCACATTTACAGGCAACATCCCGAGACATTTGTCGCACTGATACTGTCAGGACATTATAATCAGAGTATGCGATACAGTGTCACACATATACAGGCAACACCCTTGGACATTCGTCGCTCTGATACTGTATGGGCATTATAATCAGAGTATGCGATACAGTGTAACACATGTACAGGCAACACTCTTGGACATTCGTCGCTCTGATACTGTTAGGACATTATAATCAGAGTATGCGATACAGTGTAACACATATACAGGCAACACTCTTGGACATTCGTCGCTCTGATACTGTATGGACATTATAATCAGAGTATGCGATACAGTGTCACACATATACAGGCAACACCCTTGGACATTTCGTCGCTCTGATACTGTATCGACATTATAATCAGAGTATGCGATACAGTGTCACACATATACAGGCAACACCCTTGGACATTTCGTCGCTCTGATACTGTATGGACATTATAATCAGAGTATGCGATACAGTGTCACACATATACAGGCAACACTCTTGGACATTTCGTCGCTCTGATACTGTATGGACATTATAATCAGAGTATGCGACACAGTGTCACACATATACAGGCAACACTCTTGGACATTCATCGCTCTCATACTGTCAGGACATTATAATCAGAGTATGCGATACAGTGTCACACATATACAGGCAACACCCTTGGACATTCATCGCTCTGATACTGTATGGACATTATAATCAGAGTATGCGACACAGTGTCACACATATACAGGCAACACTCTTGGACATTCATCGCTCTGATACTGTATGGACATTATAATCAGAGTATGCGACACAGTGTCACACATATACAGGCAACACTCTTGGACATTCATCGCTCTGATACTGTCAGGACATTATAATCAGAGTATGCGATACAGTGTCACACATGTACAGGCAACACCCTTGGACATTCGTCGCTCTGATACTGTTAGGACATTATAATCAGAGTATGCGATACAGTGTAACACATATACAGGCAACACTCTTGGACATTCGTCGCTCTGATACTGTCAGGACATTATAATCAGAGTATGCGATACAGTGTAACACATATACAGGCAACACTCTTGGACATTTGTCGCACTGATACTGTCAGGACATTATAATCAGAGTATGCGATACAGTGTCACACATGTACAGGCAACACTCTTGGACATTCGTCGCTCTGATACTGTTAGGACATTATAATCAGAGTATGCGATACAGTGTAACACATATACAGGCAACACTCTTGGACATTCGTCGCTCTGATACTGTTAGGACATTATAATCAGAGTATGCGATACAGTGTAACACATATACAGGCAACACTCTTGGACATTTGTCGCACTGATACTGTCAGGACATTATAATCAGAGTATGCGATACAGTGTCACACATATACAGACACTATATGGATGCTGACATGGTGCCTACTCTATCCAGGGTTAGCTATATAGAGCTGACCAGTCGCCTACTTGACATCCGTACACTGCAATCTAGAGAATAATCCTAGACGGAAGACAAACCCAAGCACTACAGATGCAATGCTGAAGTCGGATGTGTCGGCCGAAGTTTACAGACGTCGCAATGTGACTGACAGCGGACTCAGTACAACCATCGCCACATTTATTAGGGAATACAGGTAAATGGAATTATTTCCCTCTTGTTTTTTTCCTTTGAGAATGCGCGCATTTTGAATTGACTTTTCTGATAGTGTACCACGACGTCAGTAATTGTCGCAAGGAACCAGGATGAAGGCAGGGAAGAGGATGAAGTAGAAAACAGATGACGAATGAGGAAGCGGAGGGAGAGAAGGAGGCAAAGGGGCAGTAGAACAGCAGCAACAGAAGAAGCAGCAGTTGACAGAAGAAGAGGAAGAGCTGTGGAGAAGCAAGAACAAAACTGTAAAGAGGAGAAAGAGGATGAAGAAGAAAACAGATGAAGAATGAGTAAAAAGAGAAAAAGGAGGTAGATGAACAGCCTAACGAACAAATGAAGAAGCTAAAGCAGCAGCAGAAGGTGAAGAAGAAGAAGAAGAAGAAGAAGAAGAAGAAGAAGAAGAAGAAGAAGAAGAAGAAGAAGAAGAAGAAGAAGAAGAAGAAGAAGAAGCTAAAGAGAAATATAAATAAAAGAATAATGAAAAATATAAGGAAGAAGACGAAGACTAAGAGGGATGAGACTGGAGGAAGTACGGGAGAGAAGAAAGAAGAAGGAGGAAGAAATAGAAAAGAAAGAGAAAGAAAAAGTGGAGGACGACGAAGAAGACAAGCAACAACAGCTGAAATAAGTGTGGTAAGAAGAAGAAGATGATGAATAATAATGAGAATATTAACAATAATCCCCGCTGCTGGTGGCTTTAAACCTGCCTGCAGCGAGGCTCTGTCGTAATTTGAAGGTGACAGGTTCGAATCCAGGTCAGTAACTATAGCTTTCAAATTTTATGGCGTCTAGTGCGTCCTCTAGTCTCTACTTGCTTATTCTCCTTCTGTGAGCGCCAAACATGATAGTCAATTTAAAATTACCACGATAAACAATTGATATTATTGTGCGAACATGTGTATATTTCAGCTTGAACGATGAATCTAATTATTTTACTCTGTGTTGTGTGACTTCTGCAGTATGTACCTGACGAGATGCAGCGAAATGTAGCCAGGCAGTAAATCGTACAATCTATGGTTTGTGTCTTCGTTATTCACATATTATGTGTGTTTATTTATGTCACTGGCTTTAAGCTAGAACGCTATACTTTATAATACGGAACAAGGCAAAGAGATTATTAGTGCGAACACGATCGACAAGCACACACATTTAGAGCCGTACACTTGGAGTAGACGAGATAACATTTGACAGTCACGCGGGCCAAAAGACAGGTAGTTAGACAGAGAAATAGACACATTAATGTTGATGAACCGTCACAACTGACACACGTAAGCCAAGGGGCATCTTTCAACGCGCACAATTGTCGCTCTGTGACTGACAGTGGATTTATCGATTTCGGTGCATTAGAAACATAAAATGGATTATATCACATTGCAATTTAAGGGATAATTTTTGGGATAAACAGTGCCTGCTATTATGATAGAACACATTATTGCGCGTTACAGCCTAGCAGCACAAATATTCTGATGTCGATCCCCAGCTAAGAAAATTCGACGGTGAATATTATTCAGCCTTATACAACGAGTCAAGATTTCTGCGAATATTGTGAATGTTACCAGGCCCAAATCAAGCGGACAGAAGAAGAGGGAGAACTGGATAGTTCGGAAGGCCACGGAGAAAAGACAATGGAAAACAAAGGAAGAAGATGCGTCTCTATGCCACTGAGAACAAGAGAAGAATGCACTAGGCAAAGAATAAGAAAGCAGACACGAAAAGCAAGTCGAAATATAGGAACGATAGGTTGAGTGCTGATAATAGACGAATCCTTCTGAGGACTAGTTCTTCTCAGGAGTGCAAAGTATAAAGCTTAAAGAAAGATGACGAATAACATTGTACACTATAGAGACATGCACGTAAAATAAATGAACTCAAGACACCAACGATATGAAGAGACCAACCAGAAGGCGCGAGAATAGTCCTCTAACATCACGGAGAAGCCGTAGATGTGAACAGGACTAGACCAACATGGGAGAAAGGGCGACCAGAAGACATACACCATCATTATCAGAGAGAGAGAGAGAGAGAGAGAGAGAGAGAGAGAGAGAGAGAGAGAGAGAGAGAGAGAGAGAGAGAGAGAGAGAGAGAGAGAGAGAGTAATCTAGCAGCGAAATCCAGAAAAACTGGATGATGAAATCAATAAAGCTGATATAATAAGAGCGCTCGCTCTTAAACTTCCGGTGCGTTAATGACGGGGTAGGTGGTTCAACATTTACTCCAGCTTTAAGTTGGATTTAAACATTGACTTCTCGTTCAGAAAGAAATGGCAAACTACCGAATGAAAAATTGCCTAACAAGTCAACATGGGGTTAATCGCAAAGTCCTGCAACGAACACCTGCAACATTAGAAAAATGGGGATGCAGGCCCCAGACACGACCATTAAACATACAGATGTCTGGACGGGCCATGACCATATTTTCTCCAAAACTCAACAGGTCTGCTACGCGTGTAAACGTTATCCGCTCAATAGACAAACAAACAAACAAACAAAATTAACGCGCAATCATCATCATCATGTGCCATACCGATACGAGTAGGCGGTCATGTTTCGCCATCTCACGCGATCACCAGAGTCCTGGATCAACTCAGTGTTCTTGTCTCGATCATACCTCTTGGCCAAGCCATCCAGGTATTTACTTCTCTACCTTCCCCGAGTTCTCCTCACATCAATCTTGCCAGTTGTCACCACGTTTTCCAATTTATTTCTTCTCATAACGCGTCCAAAAAACTGTGATTGTCCAAGTCTTATTTCTCTAACCAGTTTACGGCTTTCATTTGTTTCTTGTAGGACTTGGTCGTTGGTTTTTCTGTCTGTCCATGGTATTCTTTCCATTTTCCTCAGAAACCACATTTCCACAGCCATCAGATGTTTTTTCAGCTTGTCTGCTCATCGTCCACGCTTCACATTCATACGGAAGTACAGGTTCTATATAGCACTTCAACACTCTTTTTCTCGTTGCAAATGATATCTTTTTATTGGCCAGTATGTTTTCCCACTTGAAAAAGTCTACCTTCGCCATGGCGATTATTACTCTAATCTCTTTAAGGCATCTCCTATCAGATGGTATGACTGTTCCGAGATAATTGTACCGATTCACTTGTTTAAGAATATTCCCATTTTCGCGCAATGGGCATATGTTCATGAACCAGTAGGCACTCGAAGTTTTATGTCAAATATCACACAGTTTGCCTTCCACTTTCCTCTATCTCACTTTCTAAACATTTTTCCGATTATCACATGTTTCAGGTTTTGTTTTCTCAAAATCTGGCCAACAAAGTATGCTTGCCTCTTTCTGATGTTTGTGATAAGTTGTGCATGCGACTTAGCCTTCTTCAAAAGGTCCAGACTGCTCACTGCTCCAAGGATTTTTAAGCATGTTTCTATAAAACCACATCTCCAAAAAAAAAAACAAAAAAAAACACACACACACACCAAAAAAAACCACACACACACACACATGCACGCACGCACGCGCGCGCACACACACACACACACACACACATGTATATATATAGTTACAGACAAATAGACAGATAAAGACAGATATAGGCATATATAACCAGACAGATAAAGACAGACAGACAGATAAAGACAGAGATAGGTAGATGCAACCAGACAGATAAAGATAGACAGTTAAAGACAGACAGGCAGATAGAGACTGACAAACAGACAGATAAAGACAGACAGATAAATAAAGACAGAGATAGGCAGATAAAGACAGACAAACGGAAGGACGGAGGCCACAGACAGACAGACAGACAGACAGACAGACAGACAGACAGACGGACGGACGGACGGAGAAATGGTTAGCTGGATAGACGGACGGACGGACGGAAGGTTCGGACGGATAGACAAACAGACAGACGAGCGGGCGGATAGACAGAAGCTCACGTGTGACTATAATAACGTGGTGTGTTCAAGCATCAAACATGGGCTGTCATGGCTTTCTATTTACAGGCGCGACAAACATGCCTGGAAATTAATCCCCGATGATTGATGTTTCCACATTAAAATTCCGCTGGCAAGCTGATAAAAAATGTTTCTCTCCACATACAGAAAGCATGTCCCTGTGTTTTTCCCGTGAAAACGAAGCAGTAGAAAGAATGTCCCTGAGTTTCCCCCTTGAAACCGAAGAAGCCACATATAAAAATACACGCAACGTCCGCTTCAATGCCAAGAAAAAAATTTCAGCAACTCAAACAATCAAATATTGTTGCCAGCTTGGTGCACGTCAAGAAATTCAATTTGGCTCATCATCATTTGGCATGTCTTTTTATCAGAACATCATTAGAACGTGCAGGAAAGATTCATGGCCAGTTCTTATGTCTTACGAGTGTTGTCTTTAATGTCCATTAAATATCGTCACATTCAATAATCCCAGTCTCTACTTCTACGAGTCATGTATTTAATTTTACCACTGGTCTTTCTAAACCATGGAATCGCTTAATATTGCCAAAGTATTTTAGTTTCAGCTGACAAAATTGAGGGGAACAGAACAAGAAGAAGGCAGAGAAGTAAATATCTAGATGGCTTGGCTGCATGGCATGGCCGAGACAAGAACACAGAGCTGATCCATGACTATGACGATCGTGTGGGATGCGAATCATGACCGAACACGCTGATCGACACGGCACATGATGGTGATGATTTCAGTTTCCGAAACTTGATGCTGATTGTGTGTCAGTTCTCGTCTATGTTCAAGTGTTGCAGAATGTTAGTATCTGTCTTCTCTTTCTTCCACGAGATCCTAAGACATGTTCCTTAACATTAAGTTCAAAATGCTCAATTTTCATCTTAATGATTGTAAATTTGTCAATGATTCACTTCCAATTGTTGGCACTCTAAGCATGCATGTTCTCGACAAGTCTGCTATTATTTGTTTCATGATGGTGTGCCGTCCTCTCTTACGGATTTTTACCCTTTTTCGTATTAGTACATGAATTAAATTAAATGGAATATAGCACAAACATTAACAAGAGCAGAGAACAAGCAATAACTTCATTTGGAGAATCGGAAGAAAACAAAAACATCACTTGGGCTAAATTCCTGCCCGACAAAGGAATTCTTACCTTTAAGGCAAAGACTACATTCTGACATATGGACATGAATAGTTGTGAATTAATAAATAAGCAAGACATTGTCATGAAGCCAGAGAAATGTAGTTGTGGAGAAAGATGCTGAAAATAACATCGATATCCGTCATGTGTCCACATATCTGAGCATAGGCTAAGAAACACAGGGGATTCTCGATTAGCGACTGAAAGAAACAACTTATCTGTTTGAGAAGAGACCTGCTGGAGAATATTGTAACAATATTTATGGACGATGGAAACAGAGATTAAGAAACGCAGACAGAAGGACATAGAGACAGGCAGACGGATAGGGGGATAGACAGACAGACGAACGAATGGAAGGATAAACAGACAGACAGGGAGATGGACGGACGGAAGGACAGACAGACAGACAGGGAGACGGACGGACGGACGGACAGACAGACTGACGGACAGACAGACTGACGGGCGAGCGGACGGGTGGGTGATTGGACGGAGCGACGGAGGGATCGACGCACGAACGGATAGTCAGACCGACGGACAGAGAGAAATACGTACATACGGACGGAAAGATGTACGGACGGATCGACTGACGGACGGCGGATAGACAGAAAAACTGACGGAATGAAGGTTGTATTCTACCTGTGCCACTATCTCTCAGTATACATATGTTTTCCTAGTTTCATACATTTGCCCGTTATGTGTTGTTAGCCTCATGGTTAAGCACGGGCTTGGCATTTGTTACAATCAGTGATATAATTCATGAACAGGATACTTGAATATCTTTATTACTCTGCTTATCCGTCCATGTTGTCTTCAGCATTCTTCTATAAAACTACATCTCCGCAGCTTCCACATAATGCCTATCTAGACTGCTAATTGTTAATGATTCGCTTCTGCACATCAGGATTGGTTCGATATAACTCTTAAGAACTCCTTTCATAAACTTGTTTGACAAAGATACATTAACAAAAAAAAAAAACAAATTTAGTTCTATGTCCTTCACAGGACGTAGCAGTAAACCCCAACATTTTGGCTGTTCGTGATTCCTGAGCAAGTTTTACGTTCAGTAGTTTGCCATTGCTTTCTGAACGAACCTATACCTTTTTCTAAAAAAATCAGCACCGCTGTGTTACGAACCCGGGTGTATGGGATTACGAATCGCGTCCGTAACACCTTCGCTACGGAGAGAAAGATATATTGCAGTGTATATTCTGCATCTGATGAATAGCTGCCTTTTCTGAGGCTAATCTACATGTCAACACATAAGCAGCAAACAACATCTTGCCGGCATATTTGGCTGGATGTCTAAATAAGCATACTGCAGAGTTTTATTGCATATGAAGTGAATAAACGACAATACTTTGACTGAAATACTAAATACATAGTCACTGATATTGTTCCAATGTGGTGTAGGCTATCCCACCAGTCATCTCAGATTCAAAATGAAGTCCTATTGTTTGCATAACAACGGCTGAAATCGCACGATAATGCCTCGATATATTTGTGCAATCGATCATTGTTAGTCGCATACTGTCAACATGCGTTTTCTGTATTAACTGTATGATTGATTGCTAATAAAGAAATGTTCCTTTATGAACGACTTCGACGTTTTATGATCTGTCGATGGCACAGATATTCCTGAAGATTAATTAACTCTCTTTTCCATCCACACTTGTATATGTGCAGTTACTTGATATGCTAAATAAATGTCTTTTCGTTCTGCCTATGTGAGTTGCTTGGCACTGACATTGATACATACAGTTTGATTTGGTGTCCGGAGACAAAGCTTCATTCACAGATGAAGTAGGTATTGATGTGGTTTGATATGAACATTGGTTCATTAGCAAATTTGTTTTTCTTTTTATAGCTATTTAGATCAATTGTGTATTCGTTTCACTACATCATCTCCTCGAAAGGTTAGCTGAAGAAACATTTGAAGTTTGAGAACCTTTTATTCTGTGGAGGTAGGTGTAGGTGTCTGGCAGTGAAGCTTGATGAAGCCGGTTGGGTACCTATTAGATTTAAGTCTGGCGAAGCGTGTTTATTTCTTTCTTTAGTTTTTCATCGGAGTAAATCATTTTGGCTCGATTAAATAGAGCCCGTAACAAGTGATGCTTATAATGCATGGGCACAAAGCTATCGACATTCAGATACTGGTTTGTCCACGTCCTTTTAGAATTTAGATAGTCTGCTCTTTGAATTGTACAGTTAACTTCGTTAACACATCTTCCATCAAAGTATCCAGAATACCTGTATACATTAGGAAGGTTCCAGAATTGGTTCCGTTCACGCTGATGTTGCATTTTGAAAGACCATTCTGTCTCTGCAATTACCATTATTTCTGTTTTCTGTTATCCAGACTAAGAACTTTGTTTTGACTTTCTGTTCCAATTACATCTATCATTTCTTGTAACTACGTTTTATTTTCAGTGATCAAAACAATGTCAGCAACATAACGCATGGTGTTAACATTATGTACACCAACTGATTGCTTGAGGAAACATTAACATTATGTACACCAACTGATTGCTTGAGGAAACATTAACATTATGTACACCAACTGATTGCTTGAGGAAACATTAACATTATGTACACCAACTGATTGCTTGAGGAAACATTAACATTATGTACACCAACTGATTGCTTGAGGAAACATTAACATTATGTACACCAACTGATTGCTTGAGGAAACATTAACATTATGTACACCAACTGATTGCTTGAGGAAACATTAACATTATGTACACCAACTGATTGCTTGAGGAAACATTAACATTATGTACACCAACTGATTGCTTGAGGAAACATGTTCTTGTGTGATCTATTTTAACGTTTCCGGTTCTTGGAATAGGAAACATGTTCTTGTGTGATCTATTTTAACGTTTCAGGTTCTTGGAATAGGAATATGTTCTTCCCATCTCCTTATATTGTCGTGGATATTTCCGGTTATTAAAATGTGTTATATATATTACAAAGTCCTGAACTTCATACTTGGGTCTTCAACAGCGACCAAAAAGTGTTTGGGACCTAAGAATTTAAAAATAAATATTTCCCGATAACTGCCATTTTTACTATCAGATTGCACACATGACAATGCTCGCTACCACAGCCTGGTCTTTGTATCGAATTGTCAACTCTTACAGAATTCTGACAACACCATCGTATAAATGAAAAAATCACCTTTGTATGAATGAAGAAATCACCATTGTATGAATGAAGAAATCAATCTGCTTCAGGAATCTGACACTTGGGAATTTAAAGTCCATAATCTCCCCTGACTCTCCTGGAATCACACACTCAAGGTAAAGTCGTTTTTTTCTTTACATTATTCTAAACACAAGAGCCTCCCCTAGGTCTCTTCAATTATCGTAATCCAAATGAACCGACGATGTTTTCCATTCATCACCCTCTTTGACCGCTTTTTCTCATCGAAAACTTCCCAATGGACTATTTCTGTTCTGTGACTGTTGTCATTCAGCCATGTTTTCTCTCTTCTACTTACTTCCCCCTCCTTTGTCTTCTCTTTCTTTCCCTTCTTCGAACTGTTTCTTATCAGTTTTGCTAGTTGATAGTACGTTTCTAACTTTGTCCCGTCTCAGTACACGTCTTAAAACAGTGACTGTTGACATCTACTTGGATAATAATGTGTTTATCAATGATTTACAGACCACATGGAAGCAGAAGAAGAGGCCGGCCACGTAAACGATGGACACAGGGAATAGCAGAGTCCATAGGAATCTCAATACATGAAGCCCATAAGCGGGCACTCTCCGTCTGTTTATACTTCCCCTCTACACCACAAGGTACAAGAGGAACAAGATGAGATGAGATGACATGAGACTAGATGTGTCTATCAGTCCAGTTAATCTTTTCCTTTTCCTCAGAAGCTACACTTCTGCGATCTCCCATTTTGTCTCCGCTAGTATGTTTATGGTCTAGGCTGGCGAGCAATCAGGCTCTGTATAGCAGGGGCTCATCATCTAGTGACGTGTCCTGCACAGAAGTGTTCCCACCATAACAACCCTTCCCAATAATGGTTTGACTGCTATAGTTTTCTAGGCACATGTAAAGCTGATAGTCTGTCATTGCCTTCCTTGTTGGCAGTGACCACACCAGTAGCAATACAGCGGCCCTCCGAGTGTCGCCCCGAACTTAAGACCATAACAACCATCTGTCGGCAGTTCTCAAGCAGTTATCTTTGGCATAATTTAACATTACCCTGTGGAGTGGCGGAGGAAGGGTGGTTAAAACGGTGACGTCATCTTTCTTACAGGCGTCCGGTAGACTAAGAGGAGAAAGAGGTGCCTTAATTCTAACAAGGGTTACTAAATCGATTACTCAAAGACCCTTATATCACACAAACTACAAACATAACCCACCATAACATATTTCGCGCTTATGCTTGAACAGTCAATAGCGACATGCACACTTTTCAAATTTAATAATGATTAATACTGGATTAACTAACTACTTACAGAACAGAAATGTCAAATGTGTTTGTGAAAAACGTTCTACCTGACTACTTATTGGTTACCAATGGTTACGACTGACATCACTATATAATTGATAACCCAGCAGAGCTCTGTTTACCTCAGAAGGTATCGAGTGTGTAGACGTAAACTATCCGGGTGGCTGTCTGGGTGGCTACACATCTAACACGTCTCCACAGTTAACATGTAGCACTAGTTGTAAGTTGTTACTGTTACGTTCCTTCAGTGTGCACATTGTTGTCTCATAGCATAGTCTATCAGTGCACACAAGTCTGGCACTGATCGCTTGCACTTTTAAAGATGTGTGAGTTTGACAATTGCCTAGAAGCCAGTCAATCGAAGACAGTTCACAATATTTAAGCGTGTTATGGGAAGGGAGTGTAATATCGCAAGGGTATTGAAGGGGATGAAAGGTGGAAAACATACTGACCAATGAAAAGATGTCATTTGCAACGAGAAAAAGAGTGTCGAGCCGCTACATAGAACCTGTACTTCTTTATGGATGTAAAGCGTGGATAATGAGCAGATAAGCTGAAAGACCATCTGATGGCTGTGGAAAGGTGGTTTCTGCGGAAAATGCAAAGAATACCATGGGTAGACAAAAAAACAAAACAATAACAAGTTATACAAGAAACACATGAAAACCGTAAACTGATTGTCGACAATGAGCAGACAAGCTGAAAAAAAACATCTGATGGCTCTGTAAATGTGGTTTCTGAGGAACATGCAAAGAATATCATGAACAAATAGAAAAACCATTGACCAAGTCATACAAGAAACAAATGAAAACCCTAAACTGATTAGAGAAATTAGTAGACTGTCAAAGTATTTTTGGACACGTTATGGGAAGAAATAAATTGGAGAACTAGGTGACAACTGGCAAAATTGAGGGGAAAAGAACAAGGGTAAGGCAGAAAAGTAAATACTGAATGGTTTTGGCATGGTCGAGACAAGAACTCTGAGCTGATCCACGACTTTGGTGATCGCTTGACATGGCGAAACATGAGCGCCTAAGCTTATCGGTATAGCACATGATGATGATGATGATGATGATGATGATGATGATGATGATGATGATGATGATGACATTAGATAACAGAGAGCGACAGTATCTGGAGTAATGGCCGTCACCTGTAAACTCAGACCTTGGTAATTAATGTGACAGTTTTGACATTTCATCCTTGCTGCTGAATGCCATAAACAGATTCGTTCATAAATGTATGTTATAGTGAAACTCTTCATACTGTTCAACGATAATTGTGTACAGTAATGTATTTTATTGAGTATTTCAGTATGAATTTTTGCTTCATTTCTGCCATCTAACACTTTCTTAAATTGTAACCTGTCAAGACGTCTACAGATTGTTCTCATTATTTTAAAGGCAGTTAAGTTGAGTTTTGTTGAGCCAAGAACCAATATCACAGCACTCAGAATTCCCATTCTCATTTTTGACTATAATTCGTGAAAGGTTCATGATAATCCCGTGAAATTTAATGAACACACAACTCTCTGACAATATTATTGAATATCTATAAAAGATTGACGCTCCTTGAATACATTCAGTTGAAAATTTAATGCACAAGTATGGCTCATCTCACTACAGAACAACGACTCATCATCGTTTGATGTTTACAGGCTGGATAGTCACAAAGTGTAGTAGCCAGAGAATTTAATGTGGTTAGAAGCACCATTAGTCGCCTGTGGAGGCGATTTCAAGAAACTGGTTCAGTGGCAGACCGGCCGCGCAAAGGAAGACCCAGAATCACAACTGCTGCCGAATACCGTTTCATACGGCTGCGTCATCTTAGGAATCGATTTGCATCTGCGTCCTCCACAGCCTAGTCAATGCCAGAAGCTCGTCGTATTTCAGATCAAACGGTCAGGAACCGGCTGCACGACGCTAGTCTTTGGGCTAGAATACCCTACAGAGGTCCTGTTCTTACGGACCTGTATCGCCAGATCAGTAAGATAATTTATGGTATCGGTCAGTAAGATCATTTGGTGAATTACCGATGGGTAAGAGATCTCAGGGTCGGCCTCTACTACGATACAAGGATGTGTGTAAACGGGACATGGTTGACACAGGCATTGATAATGCACATTGGGAGCAAGTCGCCGCTGAACATGTTGCATGGAGGGCAAACATCAGAAATGGAATAAAGACAAAGGAGAAAGTTATTGCAGATAGGTCACACACCGAGCGTGTGAGACGTACGATGGTGCACGATGGTGGAAATGACCACGTATTTACATGCATCCACTGTGGATAAACATTTACAGCGCGAACTGGCTTTATCAGTCACATTCGCTACCGCCATGGGTAATAGTTATTATGCCTTTTTGAAGCACAAACTATCGTCTGTCAAGACGGCAAGATGCCAATGAATGAATGATGAATCGCCAGAACCGACTGCAGTGGGCGAATTAGCATCGTCAATGGGTCGCAGAGATGTTTCCAAGGCACCAGGGCCGGGTTATATACTAGCAAAGACCTATTGACGCTTCCTCGTCGAGCGTCCTGGGCAACAGGTCCCTTCGGGGTCCTGGCTAAAGTCAGTAGGATACCCGATTCCTCCGAAGACGGAGAGTGTCTGCTTGTACGGCGAGGAACCACCCATCTACACACCAATAAGCCAGACATGGGACAACGGATACTCACGCAAACCTCAGGTCCTGTATGACATCACACTGATGTTGGACAACAGGATGCCTCCATCCGACATACATTACTTCGCGTTGGAGCTCAAGCCAACGAACATAAGCAAGCAAGCATCGTCAATAAAATATTGGTACAAGTTTATTTGAACAGTATACATCACTGACCCATAGGAGGTCGTTGGTTGGAGATGACAAACAACCAGCACACTGTCTGTGGGCACCACAATGTAGCATATTCTCCCGACGAAGAAGTGTAATGATAAGAAAGCAGTTATTAAGATAATTAATATTAGCTATGGAATTATAGTGGCAGGATGAAGGTACAAATATGCAACCGTTTGTCTATTGTGCGCTTCATGAAGCAGTTCAAAATAGTTTCACATTTACCAAACTACGAATGGCGCCATTAGTTTAGACTCTATAAGTCAAGGGTAAGTAAATTATTAGGCTCATACTCAAGTCTAGTATTTCTACAAGGCATTTATAGTTATATGTGTGTTAACATGTGATATATTGTTCAGTATTATGTCGATCTATAACAATTA
Organism: Cepaea hortensis; assembly: GCA_963921405.1. Taxonomy (NCBI): domain Eukaryota; kingdom Metazoa; phylum Mollusca; class Gastropoda; order Stylommatophora; family Helicidae; genus Cepaea; species Cepaea hortensis. Next base: position 55,527,317 of record OY992895.1, on the reverse strand, counting down.
CAGTCAAATTACTATTACCACACACAACCTGAAGTTTTCTTCAAAAATGAAACTAGAAAAGCGGTTTTTGAGAGCGTAAACTGCGATGGGTGCAAAAAGTACATATCCTAAAACAACTGTTTTTTGTTGTTTGTCCATCAAGAATGATGCTGACCATTCATTTCATCCAGTGGGGTTGAAGGTATGGAGCCGTGGGTTCTAAGATGGCTGATAAGGCCTATTTTGGCTCGAAATGTTCTTTGACAATGTGGGCAAGGAATGCTTGACGTTTCTGGAGGAGGATTTCCTGCAGTGGTTTTTCTGTCCTGCCTTTTCTTCACAGCTCTTGCAGTCCTGGTTGCCTCACATATGACTGCACCCTTGTGTAATGATGCACGCCACGAATTTCGGTCTCTGGCTGCAGCCTCCCAGGTGTCATGATGAATTCCAAAAGCCTTCAGTGAAATTTTCAGAGTGTCTTTAAAGCGTTTCCTCTGGCCACCTTGGGAGAGTTTACCACAACGCAGTTCGCTGTAAAAAAATTCGTTTAGGGAGCCTGTGATCTGGCATGCGAGTCAAGTGACTAGCCCAGCGAATCTGATTCTTCATCAGTAGAGTGTGGATACTGGGCATGGATGCTCTTTCTAGGACTTCAGTGTCTGGAATCTTGTCTTGCCATTTAATCTTCAGTAGCTTCCTTAGGCAGATTGTATGGAAGTGGTTTAATTTCCTAGCGTGTCGCTGATAAACAGTCCAGGTTTCGCAAGCATATAGCAGTGTGGATAATACAACTGCTTTGTAGACTTTTAGCTTTGTTTGCAGGCTTATTCCAGTTCTGTCCCATACATTCTTGTACAGTCTGCCAAAGGCCACACTGGCCTTGGAGATTCTTGCATTCACTTCGTCATCAATTGTGGCAGTATGTGACACAGTGCTGCCAAGATAGGTGAATTTGTCCACAACACTTAGTCTATGATCATTCACTTTGATATTCGGCACATTGTGATTATTCCCTGGAGCTGGCTGGTACATAATTACAGTCTTCTCTAACTTGATATTGAGCCCAAAGTTGGCACAAATCCTAAAACAACTTAAAAAAAAACCTAAAACAACTAAATATTAACATGCGTACAAAATAGAAGCAGAAAGACGCTTTATTCGCCCCAATGCTGTGTTAAAATGTCACTTAAGGACAATCCTAGAAAGACACAGACATAGAATCATATGTGACATGAGAGGCGATAAAACAAGAAGAGATAGATAAATTAGGTACTAAGAACAAGTGTAGACATAACACCTATTAGTGACTTTATAAAACACCAAAGAATTAAATTGTTCGGACATTTAGTTATAATGGAACAGGATCACCGCATCTTGAGCGTTCGGCGTGAGAACATGAGGAAATAAGGCAAGAGGGTGACTCAGGAAGAGTTGGTTAGATGAAGTAATCGAGACATTGAAGAAATCAAATATGACATCTTATAAACAAGACAAGCGAAAACAGAAAATTATACCCACTTCCCTTTGCAACGCTTCACAGAAAAATCAACAGAAGAAAAGAAAGGAAGCAGAAGAAGAACGCTGCGAGGTAATTAATGTGAATTAATTTAATTATCTTTAATGATTTAGAATCAATTTGGAATTATTTTAATGAACACGAAATTGACGCATACAGTTATTATGACTGAAACTTGTAGTATAGCGATTTAACATGGGGATTTATGAGTGTATCTACTGAGATGCAATACATATCATTGAATGCACACGACAAATTGACCGAATATAAAAGTTAAAAACTGAATTATTTAGAGATAAATGAACATAGAATGTAATGTAATGGAACCGGGATTAATGTAGACAAATGTTTTCTAGGAAGTGAATATACACAGCTTTTTTATGTGATTGAAAAGAAATTAATGAACACACACAAAATTGTTGGAAATACGTGAACACTTATTTAATTATTAAAGATATGAGACTCAGATGTGCTGTATCTCAACAAACACCTAGAAGCTGGGTTTTTATTAAGTGATATGGGCTTCCAGTTTGACTCAGATAAAAAATGGGACCAAGACATTTCTTGAGAAGTAAAGGCGGCCGACCTGATATCATCTGTCGAATGCCAAATCGGTGTAAACTATAGGGCCAGCACCGTTGACCCAGACCGGGTCATGGTTCAAGAAGAGATCATTTACAGTTCATTCAACACAGCGTTGTACACATCAATGTACAAATATGTTTTATGTGAGTGAAAAGAGATTAGTGTTTTTATGTAAGTGAAAAAAGATTAATTTGCAAACGCAAAATTCGGTTACGAAATACATATATAACTATTTAATGATCAAACAGGATGAGGGTCGACTTCAGGATTCCGAGATAAGACAAAACGGACACAAAGTCAGATTGCAGCTGGTACAATTAGTATTGGGACTCATTGATGGCTGCTGAAGATGAGGACAGCGCGTGTGTGGGATTGTCCCAAGTATTGGGATTTCGGGTCTTAATTCAGCTCAGCTCGGGCGATCAAAAATATAGGACTCATAACTGGCCCTTCCGATATTGCAGTTTCTTACGAACGACCGTCTGAATTGTCCCAATTGACACATCAAATTCTTTCGCTAGCGAACGTATGCTTCGACAACGGTTCATCTGTACTGGCCTTGAGTTCTACTATCTCAACAATTACAAAGAATGACTTAAAAGCTCCTTGATGTACGGGTGGAATGGAATACATTACGAAGAATAATTCTGCAGGATCTGGGGACCAGTGTTTGAAGACTGGTCTTAGCAAACACGGTGTCTGTGTCCGGTATGTCGCACATAAATTGTTGACCTGTCTTGTTCTATGAATGTATAAGTGTGTAGGAAGCATTGTATAGCATTATATATTATCATTTCTCTACAAGAACTGCAGACACGTATATAGATCCTGGTGTTACGTTGCGACATAATTTCAAAACCGAATATCTTCATCAAATAATCTGACAGTATTATTTTATTATTGCTATTGGTGTCAATATGTTCTGCAATTAGCATCATAATGCAGGTAAACTACAAATCACAATATGATATAAAGATTACCACCCACTAGTGAAATACAACAAATTACTGTGGCTGAAAAGCATTGAATAATTGAATAAAATGGCCTCACTTCCGGACATCTGCCAATATTCAGTATACCCGGTGTCCATTCAGCTGCTGTTATGGACTCTCGAGTACTGACCCAGTGCTAATCGATATCCCTGACACGGGGGACTCCGACAGTCTGTCAAGGAAATCAATATTTCTGATCTCACTTATACACTTGCAATAATTACATCCATAAACCACTGTGCAATAATTAACTGACCAATTACAGTACGTTTCTTGCCTTCTTGTTGTTAAAAAAAATATATTAAAAAATGTTCCAGCTTAGTGCTTCTCACTTTTGGGACGACCATCTTCATACTCTCATGGTGACGCTACGGATTCCTCTAAACCGTGATGTCGCATGCAGGACAGTCGTTAACCCTCAGCAACAATGTTTCTTGCTTTTGTTTATTGCAAGTTTACGTTTTACATTCGAAATCCTCTTGCGGTGCTTGCGGTTATATATGAGTCGCCAGTTTTCTCTGTGGTGATGCTATACACCCTCAAATGTATACTTCCATGGAGCCGATAATAGGATCTCGTATTGCGAATTATGCCTGTTCATTACTCAAATGTCTACACTTAAGTGTAACAGAAAAAGCGTGCGGTATAAAAACTTGTCGTATTATCTGTTTTTAACATTGAACTCTAGCTTGGTTGTATTTGTTTTGCTTTACACATAAAAAATTGAAGCGAAAACGAATTACAAAAAAAAAAAAAAAGCAATTAGCAGCATCTTTTTAAACAAGGAGAATATATCAGATGTCTTCTACCCTCTCTGTCCAGATTTTTCGTTTAGCAAATTACTATATTATAGCCATTGTTAACTAAATAATAATCATAGACTGTTGTAATGTTATGAACGAAAAATCAAACTTTCCGTGGGGGAAATGCACTGAGATAATCACAGCGCTAAAGATGAGGAATATAAAGTCATAAAGACCCCGTATCTTATTTCAGCTCTTCTAGTCTAGCAATATCATCATCACGTTCGTCACCATCATCATTCTCGCTATCGCCGCCATCGGCGGAGGGAGGGGGTGGGGGAGGGGTGGGAAGCGGGCTGCGTAGTCTCGAGGTATGGTGTCCGCCTCGAGTGCTGGAGGTCCCAGGTTCAATGCTAGGTGAGGCCCGGGATTTTTTTCACATGGACTTCTAGTAATAAAAAATTCCTCCTGGTCTCTGGGTAGTGAGATTGGACGCCCGAGTGTATTGTTGCGCACGTATCAAATCCCTTGGTAGTTGGAAATCGAAAAAGAGTAGCCTGACGGCGCTGCCAGGGCAAAATTTCGTGTTAAAAATCTACCCAAAGTATTTCAGGATCCTCGCCGGTGCTACGGAGTTCGCGCACTGAGCTGCGTTTCTCCAAACTCATGTTTGAGTTAGGAGGAGAACGGAGCACTTATGGATTACTCCCGTGTGCCGTGATGTTGATCCATCGACTAAACTAAACTAACTATCGCCGCCATCATCATGTGCTGTTATGGACAATCACACTTCCTCATTGTACCCATCTCTGATCATCGTACAGCAGACCCTTTGCACGGCGTCGATCTAATGTCAACCTGAAGAAATCATGCTTAACGTTTGCCAGCTCTTATGCCGCCTAATATGTCTTCAGTTTCCTGCGTCCATCTTCGTTCTGGTCAACCCCTCTCTTCTTCCAGGAACCACGCCTCCTTCAGTGCTCTTTCCAGACCGCTGGGACGTGTAATATACCACAGCTTTCCAGACCGCTGGGACGTGTAATATACCACAGCTTTCCAGACAGCTGGGACGTGTAATATACCACAGCTTTCCAGACAGCTGGGACGTGTAATATACCAAAGCTTTTCAGACAGCTGGGACGTGTAATATACCAAAGCTTTCCAGACCGCTGGGACGTGTAATATACCAACGCTTTCCAGACCCCTGGGACGTGTAATATACCACAGCTTTCCAGACCGCTGGGACGTGTAATGTACCAGAGATTTCAAGACCGCTGGGACGTGTAATATACCATATCTTTCCAGACCGCTGGGACGTATAATATACCAACGCTTTCCAAACCCCTGGGACGTGTAATATACCACAACTTTCCAGACCGCTGGGACGTGTAATATACCACATCTTTCCAGACCGCTGGGACGTGTAATATACCAAAGATTTCCAGACCGCTGGGACGTGTAATATACCAAAGCTTCCGAGACATGATGAGTCTGTTGGCGTTGGTGTCCCGATCTTGTAGAATGCCAGTATGTTTCTTATGTACTATCCACGATATACTCAGAAAATTACTGTAGAATTTCAGTTGAAAACCCCGATTGTCAACCTTGTAGATTGCGAGAAGGTCCATGACGCCATGTCTTATTGAACACACAATTCTTCCACTCTGTAATATTGGCAAAACACATCTTCCATTCAGTTCTGCTATCTACGCTAGTCCTCCATTCAATAGCAGTGGCGTCACTGGGGTTGGTGTCACCCAGTGCGGTAAACTCTTGGTGTCACCCCTCTAGACTTTCACCATGGTCTTCTTCTGAGTGTTCCTGTAACATATATAATCGCATATAGTAATGTTTGTAAAATAAGTCAAAAAGTTAATAAGGACATAAGAAAGAAAACAAATTGAACAATATAACTTCAATACTTCAGGTAAAACATAAATAAAGAACTTCGGCAAACTCGGACAAAGTTAAATTTTTGTTATTTAACATTAACATTTCTAAAATTAACAATGAACGGTTATGAAACCCGACTAAACAGAGCTATGTCTGCTTTGTCAAATTTGCAATTTTTTTTATTTTGGCGTCACCCCTTGATGGTGTCACCCGGTGCGGCCCGCACCCCCCCGCACCCCCCTAGTGACGCCCCTGTTCAATAGTACTCACTAACCAATGCGTGCACTCAATTCTGGCGTCTCTACACTTTCTAGTTGGTCATGCGTCTAAGTACACTTGTTCCTGCAGCGAGGCGCTGTCGTCATTTGGAGGTGACAGATTCGAATCCCGGTTGCTTTCAATTATTATGTTGTCTAGTGTCTCTAGTTTCTAATTCTTAGCCCTACTTCTATGAGTGTCAAATAATACATGTGTATTTATTTATGACCTGTCATAGTGGCCTCAAACGCTTCCCCAACTGATATGTATGTATAATATACTTTCCTGGGATGATTATCCGACTCACTTATGATGGTTGAGCAGTTTAACCAATCATTATTTTTTTAGACAATTCGTTCATATTGGTCTAATGTCTACGCAATTATTCCACCTAGTTCTGTTGTCTACAAAATTCGTCCACATAGTTCTAATGTTTAACCAACCCTTACACTTTAAAGTGCTGAAGACACAATTCTTTCACTCTCGTCTTCATCTACTCTATAGTAACGCCTACATTATATTTCCATTCAGTAGCTACTGTTGCACAATTCCTCCAAACTGTTCTACTGTATACACAATTCTTCCACTCTGTTCTACTGTCTACATAATTCTTCCACTCTGGTTTATTGTCTAGAAAATTCTTCCACTCTGTTCTACTGTCTACACAATTATTCCACTATGTTCTACAATCTACACAATTCTTCCACTCTGTTCTACAGTCTATACAATTCGTTAACTCTGTTCTACTGCCTACACAATTCTTCAACTCTGTTCTACTGTCTACATAATTCTTCTACTCTGTTCTACTGTATATAAATTCCTCCACTCATTTCTATTGTCTACACAATCCTTCCACTCCTCTGTTCTACTGTCTATACAATTCTTCCACTCATTTCTACTGCTTGCACAATTCTTTCACTCTGTTCTACTGTCTACACAACTCTTCCACTATGTTCTGCTGTCTACACAATTCTTTCACTCTGTTCTACTGTCTACACAACTCTTCCACTATGTTCTGCTGTCTACACAATTCTTTCACTCTGTTCTACTGCCTACACAATTCTTCAACTCTGTTCTACTGTTTACACAACTCTTCCACTATGTTCTGCTGTCTATACAATTCTTCCACTTTGTTCTACTGTTTACACAACTCTTCCACTCTGTTCTGCTGTCTACACAATTCTTTCACTCTGTTCTACTGCCTACACAATTCTTCCATTCCTCTGTTCTACTGTCTACACAATTCTTCCACTCTGTTCTACTGTTTACACAACTCTTCCACTATGTTCTGCTGTCTATACAATTCTTCCACTCTGTTCTACTGTTTACACAACTCTTCCACTCTGTTCTGCTGTCTACACAATTCTTTCACTCTGTTCTACTGCCTACACAATTCTTCCATTCCTCTGTTCTACTGCCTACACAATTCTTCCACTCTGTTCTACTGTTTACACAACTCTTCCACTATGTTCTGCTGTCTATACAATTCTTCCACTCTGTTCTACTGTTTACACAACTCTTCCACTCTGTTCTGCTGTCTACACAATTCTTTCACTCTGTTCTACTGCCTACACAATTCTTCCATTCCTCTGTTCTACTGTCTACACAATTCTTCCACTCTGTTCTACTGTTTACACAACTCTTCCACTATGTTCTGCTGTCTATACAATTCTTCCACTCTGTTCTACTGTTTACACAACTCTTCCACTCTGTTCTGCTGTCTACACAATTCTTTCACTCTGTTCTACTGCCTACACAATTCTTCCATTCCTCTGTTCTACTGCCTACACAATTCTTCCACTCTGTTCTACTGCCTACATATAGACAACAATGGCAGTTACACAGGCTTTCATATGGCTGGAATCACAGCATTATACCAACGTGTGTGTACTAAGTGACTCAATGAGCATGATTCAGAAGGTCGAAGCTGGATCTGTACGTAGACAGTGGACTGGGTCGCTGCGGAAGTCTGTTGTCCGTAAAGTCACCTTCATCTTCGTCCCGGGACATGCGGGAGTCGAGGGAAATGAACGAGCTGATAAACTGGCTGGCTCTGCACCCCCTGTAGATGGCCAGCCCATGGATCGTGCCGATGCTATTAACGCCCTTAAAGAAATGGCGAGAACAGAGGACTTTGACGTCAGTGAATCCACATCGCTGTCCAGGATGAAAGACTTGGGAGTAAGAATCGGCACGGCCAAGCGCGAGAGGTACATTGAGAAAACGAGGTGCCTCGTCAACCAAGACAGAACTGACACTATTAGCCACCGGACGCTGATGCATATGCTGGGGGGGGGGGGAGGGGGGGGGAGATCTGAGCACCTATGGACCTGTCCGGAGTGCAATGAAGATACCCCAACTGATCTGTTTGCCTGGTATCTTGTTGTCTATATGTGTTATGAATAAGATAAAGGACAAGAGAGTAACGTGTATGGTTAATTTCCTGTACATTTGTTGTAGCCCTAAGAGGCCAGTAAAAAATTTTCATATGCGACCAAATACACTATCTACATTAAATATACAAGCTCTATTTAAAAAATAAATGTATAACTAAATAATCTATTTTAAAATGTAAGTATGTAAATATTAAACACATTTTCTTTAAGAAATCTAAAAGAATTATATTCGTTTTTAAAATATTTTATTTCTGCATTAATTCTCTTATTTCTATAAGAATATAAGAGAAGTTTAAAGTTATTTAGTAAATTATCTGTAGTATTTTAATTTATATTTTTAAAATTCTAGTAATGTCCCTTGCAACAATATTAGATGTTTATGTCCCCTACTCGTTGCTTATTTAACTGTTTTTCTTTTAGAAATCTTGTAATTCCGCAGAATGCTCGAACATAATTATTAAGTGAGTGATCAATGTTATTATGATCTTTTAAATATGCTCTAAGCAACTAGGGAAATGAATGCACAGTTGAATTGTATGATTTATTATTATATGTTGGAAGATATCAACATTGATGGGAAAGTTTAAGAATAATAACGAATATTTACTGGAACCAAGTAGCAGCTATTGAGACAGAAAATAAAGAGGGAAGTTACGAACAGATAAAGCTAGGAGTACGACAGGGTTGTCTTGTCACTAGATCTCTTCTCCCTATATAGCGAAGTAATAATGAGAGAGATCAAAGAGACGTCAGGAATACTAATCGGAGGTTACAATATAAACAATAATAATAATAATAATATACGCTATGCAGATGACACAGTATTGGTAGCGGATAATTTAACAGACCTCCAACAATTGTTAGACATTGTTTAGTTTAGTTTAGTCGATGGATCAACATCACGGCACACGGGTGCAGCCCATAAGTACTCCGTTCTCCTCCTAATTCAAATCTGAGTCTGGAGAAACTCAGCTCAGTGCACGAACTCCGTAGCACCGGCGAGGATCCTGAAAATACTAGGGTAGATTTTTAACTCTAAAATTTTGCCCGGGCAGCGCCGTTACGCTACTGTTTTTCGATTTCCAACTGCCAAGGGATTTTTTACGTGCGCAACAATACACAAAGGGCGTCCGAACTCACTACCCAGAGACCAGGGGAAATTTTATTACTAGAACCCGGGACCTCCAGCACTCTAGGCGGACACCTTTTTGAAAGGATGTTGGGATCTTAGATGCCCGGAACAGTGATTGAGTTACTGGAGCCCTTTAGGGATGCAAAGAATTATAACAGTGTAAACTACCGAGTGTGTTGTTAAAGGTGACTAAAGAGGGTTTGGGTGAGGCTTAGAACCCTCAGCCTGGAGAACACTTGAGCTGCGGAACCCAAACAAGCACAAACAAGTCTACATTGCATGGCTTGGCCTGAGTTGGTTGATGGCCTAGGCTTCGTTGGGAGATGTAAGGCAGAAGAAAATGGTGCTTTGAACTTAGGTGTTTGAACACTTAAAAAATAGGGAGGCTCTATTCGCAATAGAATTGTGAATAGAGAAAAATTATATTCGCAATAGAATTGCGAATAGAGAAAAATTATATTCGCAATAGAATTGCGAATAGAGAAAAATTATATTCGCATTAGATTTCTGCCGAATTCTCCGTAATTTTTAATGAATCACCCTTCTTCTTACTTCTGTCCATTCTTCTGGCATCCCGTTTTATTTTTACATTACGTTAGTGCTGTTGAAATATCAAAAATAATTTTCCAGAATTTGTATCCCCAATACAAATAACGATCCCTCCAAATAATTGTGTCCCCAGGTGAATTCAAGAATTGTTAACTTTCGTTTCTGTACGCTTACTGTTACCAGGCATCCATGTGTAAATAAAAATGTTTAAAAAAAAACAAAAAACATATATTGGAAACAACAAACTGTCATCAGAATTGATAACGATGTAGGTCAATATCAGCCTATTAAAAGAGGCGTTAGACAGGGATGTGTAATGTCTCCAGATCTTTTTTCCCTGTACAGTGAAAGCGTCACAGCGTCCGCTCACTAGTCAATTTTAGCTTGAGCCAGTATGAGGGTGGTTAATTTGTGGCGATATTTCAGTTCATCATCAAGTGCCGCGCCGGCTGGCGTAGGCGTTCATGGCTCTCCACAGGTCTCGGTCTTTGGTGTTCTGGATCAACTCTGCTGATGATATTCCTCCACGCCACCGTCTCAATCCGTTCAGCATCATTTCTCTTGGTCTGCCTCTGCCTCTCTTCCCCTCGATCTTTGCAGTTGTCACGATGTTCTCCAATGCCTCTCTTCTCATCACATGACCAAAGAAAGCTGTTTGTCTCTTTCTTATTGTTGTATGTAGTGTTCTAGTTTCCTTAGCCCCTTTCAGGCAATCGTTGTTAGTTACTCTGGCAGTCCAAGGAATTCGCAACATTCGTCTTAAAAACCACATCTCTGTTGCTTCTAAGTTCTTCCGATTTTGTTCATTTACATTCCAAGATTCGCTGCCATACAGCAAAACTGGTTCTATATAGCATTTTAGCACTCTCTTTCTTACATTCATTGATAGCGACTTATTGCATAAGATACCCTTCATTTTCTGAAATGCAGCTTTTGCCTGCCATATTCTGCTTTTAATCTCTGCTGTACATCTTCCATCCGATGAATTAAGTACCCCTAAGTATTTAAAATTATTCACTTGGTTGGATATTTCAGTTGGCAAATAAAATTAACGTTACACAAAGACATCTATTGGATCCGTCGATTCCGACACTCGATTACTCCGTCGCTGCCTGGGTGCTAAAAATGAAAGGAAAAAAAACATATATTGCATCACGGATGGGGAATCGAACCTCGAGCTCCCGCGTGGCAGGCGGAGACACTTACCACTTTGCTACTGAAGACAAGTTAATTCAACAACGAAATATTAAAATATAGCAACACGCATAGGATTAATCACGTGACCTACTTCTACTGCGAATATAATTTTTCTCTATTCGCAATTATATTGCGAATAGTCACTTCGTAAAAAATATATGTGGGGGGGGGGGGATTCAAACAAAAAAAAAACTTAAAAGTGTGATAGAAATTACCATAACCATGTCATTGTCTTGTAATATGTCAATATTGGTCGGGGGCTGCGTGGTCTCGAGGTATGGTGTCCGCCTAGAGTGCTGGAGGTCCCGGGTTCTAGTAATAAAATTTTCCCTGGTCTCTGGGTAGTGAGATCGGATGCCCGTGTGTATTGTTGCGCACGTAAAAAATCCCTTGGCAGTTGGAAATCGAAAAAGAGTAGCCTAACGGCGCTGCCCGGGCAAAAATTTAGAGTTAAAAATCTACCCTAGTATTTTCAGGATCCTCGCCGGTGCTACGGAGTTCGTGCACTGAGCTGAGTTTCTCCAGACTCAGATTTGAATTAGGAGGAGAACGGAGTACTTATGGGTTGCACCCGTGTGCCGTGATGTTGATCCATCGACTAAACTAAACTAAACAATGTCTAACAATTGTTGTAGGTCTGTTAAATTATCCGCTACCAATACTGTGTCATCTGCACAGCGTATATTATTATTATTATTGTTTATATTGTAACCTCCGATTAGCATTCCTGACGTCTCTTTGATCTCTCTCATTATTACTTCGCTATATAGGGAGAAGAGATCTAGTGACAAGACACCCCTGTCGTACTTTATCTGTTCGTAACTTCCCTCTTTATTTTCTGTCTCAATTGCTGCTACTTGGTTCCAGTAAATATTTGTTATTATTCATAAATCTTTCCCATCAATGTTGATATCTTCCAACATATAATAATAAATTGGGACGCAGAGGTGTTTCCAAGGCACCAGGGCCGGGTTATATACTGGCCAAGACCTATTGACGCGTCCTCGTCGAGCGTCCTGGGCAACAGGTCCCTTCGGGGTCCTGGCTAAAGTCAGTAGGATCGCCGATTCCTCCGAAGTCGGAGAGTGTCTGCCTGTACGGCGAGGAACCACCAGTCTGCACACCAATAAGCCAGACATGGGACAACGGATACTCACGCAAAACTCAGGTCCTGTATGACATCACACTGATGTTGGACAACAGGATGCCTTCATCCGACATACAGGACTTCGCGTTGGAGCTCAAGCCAACGAACACAAGCAAGCAAGCAATAATAAATCATACAATTCAACTGTGCATTCATTTCCCTAGTTGCTTAGAGCATATTTAAAAGATCATAATAACATTGATCACTACACTTAATAATTATGTTCGAGCAATCTGCGGAATTACAAGATTTCTAAAAGAAAAACAGTTAAATAAGCAACGAGTAGGGGACATAAACATCTAATATTGTTGCAAGGGACATTACTAGAATTTTAAAAATATAAATAAAAATACTACAGATAATTTACTAAATAACTTTAAACTTCTCTTATATTTTTATAGAAATAAGAGAATTAATACAGAAATAAAATCTTTAAAGAACGAATATAATTCTTTTAGATTTCTTAAAGAAAATCTGTTTAATATTTACACACTTACATTTTAAAATAGATTATTTAGTTATACATTTACTTTTTAAAATAGAGTTTGTATACTTTTAATGTAGAAACTCATCGCACATATTAAATATGAAAATTTTTTGCTGGCCTCTTAGGGCTACAACAAATGTACAGGAAATTAACCATACACATTACTCTCTTGTCCCTTCTCTTATTCATAACACATATAGACAACAAGATACCAGGCAAACAGATCAGTTGGGGTATCTTCATTGCTCTCCGGACAGGTCCATAGGTGCTCAGATCCCCCCCCCCCCTCCCAGGATATGCATCAGCGTCCGGTGGCTAATAGTGCCAGTTCTGTGTTGGTTGACGAGGCACCTCGTTTTCTCAATGTACCTCTCGCGCTTGGCCGTGCCGATTCTTACTCCCAAGTCTTTCATCCTGGACAGCGATGTGGAATCACTGACGTCAAAGTCCTCTGTTCTCGCCATTTCTTTAAGGGCGTTAATAGCATCGGCACGATCCATGGGCTGGCCATCTACAGGGGGTGCAGAGCCAGCCAGTTTATCAGCTCGTTCATTTCCCTCGACTCCCGCATGTCCCGGGACGAAGATGAATGTGACTTTACGGACAACAGACTTCCGCTAGCTACTCAGTCCACTGTCTGCGTACAGATCCAGCTTCGACCTTCTGAATCATGCTCATTGAGTCACTTAGTACACACACGTTGGTATAATGCTGTGATTCCAGCCATATGAAAGCCTGTGTAACTGCCATCACCTCCATCGTCATGCTGCTCGTGGTCATAAAGTGGGCACCACTGGATTCTTGAACGGTTCGGCCCGCTGAACAGGCTGTAAATGCCCATGCACTTCTCTGCTGCTTTACAACAGATCCATCTGTATAGATGAGCACTTCGGGGCTGTGTGAGTGTTCATAGATGAGCGCGTTGACCTCTGCATTGACAGCGGCAGGGTTCTGCTCTCTGCACCGTCTGTCGAGTGTGATAATGCAGGAGAAAGTGCACTTAAAAGCCGGAGGCACCGGCACCCATTCCTTGCCGGGGTTGATACTGGTAAGACTGCAGACCTGTCTGACGACATCTTCCGCCCGACCTATCCATGATTTGCCCCTCTTTAGCCTGTTAGCATTTTCTCTGAATATAGCATCATGCAGAGGGTGCTGCTCATCTGCACTTATTTTTAAGTATGCACGAGCTCTCCAGATCTTGGTCCTGTGTTCCATTGTCGGGAAGTCAAGGAGGTATCTCATTGCTACACAGCTGGTGTTTCTCGTGCAGCCCAAAGTGATGCGCATGGCTTCGTTTTGTACCTTTTCAAGTCTCCCAATCTGTGTAGGGCTGACAGTGAGGATGGCCAGGGCATACTCGATGCGTGAAAGCACCATTCCTTGGAACAGAACCTGCACCAGTCTTTGCTCGATATTGGCAGTCGCCATGACTCTCATTGCTGACAAACCTTTTCTAGCTTTCGTTATGACATAATCGACATGATCTCTGAAGGACAGGCTACGATCAAGCCTCACACCAAGATATGTCATTGACTAGGTTCTACTCAAAATGCTCCCATCGATTCTTACTGCCGGCAGGTCTGTGTTCACAATATGGTTGTTTAGTGAGAACCATGTAACCGTTGCCTTTGCAGGGTTGACAAGGGCGCCGGCATCAGCACACCATGAGGAAATTCGATCTAGTTCGCTCTGCATATTATTGGCAAACGCCAGTCTATCTCGACCCTGTCGATACACGAGAACGTCGTCAGCAAATGACAGAGTCCTACCCCTCCCGTCCAACTGTTGTTCAGTGATCGGCACCGTATACGCATTAAATAGTACTGGTGACAGTGGTGAACCAGCCAAACAGAGACCGCAAGAACACGGCAGACGAGATCACAGAAGAAGAACCTCTGCAAATTACACCATTAGGGAACTCCTGTTTGCTTACGACTAAGCACTAATAGAAAAATCAGAAGCCGAATTGCAAAACCACATGAATAACCTAAACGAAATGTTTAGGGAACATAACATTAAAATTAGTATAAGTAAAACAGAGGTAATGACTATAACAAAAGAAGAAAAAAACAATTCACCTGACCTAAACGAACCTCCCTTGAAATAAGTAAAGAGTTTCAAATACCTAGGAAGTATAATATCATCAAATGGCAAATCAGAAGACGAGATCGAAAATAGATGCAATAAGGCAAACCAACTCATTGGACGAATGGTACCAATACTAAAGAACAAACATGTATCAATAACTACTAAGAAAGCACTTTACAACACAGTGTTCCTGCCAACTCTGTTACCAATTCCAAACCTGGGCAATGACAAAAGAGTAAAGAAAAATCACAACATAAATTAGATTCCTGAGAAGAATACTCAATGTAACAAGAAGAGATAAGATCAGAAATGAAGAAATCGGGACTAAAGTGGGGGTTATAGCTGCACTAGATTTCATTAGAAGGCAGCAAGTCACATGATTTAACCATGCAAGTAGGTTACCAACTAACAGCATACCACAACAAGCAATGATGTACAGACCAGAGGGAAGCAGAGGAAGAGGCCGACCACGTAAACGATGGACGCAGGGAATAACAGAGACCATGGGAATATCGATACATGAAGCCCATAAGCAGGCACTCTCCTGCGGTTTATACTTCACCTCAACGCCGCAAGGTACAAGAGGAACATGATGAGATGAGACCCCAAACTTTAATATCATTAAGAAAGAAATGAGAAGATGTTAGGTGTCATGGTCTATGTCAGTGGTTGTGATATAATAAAACGTCCTTACCCTTTCCTATTTATTGACTCCCTTTAAAAATAAACAACCCCTTACAGTTACTGTTTAAGTAACTTACTTAATGTAGGAGAAAATAAAACAGCGATAGACTGACCGTGGCAGCTTAATTTAGTTGGCTTTATTTTGGCTCGCGTACCTGGCCAAGCCGGCGAGGTTGAAAACAAAGACCAGGGTAGCCATTTTAGTTCAGCCAAACAAAGGGAGCAGACATGTAAAAGTTCCCCGTGTGGGGTTTCTTTCCCCGCGTGGGGAAAAGGTATTGTTGCCTTTAAAACCATGATTCTCTTCAACTATTGAAGAGAAGCAGGTGGTGGTTGAATGTGGTGGGACTATATCACTAAACCTGGATCCTGGGTCAACAGCCAGAAAGTGAATGTCCTAACCATAGTCTGTATCTAGAAATACCCATGGACTGCTGCGCTCAATAGCTCCATAGCGAGCAACAGATAAATTCGAAGACAACTGACTGGGTGAGTGATTAAGTCCTATTTTAGTAGGAATATCCAGGATGGACTTCAAGATCTAATAATCTACAAAGATGAAGATCAACAGAGTACTGACAACAGTGTATCGTCTGCTTTACTTCTGAGAAGTATCACCTATGGCCTCATCATTCAACCAAGTCAGTGAAACTATGGGACAATCCTTCTACAAGTTACTAAAACTATCAACAGTGAGTAACCTTCAACTGTTGGTTGGATTACCAAGTTAATATCCAACAATGGATAAGTCTTCGAAAGAATGTCTCACAACTGCAACAGTCAAACATGGAATTCAGCCATTCACCACCAAGTTCTAGTTATGAACACCAACTCAAAATGGGAAGAGACACTGAAACAACTTTATAAGCCAATACAAGCAACTTCAGAACCTCTGAACCCTAACAACACCAGATTACCTCAAGGTTCCAAAACCTGAACACATAAAAAAGACCATATGAAAGCAGTTAGCGGAGTAAATGCCTCTACGCCTGCAACCACAGGAATCACCTGATGGCCTGCAACCCTGGATATGTGGTGGAATAATATTCTTCAGTCTCATGCCTGCAGCAGAATCCTGGAATTAATTCCAGATGAACCAAATGAATAACAAGCAGAATTGTATGTCTACACTGAAAGTAAATAATGAATCAGAACTCTGTGCTGGTCCCATGTCAGCCTAAATGCCATCAACTGTGGAATAGGTTATAGACTGATGACTAGGTGGGTGAAAAATCTGTGGGAACAAAATTGAGATTCGGATATTATAAGCCGAGAAGCTGAAAGGTCGGCATCCTTTTCATCGGATATGGTGATATAGGGAAGAACCTTAGTCCAAGACTCAAGATGCATCTCCTGAAGGTATGACCAATCCAGGCCTCAATTTCACACTGACACCGAGCCGTTCGCAACAGAAGATTCTTGAATTCAGCTCCACGGAGGAGATATGTATATGTGGTGAATTTATTTCCTAATAGGGATTATAAGTAGTTCCGCAACAAACTTCAGTGGACATTAAACATGACTGTGAGTATTTATTGCTGTCACGGATAAATATGGACATTAACTGCTTTGCACTGGAGAAGAATACCCATCCGCAATGCCTAAATGAACACTATAATTAATTAATTTAATTATTAGTATCAACTGTTTTCATGTGTGTGTTTTTTATGCCATGTATAAAGAGTGTTTTATTTGGTAATGGTGTACAACTAAAGGGTTATGTAATGGTATATATATGGTATAGTATTTTGACACCAACACATTATTTTTAAAATGAGAGAATGGTGAAAGGTGTCAGAAATAAATGTTAAGTTGGGGTTCTATGTACTTTGATCATTATTTGCCTTAATTATGAGGGAAAATGAAAGTAGACCCAATTTGTGGTTGTTGTGTTGTTTGTAATAACCTGGTTTTTTTCTGGGGTCACTGGGTACTATATTGTAATAATGCAATGAATCCCATGCCTGTCTGAAAATGCATAGTGTTTATTACACACACACACACACACACACACACACACACACACACACATATATATATATATATATATATATATATATATATATATATATATATATATATATATATATATGTAACTGCAGATCTTGAGTTAATACCTGAACTGTTTGTCCAAAAGTGTTGTGTACATCAAGTAAATGTGGTGTCCAACAAGTGGTTGTTTATATGTTGTGAGCAATCAATATCCTTCTAGCACTATAGTAAATTTAAAGGGTGATGAAGTGGGAAGGGAAACCTACACACAGATGCCATTGTTTCAAGGATTGAACTCTTTTCTCCTGGGATTTGTGGTACATATCCCTGATCACCCTGCATTCTAACCAGTGACCAGAGAATCAATAATACCCCCTAGACATTATAACGAAATATTCTTAGGAATTAAAATCCACATCCCACAGTGGTTCCCAAGCTTTTCAAGCTGAGGGCCATTTCTTCTATTTTCAGTAGTTAAGCGGGCCACAACGTTATAAAATTATAAAAGTCTTTCAATATAATTCTTACCTTTCTTAACTCTCGTCAGCAAAATTCTAAAACTTTAAAGACAGTCAGTGTCAGTACTACTCTGCCCTCATTTTTTGGTTTAAAATCAAAAGTTAATTTAATAATAAATTTTAAATCAGTTTCGAAAATCGTTATTAATATAATTAATTTACAATTGTAACTGTTCTTCATAATCAGTTACTTAAGTTAAGATGTCAGTTTATCAATGTCTGGGTACAAATCTGTTGTGCCCAAAGTCATAAGCGCAGCTAAGTTACTGTTGGTGAGTCTAGAACGGAGCTTGTTTTTAATAACAGCCATTGCGGAAAATAACTGCTCGCATCTGTAAGTCGAACCAAAACGACAAATGTATCTCTGAGCGAATGAACACAAGTGTTCAAATTGTTCGACAGACAATAGTTGTCAGAATGAAATCGT
Source organism: Cepaea hortensis (assembly GCA_963921405.1). Classification (NCBI taxonomy): domain Eukaryota; kingdom Metazoa; phylum Mollusca; class Gastropoda; order Stylommatophora; family Helicidae; genus Cepaea; species Cepaea hortensis. The sequence continues at coordinate 55,508,731 of OY992895.1, read as the reverse complement.
ATGATCAACTGAAGGTTGCTAACTGATCAGGCGCATTCGATAATATCTGAATATAACAACCACGAGCAGAGTAAATTATCGCACGCGGACGGGAAGCTCCGAGTGCATTTTTTGAAATTATTAACATATATTATTTTAAATAACGAGGACTCGCGTGCCACTTACTAACATCTGGCGGGCCCCAAGTGGCCCGCGGGCCGTGGTTTGGGAACCTCTGCTCTAATGTGTCTGGTTTAGCAAGCATTTCTCACAGTTGCTGCAGACACGGGAGCCTTGAACAGCCATCCGAGTGGCTGTATGTGACGGGTACAGCTGTAATTGGCCGGTCCCTCTGGTCTAGGGGTTACACGACTTTCTCCGTAATACCGTATACTCTCGTAAGTAACGAGACGTGCGCGAGGATTGGTAGCGGTTCTCTCCGCGTCGGTAACTTAGGGGTATGTGGGCCGGTCGCTCAGAAAGCAATGGTAAACTACTGAGCGTAATCTTGCCAAGAAATCAACAATCAGCTGAAAGATGCTGATGTTGACGGCGATGTCCTGTAAAGGATGTGCGAAAGAAAAAAAATCAGCTGTATTTGATGAATATTTTGATTGCTTCTGTGCAAGTGACTTACCGAGATCGTGATTTATGCTGTACGAGGGACTTACTAAGGTTGTGATTTATATTGTACAAGGGACTTACTAAGGTTGTGATTTATTCCGTATAAGTAAATTACTAAGATTGTGATTGAGTCTGTACAAGTGATTTACTAAGATCGTGTTTGAGTCTGTACAAGTAAATTACAAAAGTAGTGATTGAGTCTGTACAAGTAAATTACCACAGTCATGATTCATTCATGATAGCAGAGTCCATGGGAATATCGATATATGAAGCCCATAATCGGGCACTCTCAAGATGTTTATACTTCACTTCGACACCGCAAGGTACAAGAGGAACATGATGAGATGAGATAAGATGATGAGATGATTCATTCTGTACAAGTGATTTACTAAGGACCTAATTGCTTCAGTAAAAGTGAATTTCTTTTCATGAGGGCACCGTGGCGTTGCCGTCTGCCTTACTCTCTGAAGGTTATGGGTTCGTTGTTGAAGTGTGTGTTCAGTTGTTTGTTGTTGCTTCCTGAGACACCGAGGGAGGTGGGGGTCATCGCTGGAGCTATAGAGTTCGTGCTGAGTGCAATTTTCTCGGCAGGCGACCTGCCAGTCTGGAGAGAGAGAGAGAGAGAGAGAGAGAGAGAGAGAGAGAGAGAGAGAGAGAGAGAGAGAGAGAGAGAGAGAGAGAGACCCAGATGGGATAAACTCTATACAATGAATTCGATCATCTCGACTGTAGACTTTTTAACTTTAGCACTATTTCTGTGCATATATTTGCTTGTTTGAAATGAGCGTTGAGTCCAGCTACACAAACATATGCAGTCAAACACTGGAGATGACTTGTTGTTATCCTGCTAGTCCAGCTACCCACTAAACCCAAGCACACTCGTCAGCTCTCCACACGGGGTATGCAAACAACCAAGGTTGATTGTCTACTAGGACTAGGGCTGGTATTGACAATCGATCGTGAAGGAAGACCAGTCGGTATTCGAGGCGGTAACATTTAGCAGCCGGACTCCGTGGCGAAGGGTTTTCAGAAGTGGTTCGTAATCCCGCTTACCTGCGTTCGAAACACAGCTGCGCGCGATTTGACAGCATGCCGCGTTGTTCTGGGTTTTAACGAATTGGTATGGGAAATGGTCGTTCAAAGCAATGGTAAACTACTGAAGGTAAACTTGCTAAGACATCAACAACAGCAGTAACATGCGATGTCCTGTAAAAAAGGATATGAAAAAAACTAAACATTTAACAATCTATTTCTGTGTCCTTTTGTTCATTCCCTTCACATTAATAAAAAATATCAATTTCTTTATCTTTTTCAACGAAAATAATTGACATCGAAATGCCATCAGCGAATGTGAAACATTCGTTAAAAGAAATATGTAAATTAAAAAGACACCTGGTACCACACATGGACAAATTGCACATCCTTACAAGCCAATCGCTAATTCCTTTCCTTATTTTCCATGAGTGTCCGTGCATTTAAAATCTGTCCTTTTCCTATTACGATTTTGTCATGTACGGTTTTTAGGTACCCGTTTATGTGTGTGTTCTTTTATTAGTGATGTCATGAATTCTTTTGAAGCATTAAGCTGGTATTCTGGGTGCGAAGTGACATGAACAGAGAACATAAAATAATGGAGTGATATGAACAGAGACTAGAGAACAGTGGGGTGACAAGAATAGGAAACAGAGAACAGTGGAGTGGCATGAACCAAGAATAGGAAACATTGGAGTGACATGAACATAGCATATGGTAAGGTGAAATGACATGAACAGAGAACAATGATAGGTGGAGTGACAGGAACAGAGAACAGGAAACGGTGGAGTGACATGAACAGAGGTCACAGAACAGTGACGTGATATGAACAGGGAACATGGAACCTTGGAGTGACATAAACAGAGAACAGGGAACAAACGACATGAATATGAACAAACGACTTTAACATCAGTTCATGGACTCACTACCCTAATAATGAAACATAAATCCCTGGCATTACTGAGCACTAGAATCGACTACCTTTGACATCCATGCCGATGTTTTGATCTTTCGGTCTCCACCAACTATGAATCATCATCAACGTCATAGTTATCATACTATGGCTTTTTCCTGTGGAGAACATTTCTCCCAGAAGCCCCTCTTCAGAATGTCTTTGACCTCTATATTTTTCTATGGCATGTGTACAGAAGCTAGTCTGACATTGCCAGTGACCATATTGGTTGGTCAAGTCACTGAAATTTTTCTGGCGACTACATAAATGCATGAATGGTGTAGTCAAGAATAAGAGCATTTCTGACTTCCAAGGTGCTGACCTCATCTGGCAGAGGACTGACGAGGACAAGAGCAAAGCCCTCTTTGAACGCTATCTTGAGCAGAGCAACCAGACAGAAATGGGAGGCCGAAATCTGGCCAAGGAGGTCACCTCAGACAGATGCAAGGCCCAGAACACTTCGGAGGAAGACACTGTGACAGTGAAAGAAATCAAGACTGTACTTCGACGATCAAAAAACAGCGCTCCAGGTCCTGATGGCATAAGATACGACGACATAAATAAGTGTACCGACAATGAGCTAGAGAAACTAGCAGACATGTACAACAACAGTATAGGGAGTGCTAGCATCAAGGAGGAATGGTTACACAGCTATCTGATTCCCTTGCCGAAGCCTGACAAAGACCACAAAAACATTCAGGGATATCGAATTATAACCATGCAGAATACAATAGGCAAGCTGCTGGAGAAGGTAATTGCCAGGAAGATATCAAGCCAGCTAGAGAGGCAAGGTGTTTCCCACCTACCCTGGACGGGTACCGTCCAAAAAGAGAAACCTGGACCAATGCAGCAGTCTTTGCCCATGATGTCTATGAAGGTTTCCACTTAGGCATTGAAACCTTTGCTGCAGCGATTGATCTTGAGGACGCATACAACAGAGTACCATTGGATTTTTTAATGTTTCAGCTTCTTGAACTAAAAGTAAGTCCATTCCTCCTTAGTTGGATCGCTGCAGCCCTCTTCCAACGGAGAGTAGTTTTTATATGTGGCAGTTGGACTTCGGAACCAACAACAATATATCCTGGCCTATCACAGGGATCACCATTATCTCCGGTACTGTTCAACGCCTACACAGTGAGAATCACCAGTGAGCAGATCACTGGACCTGGCAGGACATTGTCGTATGCCGATGATGTTTTAGTGTATCGTCAGGGTAAGGATAGAGAGCAGGTTGCTGTGGAACTACAAACCGAACTCAATCGCATAAGTACTTGGTGTGATGAAGCTGGGGCAATGGTCAACCCAACAAAGGCAATAGTGACTTGGTTCTCGTTGAATAATCATATTGTCAACACTCCAACACCAACTGTAATGCTGTGTTCAGAGACGGTGGAAAGAACGCAGGCAATGAATTACCTAGGGATACGGTTTGATCGAAGCCTTGCTTATAATGTGCACATAGACCAGGTGATAACAAAGGCCAAGCGGGGTGTGGCTGCGATGCGGGTGATGGCGGCAGCAAACTGTGAGCAGCGCCATCTATGTCTTCTGTACGAGGGGCTGGTCATGTCTGTTTTGGAGTATGCATTGGCAATCCTGACTCTCAGCCATAAGCAGATAGAAAGGATGGAAAGGATACAGAATGAAGCTATGCGCATTATTCTTGGATGTACAAGAGATACAGCATGCAGGGCGATACGCTACCTTCTTGATTTTCCAACCATTGAAGAGAGAATACAAGTTTGCAGGGCACGCGCATACCTCAGAGTTAACGCAAACACACAACATCCACTGCATAGTGAAATTAGGAAGGTGAAGGGCAGCAGGTTAAAAAGAGGACGGTCGTGGATGGGTCAAGCCGAAGACATTCTTCAACAGGTGTGTTCACTTGAGGACTTAGAACCTGGCGAGGAGTGGGTGCAAATGCCAACAGACTTCTGCACATCCTTTTCAGTTTGCATCCAACTAGATAGGAAATGCAGACAAGAAAATCCGGCTGCCGTGGAGGCTGAAGTACAAGCGTTGATTTTCGAGAATTCGCTAGACAGTGACGCGGTCATCTACACAGATGGGTCGGTCGTCCGACATGTGAGAAGCTCATGGGCCTTTACAGCTCGGGCCGGAGGGAGAATTGTGAAGGAGGACGCTGGTGCTTTCACTGAAACCACAAGTAGCCTGACCATGGAAGTCATGGCAGTAAGTAAAGCAATAACATGGCTCGAGACACAGACATTCACTAGGGCTTGTTTCCTTAGCGACTCAATGAACATGATCAAGAGGATAGAGGAGGGGTAGATCCGAAGAGAATGGTTGCGGCCACTGGAGCGGTCTCGGCTGGTAAAGATTAGTTTCATCTTCGTGCCAGGGCATGCGGGAGTACAAGGAAATGAGCGGGCTGACAAGCTCGCAGGTGAGGCTACTGTGGAGGGCGGACGCGCCATGGACCAGCTGACATTCTGAATGCTCTACGAGAAGTAAGACTTTTGCGAGAACCAAGTGATGACTGTGAATCTACAACCATGGCCAGACTGCTAGAGCAGCAAATTAAAAGAGGGGTGGCCAAGCAAGAACACTACGCAGGAAGCCAAAGAAGATTGATAAACCAACACAGAACTGGCGTCGTTAGCCGCTACACGCTGTGGGATTTGCTGAGGAGGGGATCCGAGCACTTATGGACTGAATGGTTCGATGTGCAATGAGGATGATCTGTCGACTAACTAACTAACTATATTGGTTGGTGACCATTAGCCATTTGCTCTATAAAGTAATCATCTGTCTACCGTAACGAACTTGAATCATCTACTTGTTGGGTGCTCTCAAGCTTGGTACACCATGTGCTTATATGTGTCATGTACCCTAAGGGGAAGGAGAATAAAAGGGTACTTTACCTTACCTAAAGGTGTCTCGTAGGCTGAGGAAAAGAGACGCAATAGTTCTCCTTAAGAGAAACATCGTACACCATCGCATAATTAGTTGATATCTACTGATGGCAATTGAGGACAGCCCTTTTACAGTTACTTTCGTGATGTCTGAAGTGGTAAAACTTCATTTTCTCTGAGCATGAGCGCAATGATGTTCCTTGCCTCTGAAAATTCCAAGACAACTCTTCTGCGTTCATCCGGAGTGTTTTTATCATCAGATGTAATTGCATTGTACTTGTTTAATTGTAGATTTAAAACACATCCGACTTCCGCGGCATTTGTTGACCGGGTTAACCTTCCCGGGTGCTCAGAGATCTAGGTGGTAGAATTTGTGTCCATCATCAACTTAGACAACAAATATTTCATCATTACTGCTAAAACACAATTCTAAAACTTAAGTGATTCAGTGCCAAACAAAAACTACAGTTGCAAACAAAAAAACGTGGTATAAAGTCAAATGAACAAGTATTATAATGTACATGTCCGTTCACCGAAAACTGAAATTGCGAAGATACCAATAAACAAAACAAATAACACGATGGCCCTAGTACGGCGATATATCATCCTTCTGTCCAAATGAGAGTTAACATTTGGCGGTATATTATCCATCGGCAGTGAATCAGTTAATCGACATTTACTTTATGATTTGAAGTCGACCCAATGGTTGTACTGGTGGAAAGGAAACATATTTCCACTGCCGAGGCCTGAATCCGAACCACTATTTCTGTAGCAGGGTGATCTAACAGCTATGCCACCAAGACTCTATGCATGCATTAGCGCCTGTTTAAAAAAAAATGAAAGCAGAAAACAGTAGCAAAGGAATGGCTGTAGGGTGTGAATATGTTTTTTTTTTATGTTCTGTTCTTAAAATAACGTATATTACACGCGGTTATCTCCATAAGTGCGCCAGTCTCCTCCCATAGATCACACAATAAGTATCGTGGCACAGTGCATAGATATCGTAGCTCCGGAGAGTGTTTGAATGAGCGTAAACAATAATCAGACAAGCCGTAAATATTCCGTTGTGTGGATAGGTTTCTTTATTGTCAAATTTAACCTGGCCATTTTGACGCAGTCCCACTTTAAATACTTGAAGTGATGCGGGTATCTGTAATGTGAAATGTCTTTGATACTTTGAAATGGTATCTTCCCCTCTGACGGCTTGAGTATTCAAACCTCCCTCCATATATCCTCTTCCTTGATGAGAAATATCCTTCGTTTCCTAGTTAATAACTTAAAATCTTCCCATAATCTGTAACGGCTTGAAGTCAACTCACCTGTTCGCCTGAAACGTTTGTTTATTTTTGTTGGCCTGAAGTGTTCCTTTCCGCTTCATCACCCTAACTTTGTGATGGTTTTACATTGTCCCCATTCCCGGACCCTTGACGTGGAGTGCTCACTTCCTTGTTGGTGACTTGAAGTATAGCCTGTCTGTAGTTTCGTTGAGTATCCCCTCCCTACAGTTTCGCTTTGATGGCTTAAAATTACAATCTCTAGAATTGTGTGATGACTTAAATGTATACCTCTCTCTTAAAGTGTTCCTCTCTCTGTAGTGTAGCTGTTTCAGGTAATCTCACTCAGTGACTGCTTGCATTATTCCTCTGTCTTTGATTGTTTTACGCATTCATCTGTTTGTAACAGTTAAAAGCAGTCCGCTGTATCTCTATAAATGTTGGAGCATCCCCCTTCTTTTTCTCCCATTCCCTCACTCCCTATAATTGATCTTAGTATTCTTCTCCCTGCGAGTGGTTGAAATATTCCTTTCTCTGAAATTTTGTGAAGTATTCCTCTCTGTGTAATTAATAAAGTAGTATTTCTCTATAATAGCTTTAAGTATTCCTCAGCTCTCTCTCCATATTTTCATCCCCCTCTCAATATAACTGCTCTATATATTTCTTCATCTCTCTATACTTGCCTAAAATCTGTCTCTCTCTCTCTCTCTCTCTCTCTCTCTCTCTCTCTCTCTCTCTCGCAATAATCGCAAATTACTCGAACACTATCTCAGTACGGATTATCTTCCCCCTTAATAATAGAGATAATAATAATAATAACAAAACCCTAGTATAACAGCCAGTCCCCTTTTGGTAGGCCAGTATATTCCACATGGCTAATAACAAGTGTCAGACCATTATCTAATTTTACTGTGTCGTGTAGTTTTGATGTTCGCATTTTGCCCATGTCTTTATAATGCATATCTTTTATATTGTTGCTGTTCTCTGTTAGCCTTGAATGATGTGTGAATGAAATAATGTATGAAAGAGAGTGATAGAAGGGCAGAATGTTAGACGGGCCTGCGTGCCCAATTCTTAACCCTTTGAAAATAAAGTTTGTTCGTTCGTTCGTTCGTTCGTTCGTTCGTTCTCTCTCTCTCTCTCTCTCTCTCTCTCTCTCTCTCTCTCCCCCTCTCTCTCTTACTCTATGTCTCCCCTGTCGTTAGAATTGCCCTAAGTATCCTCCGCCTTCTTCTTTCTGTATAATTGCTTTATAAAGTCCAGCTCCGAAAGTGCTGGAAGTATTCCTCTACCCCCCCCCCCCCTACCACCCCACCCCTGTATCTCTTTCTCTCTTCCTAATTACATGAAGTACTCCACCGTCTTTGATATCCCATAATGTACTTTTTCCGATCCCCCTTACAATGAGAGCAGATTCCTCCGCCACTCTCTCCCCTTCAGTCCACACAAGCACAGTGTCAAGTCTGGGAACAGCAAAGCTGGTAGATGAGACTATTGAACCAAGTGTTACATTTGAAGCCGTTCCTCCACTTTGATTTCCCCAACAAATTTGCAATCGATAGAAAAGGGGGGATGCCGAGTGGCGTATGCTGATAGGGTACCCTTGACATTCATTTGTCAGTAGCTATCTAGTCTAGTCTCTGACGGCTAGTCACATCAAGTTTGGACAAGTATACATGCATCTGTATTCTCGCTATTATTTCCCGTTGTCTTGAATTCTTAATACTTTAAGACACAGTATTTGTCACTGAATATAACCAACAGAGTTCTTATGTTAGAGTCCATTATAGTGTATTGCAGGAAATCATAAACACAGAATAGAATAATGAGACAGTACTTAAAGTCAGCAGACTGATGATAAAATATCTGGCAAATGCACAATGTGATGGTGGTTAACAAGAATAAGGGGAAATGCAATGTGATGAAGACGTCTGGGTAGAAACCAAGTCATCATTGTCAACTGTAACATAATGTCTCCAGACGTTCGCATCCCCAGTCCATTTACATTTCTCAATGCTCAACGGGTTAACCAACGTAAGCCGTCTTGATAACCCAGTCTAAGAATAACTTGGAATATTCTAGTTTAGGAAAGGGTAGATGAGAGGTGGGGACTCCATTTGATTGGTTGACCCTTGGGCGAGTAACGCCACTTTCTAGGCTAATACTTAATTAGCCCGCCAGTCGAAGATGTGATTCCAACCAGAGTAGATGTGCTTAAGATGCAGTGGTAAAACTTGCCCAAAATCATTCTCTAGGATGCAGATTCTGCACCTCAGGTACCACAAATCATTTAATATGTTATGTGTAGGCCTGATGATAAGAGAGAGAGACGAATGGCAGAGTATTTTCTTGAGAAAATGTGGAAATGAAGACAGAACTTCGTTGTACAGTGACACTAAAACTGCCGCTCCAGCCTGTCATGTCTACCACAGTGAAACATTCTTACCATGTCTATTGTCTGTCTGATTTGATGATTTGCATATGCTTGTGACTGTAAACTACGCTCAATGCATATTGCAAAACCTTTGTGCGCTCTGAACATTCGTTGAGTGCCTATCATGACCATTCTTAACCAAACTGTACACTGCTCTTGCGAGTTACTTTTGGCAGTTCTGTTTCAGAATGTGCGATGCTACATGTAACTTTTCCCTTATAATGGCTGAGAATGTTTGAGTGAATGAGATGGTAATTGTATAATTAACCTCTCATATTTGTAAAAGTAAAGACGCTTATTATATCCATGTTTGCAGGACTGCATTGCACTTTAGAAATTACAAAGTTCCTGTAATGTCTGGTGACGGTATTACGCTCAAGAAAATTGCCAAAAAAAGCATTCATATAGATTTGCCTAGGATGCAATTTATCTTTGACGTTATGCGCTGGTTCTTTGCAACAATGGTTTAGGTTTATATGAACTACATTCCAATAAGGAGCAATATGTGGCATAACCTACAGTGTCTAGTCAGCTGAATACATGGGAAGGCTCATGCTATTTGTCAGGGAAAATTCATGTTTTCTTTCATATGTGTATTCCACGTGTGAAAGCATTGCTTGTGCAATATCGCTTGGTACCCACTGCAGTAGACATTGCTACTGTTTAATGGGAAAAGAGCACAACAAGATGATGATGTTGGTTTGATGGTGCTTGTGAACCTGGTCTAGCTTGAGAGGAGGAAGTTTGGCATGGCGGTGTGAGTGTGAATGAGATAGGACATTCTTGTACCAAGGTATCACCTTTATGAATTGCTAATTGGTCCATTGCCATTAGTTTAATGATAATGCCTAGTGCAGTCATTAAAGATGCCTGTCTTCTATCTATCTCATATCTGCCTTATGGTGATTGGTTCAGCATATGTGCCTCAGGAAGGTGTTCCTTTTATGCTGTTTGCTTCATGTCTTGCTTTGAAATGCTAGTGCATGATTTCTGCCATACAATGCCTACTTCTTAATGCTTAATCACACTGTCTGTTCTCATGGTACCCCAGTCCTGTGGGATCTACTTATTGTGAGAATTTATATAGACAAATAATTACAAGATAATTGTGTGAAGCTGCCCCTGATTAAGCATATATGCCTATGATTTCACAATTTTGGGGATGAACCTTGAGAAAAGATATCACCCCAAACCACCAGATAAAATTGCACTTCATCACCAGTGAGGGGCAGGTGTTCGAATATCACTCTCCTCTCTCCCCCTCCCATTCCTCTCTGAATCTGTAATGGTACTACATAACTATGACAATGTTTAAACAGATGTAAAACACATGCTGTGCCTTTGTTTATTAACAGAGAATGAGGAAGATGGGGAGGCCTTCAATTACCAGGACAACTCCAGGGAAGTCCTGAGCTCTAGCCTAAAATCCAGCTTTATAATGAGACTCCAATAGTACCACATCACTACAGGGTGAAAATATTCAGCCTGAATACACTAATTCTGGCCTATACAGATGGCACTGAAGAAAAAGTCTGTATTAAAGGCCTAAGACAGGGATACTCTCCATTTTTGTAAATGTTCCGGGCTATCTCTTCAAGAGAAATTCAAGAAGAAACCTTAGGAAGTGATATATCACCTGGTTTTCAGCATGTCTCTACTGGCCAAGAGTGGACATCAATGTGTACCTGGAGATTACCATATTTCTCCTCAAAACCATATCTTGAGGAGTATTCTAGCTTAATACTGGCTGAAAAACTAATGGAGAAGAAGTATAGAACATAGAGCTAATTCACAAATGGATTATTAATGCTTAGGTGTGGTGATTTCAGTACCATCGGAACCTTCTGTGGGAGATAGACTGGCAGGGAAGAATGATGGAACAGAATAGTTTTTAGATCTTCATCTACTGAAATGTAAAACTAATCCCAATTATCAACTTTGCGAACAGTCTACTCACCCTTCGGAAGGACATGTTTGTCAATTTCGTAAACTTGTCACAGCAGGGAATAGCCTAAACTGGGAAAACATTATGGGAAAACTGCAATCTGAGACATTCCCAATACCTTCATAGGTGATAACAGGAGGTACACGGATCAGTATAGCAGTGTCTCCCTATACTTGGCCCCGGCTATAGGTTTATCATGTGTTTCCCTCATTTGACAGTTGGAAAAGTGATAGCATGATTTAAGAGTTTGTGGTGTAGGATAACTTGATGGAGTAGAGATGTGAAGGAGGAGGGTTTGTTTTAAATTGATGTCATGTGGGGGATTTTGAGTGATGTGTTTGGGTTTTCATTATCATTGTCACTTATATTGCATATAAAATTATGATTGAAATGTAAATTTTTGGCAATATATGAAGCCTGAGTCTTCACTTGACCTCAGCAGACATTAATAAAATGATGATAGTAAGAGAACAGTTTTTGAGATACATGTCCCTGTGGTTGTCTCGTACACTGTGGTGAATGAATTGTCCAACTGGTGTCAGGCATCTTCATGGTGACTGTTACTCTACTGTGGGTGTTGGTTACTGATGTTGTGGAAGTTCTGTGTAGATGTTGTCAAGTATCTTACATGATGTATGACTTGTCTAATCTGTTGGTGTGACCATTCTTTATGAATGGGTGTCCAACTGTTGTCAAGATCTTCTCATGTTGATGTCTTGTTCAACCGGTGTAAAGTACAGTTGTTGTTGTTGTTTATGTTCACTACAATGGTTCAATTGTCAATGTGGTCATTTGTCCAAGTGTCGTATTAAAGAGATCAGAATGAGGTTGGCGACAAGAGCACAGTTTACAAGATATATGAGAGAACTGCTTTCCATTTGTTGCTGTGGCTAACTGCCAAGATCTCTATATAACCTAGAAGAGAAATCATCTACTAAATCATCTACATCTCGCGGGCGCACATTCGCACTGCGAGCGCTAACAAGTCAAGTCGCATTATTCTGTCAAGAAGCCTGATCAGCGGGAAAATGACACGTTGAAAGTCCAACAACAAGAAACACGCTGTTGCCAAGATGTGCAGCGTGGGAGCCGACAACAAGAAGAAGAACGTCGAGAGCCCACCTGCTAGCTGCATCAAAGAGCCTGATACTACAGCCATCACTGAAGCTACTACGAGGGAGAAGATTGACAGCCCAACACAGTCAAGAACCAAGACAGCAGAGAAGGAGGAGAAAGACACCAGAGTCGGAAACACCAACTCGAAAACAGTCCGATGGGTTATCAAGCGGATTCCTGTGGAGCTGACAGATGAAGAAATCCTGAAGCAGCTACGTGAAGAGAATCTTCACATCCGATTCTTGAAGGCGGAGCGGCTTCTCACCTACTCCAAGATACCTACAACCTTGGCAGTAGTGACGTCGGAGGGCAGCGAGATGCCGAACACAGCATCATTCAACAAGAGAATGCAGCAACCAGAGAGATTCATACCAAGAATCACGCAATGTTCCAGATGTCAGAAGGCCGGCCACAGTAGAGCTACGTGTCGCAGTAAGACGGAAATATGCCGATACTGCGCCGATCACCACGCCTTCAAGGAGTGTCCGCTGGCCAAGCTGGACACGGACTTCCGAGCACCCAACAACAAAAGAAAGTGCTCCAACTGCCTGGACAAACATGGAGCAAGATACCTGGGCTGTCTTTACCTGCAAAGACATAGAGACGTCTTAAAAATCGCCATAATCACAAAGACACCATTCAAGGAAGCAATGCAGAGGGGCGAGACAGCCACGGGTATAGCACAAGCCGAAAGAGATCAACTTCAAAAACAGATAGACGAGTTGAAGAGACAAGTCAAGGCACTGCTAACGCCAACCCCGAATAACGACAACGGAAAACTACTGGCGGAAATGAAGGAGATACAGCACAACATCAAACAAGAGATGGAGCGCATGGCCGAGATGAAGAAGGAGAACGAAGAAATCCTACAAATGATCAAGGCCAAAAGAGAATTGCCTAAAGCAGAAATGGAACTCTGTCAAATCAAACCAGCGGAATCCATACAAAACCTCACAGAGAATCCACAAGAGGAAAACCAAGAAACCGAGCCTGAACCGCAAGCAACAGCCAGCAGCCCAACCGCGACACCCGAGGCAGATAAAGGTAAACCAATATGTCGCCAGACATCTGAAGAAAACCGAAAAGAATATCCGGAGTCACTATGGATATTTACCCCGGAGGGGCGCCGAGAAAGTGAAAGAGTGGAGGAACTCAGGCGCCAGGAATTCAACAGATGCTGGGATAAAAGAGAAAAGAAGAAACCCAAGAGATTCAGGAGATCGGTAGACTACCCAGAGTTATGTTGTGAACCTGCTTATGAGGAGGATTACTCGTATTACATAGAAGACGGAGAGAAAAAACTATGGATGACCGCGGAGGAAAAAATCGAAAGGCAGCAGAAACTCAAACTCGAAAGTGAAAACAGGCACAAGGAGGAAAATGAAAACGTCGAAAAGCTCCTACAGAAAATACACAAAAAAAATGAAATAAAAGACCACATAAAAAGTCCTTTTAAGGACTGCAACCAGTCAAGCCAGGAGACTGCACCAACAACGAAAACAAGAGGAAACATGCACAAAGGACAGCCGCCGACCGATCCCCCAGCTGGAGTGGGATCACGAAAAGTCCTTATAAGGACTGCAGCCAGACGAGCCAGGAGCCTACACAAACAAAGACAACCACAACAACAGAAGAGCACAAAGGATAGCCGCCGACCACTGCTGACGTCACAGACACAAACGATACATAACCAGTCCGAGATAGGACTAACAAGACAAGAATTAGGGTAAATAAACCCACAAAAACCACGATCCTCAACAATAACCACAGCTGATGAAGCAGGTTAGACGAGGACGAATTTGGAATTTTTGTTCTTGAAAATTGGAATTGGAATTGGCATCTACTAAAAATTCTGTGTTGAACTTAAACTTGGGTCTAATTTCTCACAGTGGGGGTACTCGATGAGCCAAATTCTAAACGGTTTCTCTACAAGGGTTCTGCGAGAATAAATATCAATACCTCTAGACAACACTTGCTGTTACTAACCTGTATCTTTTATAGAGAGATATACTTTATAGAACTTCACTCATTGGAGCTTCTGTAATTATCTATAAACCCACAAAAAAAAAACTCACATCAACATCATCATTACCAGCATGATGGAGCAGGCCCTAAGTAGCTTCTCATGCACATCACGGATCGTCAAAAAGATGCTACACCCTTCGCTGCCAGTTCCTCTCGTATACTTTCAGCCCCAAAGTGCGTTAAATGTCCCGTGTCCATCTCCGATCTGGTTGATACGTGCATCGTCTTCCATGAAACCTGCTGTCCATCACTCTTGTTTCCAAACCATTGACTCGGCCGTCGAAGATCTGTCGTAAACTGACGTCCTTTCCGAAACATTCGTGCCCAGTCTGTCACTGTTTTCTTCGACACACATTTGTTACCGTACGCTACCTGCATTCTTCGATGAATGTCCACTGGTCGACATCCTTCAAATGAAAGAAACTGAATCACCGATCTTTGAGCTTCTTTGGACGGATTTTGGATCAACCCGGCCATTTTCTCAACTGTCAGAAACATAACCTATGCATCATGGGACCATAATCACGTGCTCTTTTATTCATTGGTTAGTACTTATCACATGACTATGACATAATCATGTTTAACGTTCGCAAGTATGCGCGGTGCGGCAAGAATGGATTTCAAATGAACACTCCTTATAATAACTGGACGAGTGTGAGAACACCTGTAAAGAACACAATTGAAATGGTCCGTGAGAATAATATGTCTGATTCAGAATTGATTTGTTCTAGACGTGGATGCTATAACTAGAAGGTGGATCAAGTTCAATAATTTAAGTGAATGTTTGTAGGTGTAGGTCTCCAATCGCTTGAAATGACGGTGTACACGTATACAGACGAAGGTTGAATCTTTCCACTTGCAGTTAACAACACAGTAACTTGGTGGTCATTGTTTCACTCTCGTGATTCGGATAATTCTCTTTCCTGACTCACTTTAATAATTGCAGATCGTTGAATAATTTTGAAAAACGTATGTGTAGGAAAATGGGGAACCTTGCTAAGAGAACAAAACTCCCCAAAGGAAACTGGTCTATCTTCCTGAGAAAGGATTTTCTAGGATGTCACAGATAACACATTCCATCTGTTCTCTTCCTTCAAATACTAGCAACTAACGATGGTTAGTAACCTAACGTTCAACTGTTACGTCACGCATACATCGTTCAGTCAACGCCAGTATCAGAGAGTACAACGGAGATTCCCTATTCTAGCAAGATGCACACTTGTAGAAAGAAAGAAATACTATTTTGTATTGTACAAGACAGGTATATATAAATGTAATAATTGCGAGACATATGCAGTCAAGCCTCGGTTTTCGTCGATAATCTTTCCGAAAACAATCGGTGAAATCCGAAAACGACAAAAACGGAGGTAATTATTTCCATATGAATTAACGTAAATCCTATTATTTCGTTCTAGAAACTCCAAAATACATTTAAAATAAAAACATTTTATAGAGAATAAATAAAGTGTTTAATACTATTTTTCGACCCCAGACTTGTCCAAACTCGCACCTTCGCCGTGCCTAGTACCACTGTGTGTGCCAGTGCGCCTCTTGAATTTTTCAAATCATTCTCTGCTGGTCCAGTCACAAAATCACTAAGTACAAAAGCACTCATCTCAAGCACTTTCTTAATTAGATCGGCATACAACAGTCTGGTCTTTTCCACATATGACTGCCTCCGAAACAGAATCGCCATCTAGCTTGTTTTGATTTATCCAAATTAATAATAACTGTTCGACATCTTCAGTTGTTTGCGATCTCTGTATCGTTAGCAAATTCATGTCTTTCGCTAAACTAGCCTCCTGTATTTCTTCCCTTGTCGCTACAATGAAATTTATCGTGGATGGCGACTTCCCATACATGCGGCCGATTTCAGCAATCTTAATGCCTCTCTCGTATTTTATTATTATCAAGTGATACTCACACAATGAAAAACAACCCAAACTGAGCAGAAGAGCGCAGGGAACCCTATGTTTTCGCAAAATTAGCAGCAAGGTCATATGGGCATGCCGACGAAATCCGAGGCACTCGCCGAAAACCGGCACACATTTTTCGCGGGAAAAAACTCGACGAGATCTGAAACCGACGAAAACCGAAGGCAACGAAAACCGAGGTTTCACTGCGCATAAATATAAATTTAGTTTATTACTAATCACCAGGGAATGTCAGTATTATTCCATGTAAGCGATGGTACAGCGGAAACTACTGCGTCAATGTGATTCAGCAGACAGTGGCTGATTTCGTGACAATTATTATTCATCTTACAAATATTTTTGTTTCATTTCACACGTAAGTATAAATGGTATTGTGTACAACAACCGCATCTTCTAAATGTTGCAGATCCTTCAAACAAATTATACTGTACGTCTAAAGGAACATATTTGTTGTCTGTGTTCCAATGAAGGACTTTCTAGGTGTATTACTCGTGCTAGCAGGCTCCAAATGTGTGTCCTAACCAGAGCCAGCATATTTTTGTCACCTCATATGTTACGTTTTCTCCATGAACTCATCGATGATGATTTTGTTATAACACTTAGTCCTTCTATTCCGCTAAGTGCTATTCCGGCTTCTCTTGCATTATGTGTTCTCATTTTCATATCTCTATATGTCCCTCCTATTTTGTCTACATTGCTACATAAGCATGGGTATGGTTCCAACTATTTATGTTGGAACCTAGGAAATCGGATGATCTTTTGATATTTATTCTCATTATCCTCGTCTTGCCCCTAAGAAATCTTCAGTCTAGTTGTGAGTACTTAATAAGTGTTTTATTTATTTTGCATTTGATTTTGTGTTTGAGGCTGGAGGACAATGTCGCCAGCGTATTCCAGAAAATAACACTGATTTGTCATAGTATATTCAATTCAATTTCTGGGGGTATCTTTTGTCGCTTTTATTGCCCAGTCTACAGTCAGTAAGAATAATAAAGTGACAAAACATTTCATGTCCATATAGTTTGCCTTTACTAAGTTAATGCTCCTCAATGTGATTTAGTAGTACCTTATCAGTGCCTAAAGGGATTCCATATCAATGCTGTTACAGACCTTTTTCACTGTCAGAAATCGAACATGAAGTGGCGTATTTGTTTCAATGTATTGCTCAATGTCTATGCGTAATGCAGCTATGTGCTAGATGCAGGATCTATTTGGTGGGCACATTGTCTGTGGTGTGCACCCTGTCTGTTTATCCCTTAGCTGTTTATCAATGTCATCTCCTATTCTCTCTAGAATGATCCTGCTTAATATTTTTCAAGGAACTGACAATATCATCATTCACATAATTTTCACACCATTGCATGTCTAATTTCGTTGGCTTGAAAAATGAAAAGTGCCTGGGACCTCGCGTCACTTCAACGTAGCACAGTGGTTCTCAACCGGTATGGAATACCCCCCCCCCCCCCCCCTGGGAGGATTTTAGGGTTTCTAGGGAGTGGGATTAAGATTATTTCAAGGTCACGTTAATACAAGAACCGATAACTTGATATTGTTTTTCCCTCCATGTTTTACAATTATGTACTTCTCGCCATTCTGACATTCGTTTTATAACATAAGTAGACACGCAAATCACGTTTTATGTAGATGTCTAGATTTGTTCTGATAGAATGTGTTATTAAATTTATCTTCAATTTTTCGTATACTATATAGGGGAGGAGGGAATTTATAGGGAGGAAATACGAAAGAGGGGAGGAGTGGCATTCTGAACACATGATGAAGGGGTGCATGGGCCAAAATAAGGTTGAGAACCACTGAAGTAGCAGATTCTAATAAACAATTTTATCAAAGAGCTACGTAAGAGTGCAGAGCTAAGAAGATTATAAATAGAGCTAAGGAAGATAGCGATCTAGGAAACCAGACAGAAGAGACACAAACACTATAAATAGTTCTACAACGGGACACACTCGTGTCAACAAGGAGAGCAATGAGTGTGCGTGAGCTGGGGTTACCCAAGAGACTGGGAAACCCGCATCACGAGAAGTGACCATGTAATACTGGTTACTATAACCAAGTGACCAGCGTGCTGGAACTCCAAGCACGCAAACTAGCGGATGCACGGAGAACCAATTGCTCGTGGCTGAACACGCCACAGGGAGCTTGGGTCAGACAGAGACTCGACGGCGTAGGGAACAGACTGTATATCCGCTGTGGATACTTTGTTGTTAAAGGACAGTATCAATAGTTAGGACTTAAGCTTAGCTTCAGTAGTTATTATCATTAACATCATCTCCTCATTCCATCTTCATAACATACTATGATGTTTAATACCGATGTGGTATTCCGCTCATGGAGCTCATGTACGATCAGCTCCAAATAAAATGTATCCTTTTGCAAACAATACGAGTTGTCACTTTCGTGTGGTGCAAAAGTAGGGAATCCTTGTATGCCTGTCGCAAGTGAGTTGCTGTCAGGCAGGATACCATTTGGTGTCAGAAGTGGGAAGTCAGAGACGATAGAAAGTGAAGACAAGACGACATTGACATTCATTTGACGAATCATCCTACAATTCATTGACGATCATTTATACTATCACAAAATTCATTCATTTACATCATTCATCATTATTTATATCACATTTGCAAGTTACCAACCGCATAAACTGTATTGTGTAAATTGATAACAACCATGTATTTATGTCACATGCATTTTTCTAAAGTATTGATGCTCTATTAAACAGAGACATCAGTTATACAAGCAAGTCGATCAGTTGTGTGTATGAAAGACAACGGTGGAACATCCCGAGTGACGTATTTTTCAGAAGATTAGATGAGTATATTTTCCACTAATTTTGATAACCATCATTAACCGTCATTAATCTTTGATATTCAACCAGCTCCCTGGTTAGTTCTTCGGCCACTCCAGCTCGATATAGTGTCCGTACATTCCATGTTTTTGGAACATGGAATGTACGGACACTATATCGAGCTGGAGCGGCCGAAGAACTAACCCGGGAGCTGGTTGAATATCAAATGGATATAACAGCAATTCAAGAAATAAGGTGGCCAGGAGAGGGTACTTTAGAGCAAAATGGAATGATTATAATATATGGAGGAAACACTCAAAATAAACATGAATTAGGAACAGGATTTGTCATCAAAAAAGAGTTATGGGGGAACGTTTTAAACTTTAAAGCTTTTAATGACAGGATTAGTAAATTACGAATAAATGGTAAATGGAAAAATATAACGATGATTAATGTACATGCACCTACTGAAGAGAAAGAAGATGATATTAAAGAAGACTTTTATAATGATCTGGAAGATGTCATAGAAGAAACCCCCAAACAGGACATCCTGATTGTGCTGGGAGACTTCAATGCAAAAACAGGTAGAGAGCAAACTAATAAAAAAGTGGCCGGTATGGAAAGCCTACATACAACTTCAAATGATAATGGATGGAGAGTCATCAACCTGGCAGAAGCCAAAGGACTGCAGATTAGCAGTACCAGACTACAAAGAAAGGATATACACAAACAAACTTGGAAATCATGTGACAAGAGAACCTATAATCAAATAGATCACATTTTAATTAACAACAGAAATGCATCAAACATACAGCTAGTCAGAAGTTATAGAGGAGCTGAGTGCCACAGTGACCACTTCCTCGTTGGAGCAAAATTTAAAATAAAACTTAAGAGAGCTTTCTATACTAAATTACAAAGATTACACCCAACATATAACAGAGAAAAACTACAAGACATTACAGTCAAAGAGAAATTTACAGATGAAATAAAATGTAAACTTGAAACTCTGCAAAACCCTTTGGAGGAAAGCGTTGACCAAACTTGGTTGAACATCAAGAATACAATTCAATCTACCGCAGAAGAATGTCTCGGTGTGTTAACCACGCATAGAAAGAACAGATGGTTCAATCAAAAATGTGAAGAAGCAGTCATTAGGAAGAAGAATGCCAGACATGTATGGTTAAATGACATCAATAACATCTAAAAGGAAGAGCATTATAGAAATGAATGTAAAGAGGCTACAAAAATAGTCAGACAGCAGAAGCGAGAATATATGAGTAATATAATCAAAGATATGGAAACTAATCACCAGAAAAATGAATCCAGAAATTTTTTTAAAGAACTGAAGTCAATTAAACGAGGGCACCAACAAAACACATATGGTTTAAAAGACAAAAATGGGAATATGATAAATACCAATGAGGAAATGTACAACACATGGAAAGAATATTTTATTGAATTACTAAATTGTGAAGCTCCAAGTAACATTTTCCCACAGGAAGAGGTTCTAACATGCGAACCACAAATTGAAGAACCTACATTTGAAGAAATCCTATATGTAATCACACGACTTAAAAACAATAAGGCAACTGGGACTGATGGAATTGCTGCTGAATTTATAAAGGCAGGTGGCCATGCATTACATCTAGAGCTATACGAACTAATAATAAAGATCTGGAGGACAGAAGAATTACCCCATGACTGGAAAGAGTCATTATTGATACCTATCTTTAAGAAAGGAGACAAGTTCCAATGTGGAAATTATAGAGGAATATCACTACTGTCCACAAGCTATAAGATACTATCCGCAGTATTACTAAATAGACTAAAACCATATTCAGAAGACATATTAGGTGACTACCGGGCGAACAGATCAACAATAGATCAGATATTTATCTTACGACAAATAGCCGAGAAACATTGGGAATATAAAAGAGATCTCCATAACATTTTTGTGGATTTTAAAAAGGCTTATGATAGTGTCCATAGGAATAGTCTATGGAATGCTAAGCAGGAATTTGGAATACCAAGGAAGTTAATCAACATGACCAGACTATGCATGGAAGATACTTATAATATAGTAACATATAAAGGCAGGAAATCAGACCCCTTCCAAATAACATCTGGCTTGAAACAAGGTGATGCACTATCGCCGCTACTCTTCAATCTGGCTCTAGAGAAAGTTGTAAGGAAGGTAAAGGAGGAATGTGATATTGGAGGAACATCCAAGCTGCTTGGTTATGCAGATGATATAGATATTATAGGGCAAAGTGAACAAAAGACATTGGAAATATTGACTCACTTAAAGGAAAAAGCCCAACAGATGGGGCTGGTTATCAACCAAGATAAGACAGAATATATGGTAATTTCAAGAGACGGAATGGCTAAAAACTCTGGCCACATACAAATAGATAATATGACCATTAAAAGAACGGAAACATACAAATACCTGGGTACAATCTTCAACTGCTCCAACATCATAAGGGAAGAAATACAAACTAGAATCAACTCTGGAAATAAGATATACTATGCACTACAACATCTACTAAAATCAAAGGCGCTATCTCGTAACACCAAAATCACAATATACAAAACACTGATCAGACCAGTTGTGCTGTATGGCTCTGAAACCTGGAGTACAACAAAAAGAGACGAAGCCTTGTTACAAACCTTTGAGAACAAAATTTTAAGACCCATCTTTGGACCCATTAGGGATACACATAGTGGAGAGTGGAAAAGAAAAAGTAACAAAGACATTTATGATCTGTTTAAGTCCCCGCTAATCACTGGTATCATGAAGGCTAATAGACTACAATGGCTGGGGCATATAGAAAGAATGGAAGATAATAGGGAAACAAAACTCGCTTACACTCAGGAAATAAATGACCACAGACCCCGAGGTAGACCAAGAAGACGGTGGAGAGATAATACATGTACAGACCTACAAGCACTTGGAATTAACGACTGGCAAGAGAAGGTCCACCAGAGAGACGAATGGAGACGGATTGTATTTGCAGCAAAGAACCTCAATGGCTCGGAACGCTGAAGAAGAAGAAGATCATTAACCGTGCACCTTCTTTTTCAGTGAAGATTGTAAATGTCTAACACATAATAACTATAAAATTATATTGTAAAGATTATATTGATATCAGTTGTGAAATAGCATAAAGCCATATAATGTCATCATTAAATGACTGCATCCAGGCTGGCAAAGAACTAGGCCATACTGGAGAGAAATTAGAGAAATGGGCAGAACAAAGATACAAAGAAGAAACAGACAAAGAGAGAAATGAAAGAGCATTGGAAAGACAGCATCAGAAAGAGATGAGGGAGTTAGAAGAAGCCACCAAACAAAAACAATTAGAGTTAGATCATACCACAAAGCAGAAGCAGATAGAGATGGAAGACGCCATTAAACAGAAGGAATTGGAAATAAAACAAAAGCAATTAGAGTTAGAGTCACAAACAAAGTTAAGGATGAAAGAGATGGAAATTGACTCAAACATCCAGATATCCTCTACTAAACAGAAGAGTCAAGAAGAGCAAAATAAATTCTCTAAATATAAGGGGATCATCAAGCCCTTCAGTCAAGGCGATTCAATCTCAGCCTGGACTGAAAATATAGAATTCCAGCTTAAAAGTCAGAAAATACCACTAGAAGATTGGGCGATGATCTATATGAGAAATCTCAGTGGGGAGCCATTAAAGGTGATAGAGTCGATACCAACAGAACTAAGAAGTAACTATCAGTATATCCATGATAGGATTATGCAGCATTTTCTACTCGATGCTCCTGGATTTCAGATCCAGTACTCACAGATAAAACCAAAGCCAACTGAAACGTTCTTAGACTACGTTTCAAACGTCCAGAGAATATTCAATAAATGGCTTAAGGCGGCAAAAGTAGGGAAGAATTTTGATAAATTACAGGACTTGCTTGCTTGCTTGTGTTCGTTGGCTTGAGCTCCAACGCAAAGTCCTGTATGTCGGATGAAGGCATCCTGTTGTCCAGCATCAGTGTGATGTCATACAGGACCTGAGTTTTGCGTGAGTATCCGTTGTCCCATGTCTGGCTTATTGGTGTGCAGACTGGTGGTTCCTCGCCGTACAGGCAGACACTCTCCGACTTCGGAGGAATCGGCGATCCTATTGACTTCAGCCAGGACCCCGAAGGGACCTGTTGCCCAGGACGCTCGACGAGGACGCGTCAATAGGTCTTAATGGTTACAGGACTTAATGGTGATGGATAAAGTCATATCCACAGTTCCTACTCCCTTTGCTAAGTTCCTTCAACAAGCAGACATTGAATCTATTGAACAGCTTGAATACGTGGTTCAGCTTATTTTTCTTCAAACCGCGACATATTTAAAACATCAATACATGATACTGATATCACTGCTTTTGCTAAGAACGTACCTAGCAAATCTCACAACCAAAAAGGATATCAGAAGAAAGATAAACCTTACCAGAAGCCACCACAGTGTGTATACTGCAAATTATTTCATCCGCAGTACTCCATGTGTGATAAAAGTCCATCATACCCTGCTCATCTGGAAATGATGATGAAAAAGCAGGAAGACAAACGAAACTCATACAAACGTGCGGTTAAATGCTTCTTCTGTTCAAGTTATGGCCATTATTCTTCTAAATGTTTGGGCAGGCAAAGAATGAAGGCTAGCAATGCTTTGCTCATAGATACATCATCTGACGATGATAGTGTAGTTGATTCTGAACTTGAAAATGTATTACCATATAATGAATGTGAGAGTGTGGCTGTAGTGACTGATATGTTAGACTTTAATAAATGTGACACGTGTCACCAGTTTAATGCGGATGGGAAACTGAAATGTGGTCATGTTGTACCATGTTCCAACGAAGATGCTAATTCAGCTTTAGCTTCCAGAGGTAATCTAAAGTTCCACGATGCACTGGTCAACGAACAACCATGCCAATGTTTACTTGATAGCGGCAGCACTTTACTTGGGGTAAGAAGAGAGCTAGTTAAGCCAGAAGATTACACGGGTGAGTTTGTTAAATGCCACACTTTCTCTGGAAACATTGAAAAATACCCGCTGGCAAAAGTCCGCATAAACACCCCGTTCCTTTCCGGCACATTTACGTGCGCGATTTTGCAAAATCCCTGTACTTACCTAATTTTGGGTTGCTTGCCATCATTAAAACAATGTACTGATGACGAAATATTAGCCTGGAAACAAACAAACACGGCTAATGCTGTAACGAGGTCAGAGACCCAAACACATTATACTGACCTACAAAATGAAATGTTACAGTTGTTAACACCCAGCGGTGCTAGTAACAATACCACTCGACAAGAGTTTATCGAGGCACAACGCACCGATCAAACTATCGCACCTTATTTTACATTATTTGGTGAGCGAGCGAAAGTAACTAAAATGCATCTTGGTATTTTAAAATACACAACGGAATTCTCATGCGTTATTATACCACCAATAACGATGAAATTCAGCAGACGTTGTTACCGTTAAAACACTCATAAAATGTGCTAAAAATTGAGCATGATTCACCGTTTGCTGGACATTTGGCCTACGACAAAACAAGAGCCAGAATTTTGTCACACTTCTATTGGCCTAAGTTTTGTAACGATATTAAATTTTTCTGTCGGTCATGTACCATTTGTCAACATTTAGTGAGAAAAGGAAAGCATGTAACAGCCGAGGTTCAACGTTCAATATTGGCCTCTAGACCATTCGAAAGTGTAGCTGTGGATATTGTTGGACCCCTGAATCAGGTGTCGAACAAAGGAAACCGGTTTATACTAACCCTCGTGGATCTTTGTACAAGGTGGATCGAAGCGGTGCCACTAAAATGCATTACCTCCAAAGATGTGGCAAATGTATTTTTACATCTATTTTGTCGATTTGGCTTTCCTCGAACCATTTTATCCGACCGAGGAACGCAGTTTATTTCGGCTACTATGCAAGCCCTAACAAAATTGCTAGGAATAGAACAGCATTTCAGTAGCCTCCACCACCCTATCAGCAATGGAATCATAGAAAAAATTAACGGGGATCTAAAACAAATGCTGGAAAAAGTAACAGCAGAGAACCCATCTGATTGGGATAGTCTATTACCAGCGGTGCTGTTTGCCCATCAAGAAATTCCGCACTCAAGTACGGGTTTCTCACCTTTCGAGTTAGTTTATGGGGCGAACCCTCGTGGACCCCTAACAATCTACCATCAGCTACTCACTAGCACAGTAGAGAGTCCAACCTCAGCAACACCTTATGAGATGGTAACAGAGACAAGCGATAAAATTATGAAGGCGTGTGTAATAGCCAAATCATCTTTGGAGAGAAAAGGCCAGATGTACCGCGACTATGCAAATAAGGGTGCCAAAACCCTACACCTTGAACCCAATCAAAAGGTTCTGCTTTTACTACCAGATAAACTTAACTTGTTACTAACGTCATGGCAAGGGCCATTCAAAGTTGAACGAAAGATATCAGATGTCGATTATGAAATATCGATAAAGGGAAAATTAAAGATATTTCACATCAACATGCTGAAGCCTTATTTCTCACGACAAGAACTGATGACAGACGAACAGAATGCAAGTACACCAAGCAACCGGACGACAGACGTACACACTACAACTACACTAGGTAGGGCGACAGATGACGACGACATCGCAAACACACCTAGCCAGAAAACAGAACACACAGCTAGTACAACAACAGTACTTAATCAGACAGATGACGACGGAATAGAATTACCAGTCCCGACAGTAGACACGACTGGGACAATCGATAGCATACGGTTAGAACCGAAACTCACAGACGAGCAACGACGACAAATTATAGAGTTAGTAACGGAGTACAGGGACATTTTTTCCGACATCCCAGGTAGGAAGGACAGGATAGAACACTATTATTCTGACTGATAACACCCCTATCAAATACCGACCTTATTCCATCCCATTAAATTACAGGGAAAGTCTCGACAATGAACTTTTAAATATTGAGTCGAGTGGAATAATTCAAAAATCACAGTCAGAATATTCTTTTCCTATCGTCCTTGTCAAGAAAAATGACTCGACGATCCGCCTCTGCGTCGATTATCGCCGTTAAATAACGTGACCAAAGTCGATGCAGAGCCTATCCCATCATGTGACGAACTTATCTTTGATATGTCAACATCACGTATCTTTTTTAAACTTGACCTTACGAAGGGATACTGGCAAGTTCCGATGAACCCATTGTCTATCCCATTAACAGCTTTCTCAATACCTTTAGGTCTGTATGAGTGGCGTTTTCTTCCTTTCGGTCTTCGTAATGCCCCAGCTACTTTTGTTCGACTCACTAGGGACCTTTTGCACGGAGTGACTAATACACCGACTTATATTGATGACATTTGTATCCATACCGCAGACTGGACTTACAGAAACTGCGACATGTCTTCGATAGATTGCGATTATTCGGTCTTACAGTAAAACCAACCAAAGTGGAGTTCCAGTATGACAGTACAGGGCAAGATGTGGTGAGTAAAATAAGACGTGACAAGCGCAGAACGTTTCAGGGCAGGAAAAAAAGCTGGGAGCAGCCACCGTGGTGGAGTTTCGAGGTGGATAAGGCGTGGGTGGATAAGCGTAGTGCTGTAAGGAGATGGCAAAATGCCAAGAAGAACAGAGCTGGTCATCCTAGTCCCTGCTTGCACTTAGAAAGAGAGATGCACACAAAAGTAAGCTATTTCAAAAAACTGGTCACGGTGGTTAAAAGGGAAAAATGGGTAGAGGTGTGTCAAAGGGTAAGCACAGACAAGTCACTGAAATTGTTCTGGCGACTACATAAAAGCATGAGTGGTGTAGTCAAGAATAAGAGCATTTCTGACTTCCAAGGTGCTGACCTCATCTGGCAGAGGACTGACGAAGACAAGGGCAAAGCCCTCTTTGAACGCTACCTTGAGCAGGGCAACCAGACAGACATGGGAGGTCGAAATCTGGCCAAGGAGGTCACCTCAGACAGATGCAAGGCCCAGAACACTCCGGATGAAGACACAGTGACAGTGAAAGAAATCAAGGCTGTGCTTCGACGATCAAAAAACAGTGCTCCAGGTCCTGATGGCATAAGATACGACGACATAAATAGGTGTACCGACAATGAGCTAGAGAAACTAGCAGACATGTACAACAACAGTATAGGGAGTGCTAGCATCAAGGAGGAATGGTTACACAGCTATCTGATTCCCTTGCCGAAGCCTGACAAAGACCACAAAAAAATTCAGGGATATCGAATTATAACCATGCAGAATACAATAGGCAAGCTGCTGGAGAAGGTAATTGCCAGGAAAATATCAAGCCAACTAGAGAGGCAAGGTGTTTCCCCACCTACCCTGGGTGGGTACCGTCCAAAAAGAGAAACCTGGACCAATGCAGCAGTCTTTGCCCAGGATGTCTATGAAGGTTTCCACTCAGGCACTGAAACCGTTGCTGCAGCGATTGATCTTGAGGACGCATACAACAGAGTACCACTGGATTTTTTAATGTTTCAGCTTCTTGAACTAAACGTAAGTCCATTCCTCCTTAGTTGGATCGCTGCAGCCCTCTTCCAACGGAAAGTAGTTTTTAGATGTGGCAGTTGGACTTCGGAACCAACAACAATATATCCTGGCCTACCACAGGGATCACCATTATCTCCGGTACTGTTCAACGCCTACACAGTGAGAATCACCAGTGAGCAGATCACTGGACCTGGCAGGACATTGTCATATGCCGATGATGTTTTAGTGTATCGTCAGGGTAAGGATAGAGAGGAGGTTGCTGGGGAACTACAAACCGAACTCAATCGCATAAGTACTTGGTGTGATGAAGCTGGGGCAATGGTTAACCCAACAAAGGCAACAGTGACTTGGTTCTCGTTGAATAATCATATTGTCAACAATCCAACACCAACTGTAATGCTGTGTTCAGAGACGGTGGAAAGAACGCAGGCAATGAATTACCTGGGGATACGGTTTGATCGAAGCCTTGCTTATAATGTGCACATAGACCAGGTGATAACAAAGGCCAAGAGGGGTTTGGCAGCGATGCGGGTGATGGCGGCAGCAAACTGTGAGCAGCGCCATCTATGTCTTCTGTACGAGGGGCTGGTCATGTCTGTTTTGGAGTATGCAATGGCAATCTTGACTCTCAGCCATAAGCAGATAGAAAGGATGGAAAGGATACAGAATGAAGCTATGCGCATTATTCTTGGATGTACAAGAGATACAGCATGCAGGGCGATGCGCTACCTTCTTGATTTTCCAACCATTGAAGAGAGAATACAAGTTTGCAGGGCACACGCCTACCTCAGAATTAACGCAAACACACAACATCCACTGCATAGTGAAATTAGGAAGGTGAAGGGCAGCAGGTTAAAAAGAGGACGGTCGTGGATGGGTCAAGCCGAAGACATTCTTCAACAGGTGTGTTCACTTGAGGACTTAGAACCTGGCGAGGAGTGGGTGCAAGTGCCAACAGACTTCTGCACATCCTTTTCAGTTTGCATCCAATTAGATAGAAAATGCAGACAAGAAAATCCGGCTGCTGTTGAGGCTGAAGTACAAGCGTTGATTTTCGAGAATTCGCTAGACGGTGACGCGGTCATCTACACAGATGGGTCGGTCGTCCGACATGTGAGAAGCTCATGGGCCTTTACAGCTCGGGCCGGAGGGAGAATTGTGAAGGAGGACTCTGGTGCTTTCACTGAAACCACAAGTAGCCTGACCATGGAAGTCATGGCAGTAAGTAAAGCAATAACATGGCTCGAGACACAGACATTCACCAGGGCTTGTTTCCTTAGTGACTCAATGAACATGATCAAGAGGATAGAGGAGGGGTCGATCCGAAGAGAATGGTTGCTGCCTCTGAAGCGGTCTCGGCTGGCAAAGATTAGTTTCATCTTCGTGCCAGGGCATGCGGGAGTACAAGGAAATGAGCGGGCTGACAAGCTCGCAGGTGAGGCTACTGTGGAGGGCGGACGCGCCATGGACCAGGCTGACATTCTGAATGCTCTACGTGATGTGAGACTTTTGCGAGAACCAAGTGATGACTGTGAATCTACAACAATGGCCAGACTGCTAGAGCATCAAATTAAAAGAGGTGTGGCCAAACAAGAACACTACGCAGGAAGCCAAAGAAGATTGATAAACCAACACAGAACTGGCGTCGTTAGCCGCTACACGCTGCGGGATTTGCTGAGGAGGGGATCCGAGCACTTATGGACTGAATGGTTCGATGTGCAGCGAGGATGATCTGTCGACTAACTAACTAAAGTGGAGTTGGGAATGGAAGAAATTGACTCCCTAGGCCATACGATCAGCAGAGGCCAGCTTAGAACAGATGAGAGAATTGTGACCAAGATTCTCAATTTAACTATGCCAACAACCAAGAAACAGGTCCGAAGTTTGCTTGGTCTTGTTAATTATTACAGCAAATTTATACCCAATTTGGCTGAAATCACCATATTTTTCTAATATTTTGAAAGCATCTGCAAAATTATATGTTCAAGATGCACAGTTAATTGGTGCTTTATCAAAATTGAAACGTATGTTTAGCGTTCCACCTATTTTGCGCTTGCCTAACCAAAATCTTACCTATTTCCTTCGCACAGACGCAAATGCTATTTCCATTTCTGGCGTCCTAGGCCAGTTCTATGAAGGAATGTTCCACCCGATAATGTATGTAAGCCGTAAAATCACTCCGGCTGAAGCAAGATACTCAGCCTCTGAATTGGAAGCTTTAAGCGTGATCTATTGTGTCAGGAATCTTCATAGATTCCTAGCGGGTACAGAGTTTGTTATTGAAACCGATAATTCGCCGCTAACTGTCATGCAGTCTGGGGTCCATCTCAATAACAGGATCTACAGGTGGTCCTTGATACTTCAAAATTATGCCTTCACAATTAAGCATTTGAAGGGAAGCATGAACTCTCTGGCTGACACTTTGAGCCGACCTTCTCACATTGATATTCCTGAAATACGAGAAGAGAGCGACCTTATATCACCAAAGACACTGACACTGTAACAATACCTAGTGCCCTATGTGGTGATTATGAACACTATAGTTCGTTACCATCGCCAGTCGTCTAAACCTGTGTAATATTAACTGTGCCAGTATGAGTGACATGAACAGACCCATTAGTAATTGTCTACACCACTACCACTTATACAACCCTTGAGTGGATCGAAGTGTTAGATGTGGACCTACACAAATTGGTAGGATACTATTTATATGATCATTACCCAGGATGAGAGCGTAAATCAGACTTTGGCTAGTTGAACTCTATTTATCGAGGACAGTCTACAAAGGACACTGCTCCGACATCACACCTGGATGTAATTAATTAGTTTAGTTAAATAGAAATTATATGTGATATGTATATAACATGATTTTATAACAGTTGCGTATTTTTGTAGTAATAATAGAATTATGAATGTAGAATTACCCATATAACTTTATTTATGACATTTCAGCGTTATAAGTCACCTACATTTAGTTAAGAACTCGTTTAAGTTAACACCTACATCATATTTTCAATCATGAAACATTACATTCGTTTATCACCAGTTAAACATATTTATGTATATATTTAGTTAATCAAAACATCACTTACAAATTAACCCGATCATTTAGTAATTTATATCATTCCATGTACTAAAAACACTTTAAGGTAACTAACCCACTTTTCCCAAAGTTTAATTAGTTAGTTAGATTAGTTCCCTTAGATTAATTTGGAACAGTACACCAACTTACAATAGATTAGTTAGGTCAGTCATTACCACAGGATTGGTAGTAAACAATCCTCGCAAACATGTATATTTTTGTATAGATATGACGAGTGCAGGAAAACAGCACAGTCAGTTGGCTTGAAAACCTGTTTAAATTCAGCCAACTATTTAATGTATATATTTATTGTTCATCCAGTTATTATTATTTGAACCATATTTTAAGGACGAACCAATATTTTAAAACCACTGTTGAATGAAAGATGAACGAAAGATGTGTGAATGGGAGAGAGAGAAAGAATTAAATAAGGAGAGAGAGAGAGAGAGAGAGAGAGATTAAGCGGTAATTTGTTTTCGCTGCGCAATACGACTTGTTGTAACTTGTCTGTGTCAATCTGTGTAAACAATGTGTTGTTGGATTTTTTTAATGTGTAGTTGCCATACTTTAGTGATAGATATAGAAAACATATTTTGAGCATCTTAAAACGGGACTGTAGTCATAAATCAGCATAACACACTCGTTTGTGGCTACAATAAACCGCTTTACGGCGCTCGAAAGAGTACATACACGTAGATTATAAACGCATACACATATTGGTAAGTTAAATACACCGTAGTTTAATAGAAAACACGCAACCAACCAGAAAAACTAACACATAAAGTTGCATACATAATTTTCTGCAAAGAACGACAACTACTCTAACAGGGGACACAATAACATCTCGAAAACCTTAGTGTAACACTCAAACATTTCTTCACAAGCGGAAGCTAAAAAGGTGAAGAGTAGCACATAAAGCATATATACTAGTTGGGGCAAATATTATATGGGAACATGGACATTCATTTTTCATGTGTTGTACTCGTAACAGAGGCAACTTGTATGGGTTGTCAATTTTGGACAATTGGAGGAAAGGTCTTATGGCATGGATCCGGATCACACAATTCCCAGAAATATAATGGAAGTCTATAGCCAACTGTACTAGTGTGGTGAGCTACTCAATTAGCCAAGTGAACTAATACAACAGAGTGACGGGGGAAAGGAGAGATCTTGTCCTATCCCCAGAAGAGAAGTAGAGAACTTACGAAGTCTTTGACAAAATTAGACATCCAATTTTTGTTGAGAGTATGACTTGTGTTACCCCCACAACTTAAAAGTTTGTAACACAAATCTCCCTAGACATCTCATTAGGAAATATGAAGAGAGATCCGGGAGCAAAGCTTCGCACTTTATGGTGATGGCAGCCATTGGGACAACGGTTACCAGTCCAGACGAAGACCAGAGATCGCCAGTACAACATAGGAGGACCTATGGGACAGTACGTGATAGGTCAGATTTACCCAACGACAGGAGAAGGGAAATCACAAGTCAGGGAAAGGACAAGAGTGAAAGTTTCACCGGTAACCAAGTTCAGAAGGGGTGGGTAATGTCGGGAAAAGCGAGAATTACCCAGGACTCCAACCGAAGATTGGCTGACCAGATACAATATCGCCCAAGATGGTCCTGGAAGCAAAAGCCCAGGAGGTTTGGGAAAGACGACTCGGTCCAACGAGGACGAGGTGGAACATCCCCAGAGGCAAAGCCGGGGGAAACCAAGAGGACATGGAAGCAGTGTTACAATCAGGATGGGACAATCCGTCTGTATTGTGAGCCGTCGCTGACGCAAGTCGAAAGTAGGTCGACCGGACGTACAGGAGCGAGGAGCCAACACTAGTTTCAGTCGTGAGTAGTATATTAGGGTGTCAATTAGAGCGCCTACTGGATAATGAGGTGAGCCATGTGAGGATCCAATCATATCATCAACACGTGATGTTAATAGCTACTTCGCAGAAGCTCAACGCACGGTGGATGTGATGGACGTTGTTGTTGCAACTGGACTTCACAATGGAATACATCCTTGGTAAGGAGAAGATATGAGCAGTTTCTTATCCAGACATCCAGCTCCGGAGGAAGAAGACTAGGGTTGTGGATCATGGGAATCAAACCTACAGTGAGAAAGATTCGACGCGGTCTAATCTCTTAAGAGGGGGCCTATGTCGTGAAATACTGAGAGTTAATGATTCCCAGATAGACGACTGTATACACCGACTAACCAGGTAGAAGAAGGGTTAACAAACGAAGCAGTAAGGGTTAACAACAACGGAGTGACCAGGCGCATGTGTTTATAGGTCAAGACACAGAAGGGGCCGGCTAACGGCGCAGGTAAACTGTCGAGTGGAAAAATTGGTTTGCGACAAAAGCAGAGAGTATTATTGGATAGCATATTGCAGTCTGAACGTATGAAGAATGGAAAAGTTTCAGATCTGTAATTTTCCACTAACGATGATAATGAAGTCTGGATGTGAGGTGTCCAGCAATGTCAAGGACTATGCGGCAAAGATGACCTATAAAAGAGTGGCTACGTCTTTGTGTCGAGAGAGTGTGTTTCTTAGGTTTCGGGAGAGAAGGATTATGTAAAGGGTTGTGCTGCGTTCGGATGAACGTTTGTGTATCTATTGTACATTAGTACTCCCAATTCAGACTAGGATGTTTATAAGGTATTAATATATTAGAGTATAGTTTAGCATAGGAATATAGATGGGCGTGAAGTGCATTTAACATTGCTTTCTATTAGTAGGAATAGTATAGACGTTAGGTGAATCTTCTATCCTATGTCAGAGTGGGTTTTTTCGGAAGCCTTTTCATTTCGGCTGGAGGAAAAGACACTCACATAGGAGAGAAGAGGAAGCAGACACAGATCTCATTATTAAATGTATATCACACAGGTTTCCATACCAGTGAGGGACTTATCAACTAAGATATAACACAGATGGCTGTGGTCAAGATCACCCAGTGTTGATAAACCACAAGAAAGCACTTTAAAGTAATAAAGCACGACACTTGTGCATAAGAAAGGAAAGAACAGAATTTTCATAGTAAGAAGTAAGGAGGACAGAGAATGGAAAATAGAGATCATTTAAACTAATAGAAAAACTCAAATGACTCAGTATCGAAGAGTTGCAAGGTGCATACAAAGTACCTATACCCATTAAGAACTATCCAGTGTAGAACTTGTACAGGACAAAAATACAGAATACCAGAAACTCGATGTGTTTTCCAGGATGGAATTAAGAACGCTATAAGATAAGAAAGACCATTCCGTTTAAGCTGACAGCATATGGTGATCGGGTTAAATACATTCATACAGTGGTGAACATTTTTTCATTACAAAAAACGGATATATCTACAGACTCAAGCAGACGGAGCTGTCAGGGTGAGATTGTTCCGTTGTATCTATGTAATGTCCTGTACTCTAGCTGAGAGAAGAGACGAGAGAAGACACGGAGACTATCTATCAACATCTTATCTGGCATCCACAATAGAAGAACATACCAACTACATAGACAATATCCATACATACACCAGACATAGTTTTTATTAATAAATCTTTTATCTTATCGTTGAAAGGAACTGTTGTCGGAGTATGTGTTGAGGGAATAATAGAGAGAGAGAAAGAAATAGATATATGGAATGGAAGACAGAAGAGAGGAGTGTAGACCAAAGTCAGTCAATAATCCCAACAGATACTAAGTTTAAAGATGTGCTTGTTGATTCCAATCTCCTCTCGGGAATAACAGGACAGGTAGTGTGAAATCCTATCACTAATGTTCTCAGTATTTATCCTGTAGGATACTTATATGATTCAGCTCCACAGAGCAATGTTCTTTCAAACATTTTCTAGCATAGGCCCAGTGAGAAGGTCGCTGACTAATCCTCCTGCACCAAAATTATCCCGGATCTGAATTTTCAATGTTTCCGTGGTTTTCATCCTAACCCGAGGGAACCTTATGAAAACTCCACTATCCCTTAATCGAATCTTATCCTTGTCATAACAGACACATGTCCAACAATGAAAAATGGATATTAACACGTTAGATTCTCTTTTCTACACCAGGATAGGGCTATTCGAATTACGTCCGCCTAGGTTGATTTTATTCTGCACACTAACGGAAACCAGTTTATTTTTCTCATTTCCAGTCGGGGATTGTCCTAGTGACGTCCTTTGATGTCACACAGGTGTCCCCAAGGGCAGACTATCTTTGTTACTAACCTCACAAGAGTAGTTTATCTCCCCCTTGGTACAACGAAAACAAGCCGGTGTTTTCACTTCATTCTCCCGATCGGGCAAACATCATGCCGACGTTTCTTTTGATGTAGGAGAATTCTCAAGGACTCCCGACTGTCTTGATCTCACCGCTACTAGAAGTAAACAACTTGCAGCTGTGAACACAGACTGTTTTCTGTAAAAAATTTTTCCATCTTATAGCCAACCACAGTGGTTTTCGTGACAGTAGCTCTGGATTTAAAAGTATTGAAGTCTGCTTGTTTTGTGTGTCCTGCCTTCTATCTTTGTAATTGTTTCATGTGCTATCCATGCTTGTTTCAAAGATATATATATTCCGTTGATTCATTCCAAATGTGTTCAGCCTGCTGCAAGCATCCCCTGTACTCACCTCGTCAATTATCTTTTGCAGGACCTGACACGTATTATTACCGACTGATTATAAACTGTCCGCGCACACAGACAGACAGACAGAGATAGACAGATATACACAGGTAAGTGTGTGCACATAAACGCACTCAAATACACAACTTACAGACATCTGCACATACATAAGCACATAAGTACACACGTATTTCGCCGTTCTAACTTCGTCCGCCCAAATAGTCAATACCGCCTCCTCCCCGTAGCCAGTCGCGGTACTAATCTACTTTAGTGTAGCTCTAGTTATTAATGTTGAGTGCGTTATATTTCGTGACCTGCGATAAAGTGCTTTTCACTTACGTGACTTGTGCTTGTGACAGGAGAAATTATAGATGGTGAACACTGTTTCTTGATTCTGGGACTGTGAAAATGAGAGTGAGAGAGAGAGAGAGAGAGAGAGAGAGAGAGAGAGAGAGGGAGAGAGAGAAGAGAGAGAGAAAGAGAGAGAGGGAGAGGGAGGGAGACAGACAGACAGAGAGAATAAGAGGGGCTGAGAGAGAGAGAGAGAGAGAGAGAGAGAGAGAGAGAGAGAGAGAGAGAAGAAAGAGAGAGAAATAGGGCGAGGAAGGGAGACAGACAGAGAGAAAGAGAGGACTGAGAGAGAGAAAGAGAGAGAGAAACAGACAGAGTGAGAGACAGACAGACAGAGAGAGAGGAGAGAGAGGGGCGGGATAGAAAACGATTGACAACAAAGAGAGAGAGAGAGAGAGAGAGAGAGAGAGAGAGATACAGATAAACGGAATTACAGAGAGACACCGTGCAAAAAAAACGAGATACAAAGACACACGCGCGCGCACACACACACACACACACACACACACACACACACACAGAGAGGGGGGAGAAACAGACATACAGAGAGACAGTCAGGCATAGAGACAAAAAAAAAACAGACAGAGAGAGAGAGAGAGGGAGAGCGAGAGAGAGAGCGTGAGAGTGAAGGAAAGAGACAGACAATGAATATATATATATATATATATATATATATATATATATATATATATATATATATATATATATGTATGTATATATATATATGTATATATATATATGTATATATCTTATATATAAAAAAGGATGTGTGGGTGGGTGTGTGTGTATGTCTTTTATGCGTTCGCGAACGGTCCATCCGATTGAGATGAAATTTTCTACACGTCTTCCTCTCATTCCCGCGCTGCCAACTGTGATATTTTTTAGTGTAAAATCGGCTGCTTACTTAATATTATTTAATTTTTCATTTTTCATTGTAATTTCTATATAGCAAGGGGACTTAACTCTAGAAAAGTTATTTCGAGGGGCATAACTTTTAATAACTTTTCTGTATATCTTATAGTCATATTGTTGCATCGTTTTCAAAGATTTATAAACTCTTTGTCTATAGTTATGTACAGGCATATGAGTTATAATAAATAATGATACAATCTTTAAGGCATTTTCAAAGTTTTCATAAAAATAATGCATAATGCATAACATTGTAACTCATCTTTTTATGCTTAAGAGTTATCTACAGTCATGTAGGTGATTAGAAACAGTTTTCATTAAAAATAATGGATGGTGTGTGGAAGGACATTCTTTTAAGTTACTTTTTTTTGTTGTATGAATTTAATGAGACGCTACCCGCCAGGAGCTGGGCGAAGCCACGCCGGGTCAGATAGACAGACAGACCCACCTTTTCAGTGCAGATATCTACAGGCATATGCGTTATAATCCTCATCCTCCTCCTCTTCCTCCTCCTACCCTCTTCCTCTTCCCCTCCTCCCTCTCCCTCCTCCATCCTCATCCTCCCTCTTCCTCCTCCTTCATCCTCCTCCTTCATCCTCCCTCTTCCTCCTCCTACCTCCTCGCCCTCCTCCCTCCTCATAATCACTCCTTTTCCTTCCTCCTCCCTTCTCCTCCTACTCCCTCCTCCTCCTCCTACGTCTTCCCCCTCATCCCTTCTCCTCCTCCTTCTTCCTCCCTCCTCCTCCTCCTCCCTCATCCTCTCTCCTCCTCCCTCCTCCTCCCTCTACCTCCTCCCTCCTCCTCCCTCCACATCCCTCCTCCTCCTCCCTCTTCCTCCTCCTCCCTCTTCCTTCTCCTCCTCCTTCTCCCTCCGCCTCCTCCCTCCTCCTCTCTCCACCTTCCCTCTCCTCCTCCTCCATCTCCCTCTCCTCCTCCTCCTCCTCCCCCTCCTCCTGCGTTCTTCTCCTCCCTCCTCCTTCCTCCTCCTCCTCCTCCCCTCCTCCCTCCTCCTTCTCCTACCTCCTCCTCCTCCCTCCTCTCTCCTCCTCCTAATCCCTCTTATTCCTCCCTACTCCTCCTCCTCC
The DNA here is from genome assembly GCA_963921405.1 of Cepaea hortensis. Lineage (NCBI taxonomy): Eukaryota > Metazoa > Mollusca > Gastropoda > Stylommatophora > Helicidae > Cepaea > Cepaea hortensis. The sequence continues at coordinate 55,471,163 of OY992895.1, read as the reverse complement.
TTCCTCCTCCTCCTCTCTCCGCCTATCTCTTCCTCCCTCCTCCTCCTCCTCCCTCCTCCACCTCCCTCTTCCTCCTCCCAGCTCCTACTCCTCCTTTTTCTTCTTCTTACGCTGCTGCTGCCGCCGCTCCATTTAGCCAAGTTAATTGTTGGGGAAGATGTAAAGATCTTTCAAGTGCTCTTTCTAATGCTTTTTGTAAGTTAGTCTTCGTTTATCTAAGGTTGTTCTAACTGCAACCAATAAATTATTAGACAGACAGGCTGACATACAGACAGACAGACAGAGAGGGAGGGACAGACAGACAGAAAGACAGACAGACAGAGAGGGGGGACAGACAGACAGACAGACAGACAGATAGTCGGTAACGGGAACGAGAACTTATATGACTACTTATATGAATTAAATGAGATGCTCCCCACCAGGGACTGGGCGAAGCCGGGCCGTGTCAGCTAGTATATATATATATATTTATATTTATATTTATATGGTATTTGCTGGTCTCTCTGGCCGAGGGGTTACACCACTTTCTCCGTAATCCCGTCTATCACGCAGAGTCTCGTAGCGGGCGAGAACTGGGAGCGGTTCGTCCCCCCTCTGGTGACTTGTGGGATAACTGAGCCGGCCGCTCAGAAAGCAATTGCAAACTACTGAGCGTAATCTTGCCAAGAAATCAACAGACAGCTGAAAGATGCTGCTGTTGACAGCGATGTCCTGTAAAAGGATATGCGAATAATTAACAAAAATGATATTTGTCAATCAAGAATGATGACCATTCATTTATTTCATCAAGTGGGTTCGAAAGTTTGCAGTCGTGTGTTCTAAGATGGCCGGTAAGGCCTATTTTGGCTCGAAATGTTCTTTGGCAATGTGAACAAAGAATGCTTGACGTTCCGAGAGGAGGATCTCCTTAAGTGGTATTTCTGTGCAGTCTTTTTTTTTTCCCCATAGCTCTTGCAGAGCTATTTGCTTCACAGGTGACTACACCCTTGCATAATGATATACGCCACGAATTTCGGCCTTTGTCAGCAGTCTCCTTAGTGTCGTGATGAATTCCAAAAGCTTTCAGTGAGATCTTCAGAGTGTCTTTAAAGCGTCTCTCTCTCTCTCTCTCTCTCTCTCTCTCTCTCTCTCTCTCTATATATATATATATATATATATATATATATATATATATATATATATATATGTGTGTGTGTGTGTGTGTGTGTGTGTATGTGTGTGTGCGTGTGTGTATGTGTATGTGTATGCTTGTGTGTTTATGTGTACGTGTGTGCGTGCGTGCCTGTCTGCCTGCTCGCGTGCGTGCGTGCGTGCGTGCCTGCTTGATTCGGTATTTCGCTTCTCCGTGCATTCGTGTTACCAACTGACAGTATACCACAACAAGCAATGATGTACAGACCAGAGGGAAGCAGAGGAAGAGGCCGACCACGTAAACGATGGATGCAGGGAATAACAGAGTCCATGGGAATATCGATACATGAAGCCCATAAGCGTGCACTCTCCCGCTGTTTACACGTCACCTCGACAACGCAATGTACAAGAGGAACATGATGAGATGAGATGAGATGATGAGTGCATTCAATGCGTGCTGTTTATTTTTCCAGGGCCAAATTTATTTACAATGTTACAGCATTATAAAAACTATGTTCTGACTATGCGATGACTTTCTCAAATTGCCAGTTTAAATTACTAACATAGTTCATGCCCCGCGTGTGCTAAACAAGTTAGTCTCATGTTATTTACAGGGCGCCGTCATCAACCCCAGCATTTACTGGTTACTTATGATTCACTAGGCAACGTTAGCTCAGTTGTTTGCTTGTGTTTTCTGAACAGCCGACGCCTTATACCATTGAAATTAACGCAAAGCGGTCTGCTTCCAAATCGTGCGGACTGATTTTGAAGCCTCAACTCGGTGTGTCGGTGAATTATAAAACTGCGCCCCTCACTATCCCCTATGCTGCAGCGCTAGTGTAAATAACGTATGCCCTTTGCAGGACGTTGCTACCAACCCAGGTTGATTGTCTAGGTGGTTTTACATCCAGTCAATGTTTAAGTTCAACTGAAGGTATGTGGATTGAACTTACTACTCCACCGCCAACCCACGGGAAGGTTAAACGCCAGCGCAATGAACCTTTCGGCCACGCTGTCCATGTAATGTACTTTACTCTTATAGCCTTTAAGCATTCTGTTACTTTCTCGAAAGACGGGACATGCTATTTCTACAATTCAAATTAGCCTCGTGCATCCAATATATTGCATTGCTGTAAACGTATATTTACTATATCTAATTATAAAAGCCGAGATACAATAGCCTGCGTTCTTTCGCCTTCATTTATTTAATAAGTGCCTCAATTCATCGGCCAATTACCGTTACGAGCTTCATTACCAAACGGTCGTTCAACGACAACAACCACAAATAGAACTGTCAACGCTGTTATCATAATAATTATCTAACTACCACACATGACAATTGCAGCTGAAATATTATAGCAATTAATGTGGAAACTAGGGTCGATAGAACTGATTGTGCAGGCGGTAGTGAATGTAATGTGTTTATATCAAACACATTGTTTAAGGCTTGGCGAAGAGAATGTATAGTGTACTAACACTGTTTGACATCCGATGGTACTGGAGGCCATCTTGGTAAATGTATATGTTAAGTACTGTATAAAACATTTATGTACGTGTATGTATCTGCATGCATGTATTTGTGTAAGCGTGTGTGTCGTATTCATAAGTTTGTTTGTTTGTTTGTATGCGGGCGGGCGGGCGGGCGGGCGGGCAGGTAGGTAGGTAGGTAGGTAGGTAGGTAGGTAGGTATGTATGTATGTATGTATGTGTGTGTGTGTGTGTGTGTGTGTGTATGTATGTATGTATGTATGTATGTATGTATGTATGTATGTATGTATGTATGTATGTACGTATGTATGTATGTATGTATGTATATAATCTTGCTTATGAGGTGTATGCCGGCTTCCTGGCCTAGAGGTTAGCAACTTTTCTCCGTAATCTCGTATACTCTCATAAGTAACGTGACGACGGTGAGAATCAGCAGCGGTTCGAATCGCGTCGGTAACTTACGGGGTATGTGAGCCGGCCGCTCAGACAGCAATGGCAAACTACTGAGCGTAATCTTGCCAAGAAATCAACAATCAGCTGAAAGATGCTGATGTTGACAGCTATGTCCTGTAAAGGATATGCAAAACATTTTTTATGATTTGTATGTGTGTATGCAATCTATGGAACTCGTATAACACCCAACTGGGGGTTGGAGTTGAAGGTAGGAATGCAAGAGATAGACAGCGAAACACGTAGGGAGATAACATGAGGAGATTAACAACAGCAGTCTTGCAGAGTGTACAACCAGGGCAAAAGGTGGAGAATGTGAGAGATGCATTGCAGCCAACCTTCATTATGAAGATGGCACTTGTCTGATTCATGCATGTAAATTAGTTTAGCGCGAACCATGTTTTATCAAAACTAAATGTACACATGTGTTTGATTCAGACACTATTTATCTTCAGCCATACAGATAACAGTCATCGTTCTTGAGGGTGTAACGCATTTGTAGAGTTTAAACCCAGAAACGACAAACAGTTTCACGATTTATTCGCATCATCCAGCGTAATTGTCAGCCACCCAAACCTAACCTCTCGAGAAATAACAGTCCATAAACTTCAAATGTTTCTTCAGCTAACATTTTGATGGGACGACGTAATTAAGCAAATACACCATTGACTTAAAACAGCAGTAAACTAAACATTCTTTGCAGTTAAGACCAATGATCAGATATAAACCACAGCGATGTCTACTCCATCTGTGAAAGAACCATTGTCTCCGTACACCAAATCAAATTGTATTTATATTTCCAGTGTGAGTCAAGCAGCTTACCACACAGATAGAACGGGAAGATAAGTAGCAAATGGAGTAGCCGAAAATGTATCAGTGTGGATGGAAAAGAGAGTTAATCAGTTTTCAGAAATCCCAAAACTTATAAAACGTTATCCTCGTCGATTTCTCAACAATTCATAAACTAAGGTCACAACGTGAACAAATAAAACACATTTCGTATTGTGTACTAGACACACAATAAACAAATACTTAAATATAGTGAGCGGTTAGCAATTCTCACGAGGAAGGCAATCTGTACCATTAGTGTAATAATGTTATCTGCAATCTGTAGTATCGGTGTAATAATGTTTTCAACAATGTGTTGTATTTAGACAATAGTACTGTCTACAATCTGTAGTACTTAGGTAAACGTGTCATCTACTATCTGTAATATTTTATTTTAGAATCGTATCTACAGCACTTATGTTAACTTAATACGGACACCTGCAATGAGCAGTCTTAAGTTAGCAGTGCCACCTACAATGTGCAGTATTTAGATAATAATATCACTGCAATCTGTAGTATTCAGATAAAAGTATCACTACAGTCTGTAGAATTTAGCTTCAAGTATGACTGCAATCTGAAGTTTTTAGATGATAGTGTCACCTACAATCTGTAGTATTTAGACATTAGCATCACTACAATATGTAGTATTTAGCGAACATGTGACCTACAATCTGTAGAATTTAGACAATAGTGTCACCGACAACCTGTAGTATATAGGGAAAACAATGTGCCACTTACAATATGTAGTATATAGATAATAGTGCCATTTACAATCTATAGTGTTAAGATAATAGTGTCACCTATAAAACAATCTGTAGTGTTTAGATAATAGTGTCACCTAAGTGTCACCTACAATCGGTAGTATTAAGATAACAGCGTTACTTACAATATATACTATTTAGATAATAGTGTCACCTAAGTGTCACCTACAATCGGTAGTATTAAGATAACAGCGTTACTTACAATATATACTATTTAGATAATAGTGTCACCTAAGTGTCACCTACAATCGGTAGTATTAAGATAACAGCGTTGCTTACACTATATACTATTTAGATAATAGTGTCACCTAAGTGTCACCTACAATCGGTAGTATTAAGATAACAGCGTTACTTACAATATATACTATTCAGATAATAGTGTCACCTAAGTGTCACCTACAATCGGTAGTATTAAGATAACAGCGTTACTTACATTATATACTATTTAGATAATAGTGTCACCTAAGTGTCACCTACAATCGGTAGTATTAAGATAACAGCGTTACTTACAATATATACTATTCAGATAATAGTGTCACCTAAGTGTCACCTACAATCGGTAGTATTAAGATAACAGCGTTACTTACAATATATACTATTTAGATAATAATTTCACCTAAGTGTCACCTACAATCGGTAGTATTAAGATAACAGCGTTACTTACAATAAATACTATTTAGAAAATAGTGTCACCTAAGTGTCACCTACAATCGGTAGTATTAAGATAACAGCGTTACTTACAATAAATACTATTTAGAAAATAGTGTCACCTAAGTGTCACATACAATCGGTAGTATTAAGATAACAGCGTTACTTACAATAAATACTATTTAGAAAATAGTGTCACCTAAGTGTCACCTACAATCGGTAGTATTAAGATAACAGCGTTACTTACAATAAATACTATTTAGAAAATAGTGTCACCTAAGTGTCACCTACAATCGGTAGTATTAAGATAACAGCGTTACTTACAATATATACTATTTAGATAATAGTGTCAACAACAATACAATCTGTAATATTTAGATGATAGTGTCACCTACAATCTGAAGTATTAAGATAACAGTTTATATATAGTTTATAAATAATATTTCACCTACAATCTGGAGTATTTAGATAATAATGTCACTTACAATATATATATTATTAAGAATAAAGTTCACCTACAGTCTGTAGTATTTAGATAACAGTGTCACTTACAATATGTAGTATTTAGATAATAGTGTCACCTGCAAACTGTAGTATTTTGATAAAAGAATCACTACAATCTGTAGAATTTAGGAACAAGTATCACTGCAAACTGTAGTTTTTAGATTATAGTGTCACCTAAAATGTATAGTATTAAACATTAGTATCACTACAATCTGCAGTAATTAGATAAAAATATCGCTACAATATGTAGTATTTAGATAAAAGTATTGCTACAATAAATAGTATTTTGATAAAAGTATCACTACAGATTTTAATATTTAGATGAAAGTATCGCTATAATCTGTAGTATTTAGATACAAGTATCACTACACTCTGTGGGATTTAGATAAAAGTATCTTGACAATCTGTAGTTTTGATATGAAAGTATCACTACAATATGTAGTATTTAGATTAAAGTATCACTACAGTCTGTAGTATTTAGATAAAAGTATCACTACAGTCTGCAGTATTTAGGTAACAGGTTCCCTACAATCTGTAGTATTTATATAAACGTATCACTGCTGTCTCCGTAACACACGAGCCATGCCAACCCAGGCCGACTCTGCCTGCCAGTGTGCACTGTACTGAACCATGACAAGGTTATATCTTAACACGTCTCTAGCCAGATGTGAAGTTGCTGTACCGGCCTGACCAAACCCGCTGGTTTCTGGGATTGGCAGGGGAAGAATAACATTCCTACAGTCCCCGTGGGGATTTTATTTCCATTTTGTGTCTGGCAGACAGTCTCTACACCAACCCGACTCCAAGAGATGCAAGCTCTTGCCATGGTTCAAACGACCTGCACGCTAAAACATCGGACTTGAAAAGGTATAACTGGGTCTTTCAGGGAATTAATAAAACAACCAACCAATCAACCAACCAACCAAACAACCAGTCAACTAACCAAATATCCATCCACTTACCCAAACCAACCAACACAGTTTTCGTTGATCCTAGAGCTTTGTGGCACGGAAAAGTCTCATGGCGAAATGGTTCTGAGCTCACTACTACAGGACCCACAGAGCAGTGCACTAGCCACTACACCGCCACGATTGCATACAACATGCTGTGGCAATACATGCATTACTACAACATGCTGTGGCAATACATACTTTACCACAACATGCTGTGGCAATACATACTTTACCACGACATGCTGTGGCAATACATACTTTACCACAACATGCTGTGGCAATACATACTTTACCACAACATGCTGTGGCAATACATACTTTACCACAACATGCTGTGGCAATACATACTTTACCACAACATGCTGTGGCAATACATACTTTACCACAACATGCGGTTGCATGCAGTACGTACATTACCACAACATGCTGTGGCAATACATACTTTACCACAACATGCTGTGGCAATACATACTTTACCACAAGATGCTGTGGCAATACATACTTTACCACAACATGCTGTGGCAATACATACTTTACCACAACATGCTGTGGCAATACATACTTTACCACAACATGCTGTGGCAATACATACTTTACCACAACATGCTGTGGCAATACATACTTTACCACAACATGCTGTGGCAATACATACTTTACCACAAGATGCTGTGGCAATACATACTTTACCACAACATGCTGTGGCAATACATACTTTACCACAACATGCTGTGGCAATACATACTTTACCACAACATGCTGTGGCAATACATACTTTACCACAACATGCTGTGGCAATACATACTTTACCACGACATGCGGTTGCAGTACGTACATTACCACAACATGCTGTGGCAATACATTCTTTACCACGACATGCGGTTGCATGCAGTACGTACATTACCAAAACTACTTACAGACGTGGCGAATATATGTTTTGTGAATTATTATCCCGTGATGAGATCTGCGTAAAGCACAACATACGAGGCGCATCTCTGCAACCGTAATGACAATATTGATTGTAGTTTTCTGGGGCCCACTGCATGAGAAATAATCACGTCATTCAGTTGCTGGTGTTTCTTGTGTCAGCGGGGAAACCGTGTTGGCATTTTGTAGCGATTGTCATTCCAGTCTGGAGATGAAAGATAGTGTTTTTAACTTGAGCTTTCCGGTTATGGAACTCTTCCAGATCAATGCAATTCGTCTAATACAGTGGTTCTCAACCTTTTTTGGCCCGTGCCCCCCTTCACCATATTTTTAAGGCGTCATTCCTCCCCCCCCCCCCTCACCATATTTTTAGAACGTCATTCCCCCCCTTTCGTATTTCCTCCCTAAAAATTTCCCCCTGCCCCTACACAGTATAAGTAATAATTGAAGCTAAATTTAATAGCACATACCAAAACAAGTCTAGACTCCATATAAAACGTGATTTGTGGGTCTACTTACTTTATAAAATGAATTTTAGAAGGGTGAGACGTACAGAACCGTAAATTATGAAGGGAAAAACAAGATCAAGTAATCGGTTCTTGTATTAACGCAATCTTGGAATAATCTTCATCCCCCCCCCCCCTGGAATCCCCCACCGGTTGAGAACCACTGGTCTAATGTCTCGTTGGGGACGTGGTCAAAGCTGTCTTCCTGACGCTATAAAGGTCACAGGTTAGTTTGTGGACTGCGAGTGCAGTTTTCTGGCGAACTCTGAGGGTCATCGCTGAGTTTGTGCTTTGTGAAATGCTTTAGGCAGGTGACGGGCCATTTGGTTGCGAAAGATCTAGCCAGAAGGGTAAAATATGGTGGAATGAAGTCGATCCGAAGCTTTAAAACTTTTTTTTATTCAATGTAGGACGATGCGCTCGGTCAGGTATTTACAGTCTTTTAAAACTAATCCAAGAATTAATTGGCTTCAAATTATATGGGTGTCTTGTATGCACACATTGGAATCCTAGCCAGTGTCAAATAGTTTGTGTACTGAGCTGAACAGCGTTTCGTCTGATTTAAATATTTATGAGAAGTAGTTTCAAATGTTTTAGAGATGGTGGAAGTCATTAAATTTAATAGACATATTTCAAGCGAACGAAAGAAGAAGAAGAAGAAGAAGAAGAAGAAGAAGAAGAAGAAGAAAAAGAAGAAGAAGAAGAAGAAGAAGAAGAAGAAGAAGAAGAAGAAGAAGAAGAAGAAGAAGAAGAAGAAGAAGAAGAAGAAGAAGAAGAAGAAGAAGAAGAAGAAAAAGAAGAAGAAGAAGAAGATTAAATTCAATGCAAATCCTAAGTTTCGTTCCACTAAGTGAAAAATTTATCTTCCTCCTTTTCTCTTTTCTCATCATATCCCTCTTCTTCCTCATATTGCCCCCCTCCACAACGCATCTCCTTCTTTTTCGTCTCACCCCCCCCCCCACTCCTTACTCTTCCCTCAGGTCTTCTTCCTTTAACTCCCCTTGCTGGCACTCTACCTTCGCATTCCCCCCCCCCCCCTCTTCTTCCTCTTTTTCATGTTCTCCCACAGGTGCCTGGTCTGGTGCAGTTATTAGAAACCTGATTCTCCACTTCTCACACTCATCTGATGTTTGAATATCATTGATGATATTTATACATTTATTTGTTGCTCAGATATTTGAACTTTCCATATCACCCAGTTATGGACTCCAGTGCCATCTAGCTGACATAAATAACAACATTTTGCAGAAGTTCTGTTCCAAAACAAGATACAGTTCGTCAACAACACACCGTCATTCACTTCACAGACTGGTGCACCAAAAAAGAGTCTCTGTAAGGGTCAATTACATTTGTCTACATTGGGCACCAGCTTTCTCGCCAGAAATATCAAATATCCAGAAAGGACACACCATACATCCAGTAAAGTATCGCGTCTGACACTTTTAGCTACTCCACTTTGTTATTCGATCATTTCACTTCTGTCTGTTTGTCTGTCTCTCCACCCGTGTATTTATCGACCTATAAATCTCTTCGTCCGTCTCCCCCCCCCCCCCCCCATATCTCTCTCTGTCTGTATCCCTTTCTATCTATCTATCTTCCTTCCCCTCTCTCTTTCTCAATGTGCTATTGTTATCTTAGTATCTGGATGACAATATGTATGTGTGTGAATTTTCTTACATATTCATTACAGTCTAATGCATACTTTCACTGAATTTGCTTTATTTACAATTGTGCTATCCGTGCATTCCCTACGCTAAGATTGCGTCGTTTTTTTTAAGACGTCAAAGGTGTACACGTTTCGATCTTACCCACTGTTTCAACAATTGCTCTATATAATTATCTGTTGGGATACGACAGCTGTGAAACTGTCATACGATATGATAAATACCTCCATCAAGTGAATACTTAACTACTAAATACGCCTTAAAATAATGCACATTTTAATCAATTTCCCAGCAGTAGAAAAAGCTTACGATACGAATCTAAAAAGTGAATTTGCTGTAACAAAGTTACGCGTAAGCAAAGAATGTAAGATTAGGGCGAGTAAATGAAGGTAATATTGCTGATCATGAGATACAGGGAGAACAGGTTGGGCATTGCAGAAAAATAGTCAACACTGTTTAGCACTGAGAATAAAAAAGCTGGGATACATTATAACTGCAATCGTTACTGAAAGATGAAAGAATGTGTGTATGTGTGTGTGTGTGTGTGTGTGTGTGTGTGTGTGTGTGTGTGTGTGTGTGTGTGCGTACGTGCGTGCGTGTGTGTGAGTGTGTGTGTGCCGGTCTCCCTGGCCTAGGGTTTAACGTCTTTCTCCGTAATCCCGTATATTCTCGTGAGTAACGTAACCTCCGCGAGAATCGGTAGTGGTTCTCACCGCGTTGGTAACTTACGCGGTATGTGAGCCGGTCGCTCAGAAAGCAATGGCAAACTACTGAACGTAATCTTGCCTAGTATATCAACAGCAGCTGAAAAAATGCTGGTGTTAACTGCAACCAACGTCCTTAAGGGATATGCAACATTTAAAAAAAATAACAAATATATGTGTGTGTATATATATATATATATATATATATATATATATATATATATATATATATATATATATATATATATATATATATATATATATATATATTTATATGTGTTTGTGTGTGAGTGTGTGTGCGAGAGAGAGAGAGAGAGAGAGAGAGAGAGAGAGAGAGAGAGAGAGAGAGAGAGAGAGAGAGAGAGAGAGAGAGAGAGAGAGAGAGAGAGAGAGATTCTAGTTTATTGAATCACAAAAAAAAATACACTTAATTGTAGAACAAGACGTGGCAAAATGTACATTGTGAATTGTAACGGAGGTTTTGTCCTACGTTTACCTGTGTACATATAAGTGAGCCATGGAGTTCTCATAATCAAGGGATAAAGGACATCAGAGAGAGAGAGAGAGAGAGAGAGAGAGAGAGAGAGAGAGAGAGAGAGAGAGAGAGAGAGAGAGAGAGAGAGAGAGAGAGAGAGAGAGAGAGAAAGCGAGCATGTATCGGGTATTGTATGCTTGGAAGTACGTGGATTCAAATATACCGTGGAGATCAAGGTTATGAGCAGAGATATTATCGCCTATGCAGTAGAAGATGAAGAATACTGGGGATAGAGTGTTGTCAAAAAAGGCGCACTAGAGTGCTGCTTGAAGGCTGGCAGAAGCCCACTTTAATGTTGCACTCAAGAGAATTGAAGTTAAAAAGCAATGGCAGCTGGATGAAATTACGAGTAATTTGATGGTCTCTGGAGTAATCAGTGACAAGCTAGATTCTGGGATATCTCTGAACCTTTGGCTATCTGTGAACTGTTAAGTGACAACTTTAGACTTCGCTTGCGAGCTATTATGTGACAAGTTTAGACTACACGCAGAGTGTGGCGTAAATAATGACAGCTTTAGACAATCAACAGTGTATGATGTCTAAATAAAAACACGGTGAAACATCATTAGTGCATGCACTGCCAAGTGAGAACTTAAAGCTTAGTCTCTTGTGTGGAGTATTAACTCTTTTATCCACAGAAGAGGACAACAATCACAGTTATTAAAACATTAGCGTATGTCTTCACATAATAACGTATCTACTCTTGGTATAAAACAAGTGTTCCGTATTTAATATCTAGCGAGATTTCTGTAGTATGTTAAGAACAAATGTAAATTACATACTGACAAGCCAAATATTGTTTAATGCATATGACCAATAGTTAGTTACATATAGTACGTTGCATGGGATGCAAAGAGACACGTGACATGTTTAGGGTTAGTGCACTGTGAGATGTGTTAAGTTACATACAGTATGATGCATGGGATACAAAGAGACACGTGACATGTTTAGGGTTAGTGCACTGTGAGATGTGTTAAGTTACATACAGTACGATGCATGGGATTCAAAGAGACACATGACATGTTTAGGGTTAGTGCACTGTGAGATGTGTTCAGTGACAAATGTAGGCTTCATGAAGTACGTGAAGTGTTTCGTGACAACTTCTATGACTATGTACTTCGAATGTTGTGTTTAGCGTAAATAATATCTTGAGACTTTATTCATCATGTGCCATACCGATAAGCGTGGGCGGTCATGATTCGCCGCCTCACCTGAGTCGTGGATAAGCTCTGTGTTCTTGTCTCGACCATGCTACATGGTCTAGCCATCCAGGTATTTACTTCTCTGCCTTACCCGTGTTCTCTGCCCCTTGATCTTGCCAGTTGTAATCAAGTTCTCCAATTTATTTCTTCTCATAACATGCCCAAAATCGTTGACTGTCTACGTCTTATTTCTCTAATCAGTTTTATGAGTTTCATTTGTTTCTTGTAGGACTCGGTCATTTGTTGTTTTTTTCTGTCTGTCCATAGTATTCTTTGCATTTTCCTCAGAAACCACATATCCACAGCCATCCGATGTTTTTCAGCTTGTTTGCTCATTGTCCAAGCTTCACATCCATACAACAGTATAGGTTCTATGTAACATCTCAGCACTCTATTTCTCGTTGCAATTTACATCTTTTTATTGGTCAGTATATTTTTAATCTTGTAAAAGGCTACCTCCGCTATGGTGATTCTTGTTGCAATCTCTTTAAAGAAGCTCCCATCAGATGTTATGACTGTTCCGAAATAATTGTACCGATTCACTTATTTAAGAATATTCTCATTTACTTGTATTGCTACCAATCTCAGACCTGGACTTTATACAAATTACACCTTCGCAAAATCAACACCTGCGAAATGAGATGCCTGAGGAGAGCTGCCAACTTAACAATCCGAGACCGAGTAAGAATTGCTATTATCAGACAGACTTTGGGATCAACACATTGTGCCACATTTATTGAAAGACAGAAGATCAAGTGGTTTGGCCATGTCGTTAGAATGCAACACCAGCAACTACCATCACTGGCCTCCCATCAGAGATCATCTGCGACGAAACCACGAGGACGTCCAAGAAGAAAATGGATTGACGAAATCAAAGATATTGTACAACCACACGGAATGACACTTTTCAGTGCCGCCCACCGGGCGCTGGAACGCAAATTATTCCTCCCTACGACGCGTGACGGCAGAAGTGGAAGATGATGATGATGATGATGATGATGATGATGATGATAATGATGATGACTTGTATTGAAGAGTGGCTGGCAGAGTGTTTAGACTGCCGGATTCTCATTAGGAAGACCAGGGTTCGAATCCTCGGTAAGGTGTAAATTTTTTTCTGTCGGGGGCAAAAAGAAAATTAAAACCTGCACAGTTTGCCGCGACTGCACTAGCCAGGCGGCGTTAATTCCTCAGGCTCAAGACCTCCCTGCCATACACTGCAATGTACTATATAGGCAGTAGATGACAGATGACGATAATGACTTGTATATTACATTATGGTATCTCCTTCTTCCTAGAAACGACCATAAGTTGTATCTTCTTACAGTTTAATTCTAATCCTAGTTGTTTACAATGCGCAACAACTGCATCTACTAAATGTTGCAGATCCTGTTCACCGTTCGCAATCAATACTGTATTATCCGCATATCTAATGTTATTGATGTTACGTCCCCAGTGATGATTCCTTTCATAGTTTCTACATTTCTGAAAATATTTTCATTATACTGGGAAAAAGGATCTGGAGACATTATAATCTCTGTCTCACACCTCTCTTTATATGTTGATAGTGACCCAAGTCATTATCAATCTTTATGGCAGCTTGTTTCCAATATATGTCTTTAACATGACTAAGGTCTTTTCCATTAATTTGTAGATCTTCAAGCATCTTTATCATGTTGACATGTCTTATTTTATCAACAGTCCTTGTGTAGTCAACAAAGCAAAGATGTAGGTCTTTGTTTTCGTCAGCAGAACGTTCAATTAAAGTTCTCTTCATATACAAATAATTAAATATACCATTGCCTTCTACAAACCCACATTGTTCTTCTCCTAATTCGGCTTGTATTTTCTTCCTAACGCTTTGAGTGATAATTCTTAACAAAATCTGCGTTATGTGGCCCATTCTACTAATTGTTCGATGATGATCACATTCCAAGGCTCCGGATTTCTTTGGGATTAGGCATATGAATGAAAAATATCTAGTCTCAGCGCCCTTAACTATAGCATGTTTTGTTGTGCAGCGTTGTTGGAGATAGTAAGAAGAATAGATGCAAGCAAACGTTTTCAATAAAATATGTATCAACGAACAAGAAGAATAGACAAGTAAAATATCAGAGAAGATAAGAAGATAAGAGAGAAGATCAGAGAAGATGACTCAGAGAAGTCAAATATCATAATCACTAATAAGTAGTCCATCTGCTTCAATGAACAACATACACAAAGCCCTAATTTTGGAAAACGAAAATACGAAAAACAGTTTTCTTATTATCGCGACAAAAGTCTTCTTTGTTTTCGATGCCATTTGGAGCTGGAACATGTATAGAACGATGGGCGCTGTGACCTAGTGGTGAGAGGCTCTCCGCCGGACTAGTGGTCGTGGTTATGAGTCCGCATTGATGAGGGTTTAGTACAAATTAACATGGTCTTCCAGGCCTAGCCAGCCAAACATGGGTATCGATATATATCTCAGGAAGTAAAGGCAACAGGCATGAAACTGACCACATCACCGTACGGCAAATGTACTAGCCAGGGCTAACCTGCGGCTCCTGTAGTGTTTGCGTGTGTAGATTAATAACGTCACATATCTCGTTGTATTGACAGCTAAAGACAATTCCATTAATGATTACTGACATGACAAGACTATCAAATCCCTCCAGAGTTAAGCGAGTTGATATCACTAAAGAGAAACCCTGGAAGCATTCATGTTAGATTGAAGTGCATTCATTCTGTGTCCCAGAGTGCTGACGTGTGCATGCGTGTGTGTGTATCTTTGTGTGTATCTGTGTGGGTATGGGTGCGTGCGTGCGTGCGTGCGTGCGTGCGCGCGTGTGCGTGTGTGTGTGTGTGTGGGATTAAATATTTATGCAGAAGGATTGTACGAGAAGACTGGAAAGAAGCATCTACAAATTTTGTTTTTAAAAATAGAATACATCGTAAATTGTCATAAAGAATGGCGTTTAACATATGGTCACAAATACATAGCAAAGAAGCTAAGAGAGAGAGAGAGAGAGAGAGAGAGAGAGAGAGAGAGAGAGAGAGAGAGAGAGAGAGAGAGAGAGAGAGAGAGAGAGGTGGAGAAAGCGACAGAAAGACGGAAAGAATGAAGGAAGCTCTTTTAGGCCAATGGATCAGTTATCAGTTATCAGTTATCAGTTGGGGTATCTTCATTGCACTCCGGACATGTCCATAGGTGCTCAGATCCTCCCCCCAGCATATGCATCAGCGTCCGGTGGCTAATAGTGCCAGTTCTGTGTTGGTTGACGAGGCGCTTTGTTTTCCCGATGTACCTCTCGCGTCTACCCGTGCCGATTCTTATTCCCAAGTCTTTCATCCTGGACAACGATGTGGATTCACTGACGTCAAAGTCCTCTGTTCTCGCCATATCTTTGAGGACGTTAATAACATCGGCACGATCAATGGGCTGGCCATCTACTGGGGGTGCAGAGCCAGCCAGTTTATCAGCTCGTACATTTCCCTCGAATGAGGCATGTCCCGGGACAATGATGAAGGTGACTTTACGGACAACAGACTTCCGCAGCGACTCAGTCCACTGTCTACGTACAGATCCAGCTTCGACATTCTGAATCATGCTCATTGAATCACTTAGTACACACACGTTGGTATAATGCTGTGATTCCAGCCATATGAAAGCCTGTGTAACTGCCATCACCTCCATCGTCATGCTGCTCATGGTCATAGAGTGGGCACCACTGGATTCTTGAACGATTCGGCCCGCTGAACGGGCTGTAAATGCCCACGCACCTCACTGCTGCTTTACAACAGATCCATCTGTATAGGTGAGCACTTCGGGGCTATCTGAGTGTTCATAGATGAGCGCGTTAACCTCTGCATTGACAGCGGGAGAGTTCTGCTCTCTGCACCGTCTGTCGAGTGTGATAATGCAGGAGAAAGTGCACTTAAAAGCTGGAGGCACCGGCACCCATTCCTTGCCGGGGTTGATACTGGTAAGACTGCAGGCCTGTCTGACGACATCTTCCGCCCGACCTATCCATGATTTGCCCCTCTTTAGCCTGTCACCCTTTTCTCTGAATATAGCGTCATGCAGAGGGTGCTGCTCATCTGCACTTATTTTTAAGTATGCACGAGCTCTCCAGATCTTGATCCTGTGTTCCATTGTCGGGAAGTCAAGGAGGTATCTCATTGCCACACAGCTGGTGTCTCTCGTGCAGCCCAAAATGATGCGCATGGCTTCGTTTTGTACCTTTTCAAGTCTTCCAATCTGTGAAGGGCTTACAGTGAGGATGGCCAGGGCATACTCGATGCGTGAAAGTACAAGTCCTTGGAACAGAAGTATTAGCAGTCTTTGCTCGATATTGGCAGTCGCCATGACTTTCATTGCTGCCAAACCTTTTCGAGCCTTCGTTATGACATAATCGACATGATCTCTAAAGGACAGGCTACGATCAAGCCTCACGCCAAGATATGTCATTGACTGGGTTCTACTCAAAATGCTCCCATCCATTCTTACTGCCGGCAGTTCTTTTTTCACGATGAGGCCAATGGAATACGCCAGTAATTGTATTAATCATCATCACCTCATGCTATGCCGGGCGGCGCAGATGATCATATACCTCCACAACCATCTGCTATTTGTACTCTTGATACCTTGGACCACTCACTGTCTTCTACGCTAGTCTGTCAAACAGACACCATGTATACTCCTGTCAACCAAGCCTCCCTAAATACACTAATGGTAAATAGTAAGTAAAGAAAACTACGGACCTGTTTACACGTCTTGAGGCGCATTGGGTACATGGTGCCCGCGCCATGTTTTAGACACAGCCGACATTCGGTGGATGATGTGGTAAATATCACTCGGTGCTTTCACTCCCTAGGACATCTCTAGATACCCAGTTTAGACTGGGTAAGGCCTGGCGACCAAGTCCATTTGGAAAATCTTCTTTTATGAGGATTCGAACACATGGCTACCAGGCCTACAGGCAATCTTGCCAGAAGCTGCCCTCAGGTGGCTCCTATAACAAATCGTACTAGATATAAGTGTCGAAACAATACATTCAAATCCCGGTGGGGTAGCTTCATTCATTCATTCGTTCGTTCGTTCGTTCGTTCCTTCGTTCGTCCGTCCGTCCGTCCGTCCGTTCGTTCGTTCGTTCGTTCGTTCGTTCATTCATTCATTCATTCATTCATTCATTCATTCATTCATTCAGTAGCATGTCCTTTTCAGAACCTCGCTTCCATAACAACCTTCTGGAAAACTTCCTGGTCATAAGCAAGATGTCCCGCGTCCGATACACCCATTTGGAGATCATCTGCCACATCCTGCACCCACCTTCTCTTTAGCTGTCCTCTTCCTTTCTTCCCGGGCACATACCCCTCCATTATTTTTCTTCTCAAATTTTCATGACGTTGCAAGTGACCAAAATATTTCAATTTTCTTTGTTTTATAGTCTTTAGTAGCTAACTTTCTTCAGTGTTCAGACCTTGTCGTATGGATGCATTTATTCTTGTCTGTATCCATGATATTCTTAGAACCCATCTATAACATTTATATTCAAAGACATTTATGCGCTGTTCAGCTTGTTTAGTAAGTGTCCAGGTCACACAAGTGTATGGTGCAATGGGAAAGATGCATGCGCTTAAAAACATAATTGTTGTAGGTCTATCCGTCCCATGCCACAATTTATTAATTTGTTTCAGTTTTTGAAGTGCAATTCGTCTTTTAGTTTCTTTCATTGTATCACCAAGGTAGGGTAGCTTAGCTTTCGATTTTATGTTGTCTAGTGTGTCCTTTATTCTTTACCCTTTTTCTTCTATATCTATGAAAGCCAACCGATACACGCGAATTTATTTATTAGCGGTATTAGTGGCCTGAAATGGTTCTCCCAAATGTATACACATACTAAATATAAATATGCCATTGCTAGATGTGCTAAACATCAGTCTGTTTTGTTCCTCGGTTAACATAGGTGATTACATATTGTATTACAGCTTCACTTTCAACAGTTAGTCATGAGAAATTTTATGTCCCTAAGGCAACATCTGGATATAAGATGTGTTAGCCAGTAATGCCTTGCACTTTTGTTCTTAACTGCGCATGAAATTACAGTCTACAGATGGTCCTATGACAGGTACTGTTATTGAGGTGTGAGCTGTTAGACCTTCATAATGAGATGAGGTGGCCAGTTTATATTCTCACCTGTTTGTCCTTCGGATACAATCGTCGGATAACGCGGTTTTGCACCATAGTGACGTTTTGAAATTGCCCTATATTGTCAGCTATTATATTTTGCCTCTATTCGTTCCATGTTTTGAAATTGCCCTATATTGTCAGCTATTATATTCTGCCTCTATTCGTTCCATGTTTTGAAATTGCCCTATATTGTCAGCTATTATATTCTGTGGCTAACACAGCTCTGGGGACCGAGTATATACCGGAATAAGTGGACAACTCTGCAGCTGAGCAGAGCAGGGCACTCACTTGTCCTTACAGTCGGAAATGGCTGTCAAAGGCAGAGGTAAAAAGCCCACCATGTGAATGTGGAAGGCAAGGGGAAACCACCACATTATCTTCCCAAGACTTCATGGCAAAACATATTTCAAAGTTAGTGAAGGACATTAATGGCTGTCTTAGGGCATCCTCGTCCGGTAGGGACAGTCATGAGCCACAGGTGACACCAGACCGTCATCCAGCTACTGATGGCAAAAACTTAACTAAAATAAATAAATTTAGAGTAGGAACATGGAATGTTAGAACATTAAATGAGCTAGGAAAGTTGACCAACGTTCTAAGAGAGATGGATAGCATGAAAATGAATATACTAGGCGTTAGTGAGATGAGATGGAAGGGATCGGGCAAAATTATAGCTGACAATCACACAATAATTTATTCTGGAGGGGATACACATGAAAAAGGTGTAGGAATAATATTAGACGAAAAAACAGCCAAGTCAATTAATGGATACTGGTGTATTTCAGATATAGTTATTATGGTAAAAATCAAAGGCAAACCAATAGACATAAATATTATACAAGTATATGCACCAACAGCAAGCAGTAGTGATGAAGAAATACAACACTTTTATGACGAAATAGAAATGGCGATGGCTCAAATTGGATCACAAGAAATAAAGATACTACTTGGTGATTTTAATGCAAAAGTAGGAAAGGGAAAAATGGAGGATGTAGTGGGGAATTATGGTTTAGGTACAAGAAATGAAAGAGGGGAAAAGCTAATAGAATGGGCAAATATAAATGATATGATAATTGGAAACACATGGTTTAAACACCATAAAAGACGACTGTACACATGGATAAGCCCTGATAAGAAAATACGCAACCAAATTGACTACATACTAATTAATAAAAGATTTAGAAATGCTTTAATTAATGTAAAGACAATGCCTGGTGCTGACTGTAATAGTGATCATGTACCACTATGTGGACATATAAAAGTAAGATTAAAGAGAGGGAAAAAAATGGTTAAGAACATGAGACTTAATAAAGAGGTTCTGAAAATAGATAAAGAAATGCAAGAACAATACAGAGTGACTGTGAAAAATAGGTACAATGCAATAACTAAAATACAGAGTATAGATGAACAATGGGAAATATTAAGGGACTCCATTCATCAAACTAGCAAAGAAGTATTACCGGAGAGAGGCAAAATAGCCAAGAAAAAATGGATGAATGAAGATATCTTAAAACTGATGGACAAAAGAAAACAGAGTAAAAATGACAAACAAGAATACGCTAAGATAAATAAAGAAATAAAAGATAAATGTGGGAAGGCTAAAGAAAGTTGGTTAAACGAGCAATGCAAAAAAATTGTATTAAATTCCATTAAAGATGCAAAAAATATGCACAGACAAATCAGTGAGCTTACAGGAAGAAAAATAAGAATAAATACAGGGTGTTTGAAATCAAAAACAGGAAAGATAATATTAGAGGAAGATGCTATAATGAAGAGGTGGAATGAGTATATAAAAGAATTATATGAAGGAGAAAGGGAAGAATTAACAGAAGATAGTAACTTAGAAGGTCCACCTATTCTGAAAGAAGAAGTCGTTGACGCTATGAAACGTATGAAGAAAGGAAAAACAGCTGGGCCAGATGAAATCACAATAGAAGAATTAGAAGTATTGGGAGAATTTGGAGTAGATATATTAACCAAAATGTTGAATGATATTTACAGCAGTGGATATTTACCCAGTGATATGCTGAAATCTGTATTTATAGCTATACCAAAAAGACCAGGAGCAATTGATTGTGAAGATTTTCGTACAATTAACCTTATAAACCATATCACTAAGCTTCTACTCAGAATCATAATGAGAAGAACCAAAAAGAAAATAAAAATGGAAATTAGTGAAGAACAGTATGGATTTGTGGAAGGAAAGGGCACAAACAATGCAATTTATACATTACGGACACTAATAGAAAGGTCAATAGAGAAACAGAGAGACATATATTTGTGCTTCATAGATTATACTAAGGCATTTGATAAAGTAAAACATGGTGAACTGATTAAAATGTTGGAAGATATCAACACTGATGGAAAAGATTTAAGAATAATAAAGAATATTTACTGGAACCAAGTAGCAGCAATTAAAATGGGAAATAAAGAGGGTAGTTACGAACAGATAAAGCTAGGAGTACGACAAGGGTGTGTCTTGTCACCAGATCTTTTCTCCCTGTATAGCGAAGTAATAATGAGAGAGATCAAAGAGATGCAGGAATACTAGTTGGAGGTTATAATATAAATAATATACGCTATGCAGATGACACAGTATTGGTGGCGGATAATTCAATAGACCTACAACAATTATTAGACGTAGTAGTAACAGAGAGTGCAAGGAAAGGACTCTCCTTGAATATCAAGAAAACAGTAACAATGGTAATATCAAAGACAATTGTGACACCAAAATGTGACATAGAAATAGAAGGGAAAATCCTTAACCAAGTTGATAATTTTAGATACCTAGGGGCATTTATAACATCAGATGAAAGATGTACAACAGAGATTAGGGGCAGAATAGGGCAGGCAAAAGCCGCATTTCAGAAAATGAAGAGTATCTTATGCAATAAGTCACTATCACTGAATGTAAGAAAGAGAGTGCTGAAATGCTATGTAGAACCAGTTTTGCTGTATGGCAGTGAATCTTGGAATGTAAATGAACAAATTAAGAAGAAATTAGAAGCAACAGAGATGTGGTTCCTGAGACGAATGTTGCGAATTCCTTGGACTGCCAGAGTAACTAACGACGACTGCCTGAAACAGGCTAACGAAACTAGAACATTATATACAACAATAAGACAGAGACAAACAGCTTTCCTCGGTCATGTGATGAGAAGAGAGGCATTGGAGAACATCGTAACAACTGGAAAGATCGAGGGGAAGAGAGGCAGAGGTAGACCAAGAGAAGTGATGCTGGATGGATTGAGACGGTGGCATGGAGGAATATCAGCAGCAGAGTTGATCCAGAAAACCAAAGACCGAGATCTATGGAGAGCCATGAACGCCTACGCCAGCCGGCACGGCACTTGATGATGATGATGATTATATTCTGCCTCTATTCGTTCCATGTTTTGAAATTGCCCTATATTGTCAGCTATTATATTCTGCCGCTATTCGTTCCATGTTTTGAAATTGCCCTATATTGTCAGCTATTATATTCTGCCTCTAGTCGTTCCATGTTTTTAAATTGCCCTAGATTGTCAGCTATTATATTCTGCCTCTATTCGTTCCATGTTTTGAAATTGCCCTATATTGTCAGCTATTATATTCTACCTCTATTCGTTCCATGTTTTGAAATTGCCCTATATTGTCAGCTATTATATTCTGCCTCTAGTCGTTCCATGTTTTGAAATTGCCCTATATTGTCAGCTATTATATTCTGCCTGTATTCGTTTCATGTTTAAATTATCTATTACACTTTGTAAACCATCTAGGTTCTTTGTGCGTTCGCTCGCTTTGAACTCAAACGTAGTCCACACAGTGTCACTATTTCTACTGCACTGGGATGATTTTTGCGTGCGAAATAGCTTTCACTATTACCAGGTGTCCCTAGCCATCAAGCTAGCCCACTCCGACTTCTGGGGTACATGTAATTTACGTCCCAATGTCAAGGAAGAGAAGTCACTATTTCAGTGTACTATTGTAGGTGTTAAACCCACATCCTCTGCATCAGTACACCGGAAGTTTAATAGTAAGCGCTCTTATATTGCAAAGTTGTCTCTTGCTGATAATGTGTGTTGTATGTGAAAAATAATGTGGCTGTTTTCCTTAGACTTCCATAACCACATGGGTTTTATGACCTCATTATTTGACACCATGTTTCCACTGCCTAAACGAGTGCTCATGTGAAGACTTCTTACGCATTTATTTCTTCGGATACTCGATCCCCAGACCACTAGAAGGTGCAGTTGGTTGTTTCCTCTTTATCGTGCTAAGGCCATGATGACATTCAATATATTTCTTTTTCTTCACGCTTATTTCAAGGACAGTACGTCTTCACACCTAGATATGCGCCTCTGAGATCAAGGTGTGCGACTTCGGCATGTTTGCAGGTTTTGAGTCCTCTAGACAGATTCCATTCGGGATAACGATCTCAGTCGACCAGTGAATAGGTTTCCTTTCCTAAACATTTTGCCAGGTCAGCCGCCTTATGCCTACTCTTTTTGATCCCCAACTGCCGAGAAATTGTTAACGTGTACGGTCTGCACACGGGATTCCTATGTTTAGCCCTTATCTGAGAAACAAAGTATCTCATCTCACTACCCAAGAGATCAGGGAGTGTTGTGTTATATGTAGGTACCCGTTGTGCTTGGAACAGTTTCCAGCTCTATGCTGAGATCGAGCCCCGTACCCTGATGTAGACACCTTAACCTCTCAGCCACATTATCCAGCACTGCAGCATTTGCAGATGATGTTCTCGCATACAAGCAGGGGCGGAACAGAATTCAAACAGCCCAGGGGCTGAAGGCGACACTGGACAGTGACGAGATGGTGCACGGAGATAAATGCTGACTTTAACGCAGAAAAGACATCTGCCTTGTGGTATTCTCTGGACAATAGGATTGTTAAGGCTGACCTCCCAAGTTTCACAATAAATGTTAGAACTGTGAATAGGGAAGGCAGACTGGAGCACCTGGGAAATACTTTTGATAGAAGCCTGTCCTTTAGGGATTATATTGTTGTTACAAAATGGCAGACGAGGATCAAGGCACTGAAGTGTAGGGCAGCAAGGGACATGGAGCAGAAAATACTGTTTACACTTTTTAAGTACTAGATCATTTCAGTGGTAGAGTATGGACTGGGAATGCTACTATCTCGAAAAGTCAGGTATTGAGAATAGAGTACATACAGAATTAAGCAATGAGGGTGATTCTGAGATATACGATGTACACCCCAATATTGTGTATGCGATACATCCTGGCTTTTCCGACCATTTCAGACAGATACAATGTGTTGCAGGCAAGGCCATACCTAATGGTAGTGTAACATGGCGGACATTCTCGAACAGTTTGCAGACAGGTACATACAACGTTGCAGGCGACGCTTCTAAGAATCGTTGTTTCACGGCGGTTTTGTTTACCCTTCCCCTATAAGGAGTGGAATGTCTTAACGCCTCGAACAAAGAGAAATGAATCGCGTAGCTTAAAATAGATAAGTTAGCGGGGCTATTAAACCCGGGGCTAAGCCAGAAATCGGCACTTGAGTTTTGAATCTCCATCAAGTCAAGATGTAGTTATTATGAAGTGATTGTTACCTAACTGTGCATTCTGTGGGCTATGGTAAGCTAATAGGTCTTTTTGAATGTAATACCTGTATTTTATGATAAATAGAATATATGCATTTGATGTAAAGTATGTTGAAGATGATAGCGACAAAATTACTTCTGAAAAAGATAGCCTGACTTTCGTTTCTGCAGAAATAATGTCTATGCTACTCCTGCGAAGTCCTATGCTTACATTGTTATCCTGCTATGATGCTAATATCTTTGGGGAAAACCTACCCCACTATCATCTGCATTTTGAATGCAGAAAGAATATCTGTTTACTCTAATTTCATATCTGAACCAAGATTCTCGAGATTAGGGAACTGTCTTACTAGACATTTAGGAACACTTGTGTACTCAAGGATGCATTCTTATAATTCATACATGTAAACATACATATCGTGTGTGAATCATGTTGTAACTTGTATAATGAAAATGAAGGAAAATTGGTGTGATGTTTTTGTCTATGAGTGTAATCTCATAGGGACGAGAAGTGGATTCCCTATAATTTCAGATAACTTGTCACATAGGCATGTCATGTTAGCAACGGCCATTTGTGGTGACGCATAAGTGACCATGATTTTATGTTCAGTTAAATCGTGCCGTGTTTGATGCCAAGAGAAGAAGATATTTGAACCCCCCCCCCCCCTGTTACCAGAGGGAAATGGGTAGAGGGCGGATCCATAATCCGTGGGTGATTACTACATTATTCTGGAGCAAGATTATATGTGTTCTCTCATAAATACGTGGTTCCCATGTGTCGTGAGAGTATGTAGTTCGTGGTGTTTTTGTCTTGTATGGGTCGTCGCGTCTTGTGGTGACATTTTGTAAGGTAAGTTAGATCGAATAGTCCCGAAACCCCAGAATAACATTCGGCTAGGTTACAGGCAAGCACTCGATAAACAACCCCCCCCCCCCCCTCCTCGTCAATCCGGGTTAGGGACAGCTTAATTATCAGAGAGATAAAAGAGGTGGGCAGGACACCCCTTCCCCATTCCTCTATTTTTATTATTATTCTCTGTGTGTGTTTGTTCTAATGACAATTGATACGCTGTCAAATATACATACGTTTGTTTGTTTTTTCATCTTAAAGGCCCTGAAGGAAAGCACAGTTTGGAAGAAGGATAACATTGGCCTATATAGTATGGTAACCCGAGGGAATCGAAGCCATACTTTATGTGGAGAAAGTAGCCCACAATAGTCCTTGAAAAGGGGAAACAACTCATCTTAGAATTGCCAACGACAACTTGAGAGTCAAATATGGGTTCTCCTCCTTTCATCCTATGAAACGCAAGCATTTATTATTTGGTTGTTTCATGATCCCAAGCATGGGTCAAGTGGATTACACAATTGAAGAGTAACGGCAGGAGTTGTCCTATCTACACCTAATTACCTCTGGAAGAGATTAAGGTTGCTGTGCAGCTAAAGACAAGAGCTAGTACAAAAGAGTGGATATCATTAAACCACTCATTTCGTCTGCAGAGCGTCGGGCTAGTAACACTCAAATCCCTGTAAGCGGTTACAAGATCCAGATTCTGTCTGCAAACCAGAGATGGCAATCTACATTGTATGCAAGACGTACAAACACTGTTTGGATCCTACCTTTGCCGACAAACGAGGAGTAAGACCTCACATGTGATTGGATGTGCCGCTCGAATACTGACAACCAGCCTTTACAGAACGCCTTTACCTAGTCCGGGCTCCACGAGCTGATAGCATTTGAGCTAAACAGCCATTGGTAGAATTACCATTTCAAATTCAGATTTTCGTTAATCTCAAGACCTCTACAAGAGAAGAGGGGCCAAAGGAAGATGCCGACATCATAATCGTGTATCACCATCATCGCATAGCGGGAACTAAAACTTAGTGCTTACGTCAATCTTTATGTTCCACCCGCAATTGGATAATCCCGCAGTGTTCCAGCATCCTCATTTCAGATATATATTCAGTCAGAGAGAGAACTATACGACAGTGATATATCAGTTTGTAAGGTCCATCAAGAATGAGATTAACCCCCCCCCCCCCCCCCTTCGATGGAAAGTTATAGAAGAGACTGTTTAGTATCGTCTTATGGTGTTCGTATGGTGGAGCTTAGGTTCAGTTAATTATCAAGCTCTGTGTTGGGTTGACAGTACCTCGGTCTTGAGTACAGGATTTTCCAACTCCAAAGGGTTTAATTAGGAGAACGAGCTAGGCCACAACCATGCCCTAAGGAATTGACTGTTTTCCGTAGTTAGAGATGGGTTAATACATGTAATATGGTTTATGTGATGACATAGATTACTGTATTTACTAAAGATGGTTATTCTTGAGACAAAACCATTTCAGATATGGATGTTGATATTATGGTGGGAAATTGGTTGTGGGATCTGTGTTTTGTTGTTGTGGGATCGGTGGGAGCACAGGGTGTGCTACACAGAGGATGGTTTATTTTGTTATTATGTTTATTGATTTAGGAAGGCAGAGATTTTAGAATGCACATAACCCATTGTTACAGTTACATTAAAAGCTATAGTTAGAACAAAGAGTTGGTCTTACTGTCTTGTGAAGGTGGTTACACAGTAATGTTATTGTGGTGATATGTGTCACTGTTAATTTAAGGAGTGAGAGTTAATGTGGGGAGGTTGAACGCACTTGGTCTTTCACTTCAGATAGAGGATCTTATTCCCTTGAAGGCTATGGCAACTGACCTGACTCTCAACATCTTCTCCAGGTGATTAGTCTTATTAGGGTGAATTAGACTGTGATCTACTTCTACCTAGTCTCATCCTTATGGAAAATAGAGCCGTAAGTCTAGTTGTCTGGATAATACAACAGGAAAGAGACCTCGAAAAACGTATCTAAAATCTTGGATCCGGGCTATATACCTCTAGGCACAAAATTCATATCTTATATATAAAACAGGATGTGTGTGGGTATGTCTGTATGTCCTTTATGCGTTCGCGAACGGCCCATCCGATTGAGATAAAATTTTCTACACGTCTTCCTTTCATTCCACCGCAGCCCACTGTGGTAATTTTTTAGTGTGAAATCGGCTGCTTACTTAATATTATTTAATTTTTCATTTTACATTGTAATTTATATACAGCGAGGGGACTTAACTCTGTAAAAGTTATTTCAAGGGGCATAACTTTTCTGTATAACTTATAGTCATATTGTTGCATCGTTTTCAAAGATTTATAAACTCTTTGTCTATAGTTATATACCGGCATATGAGTTATAATAAATAGTGATACAATCTTTAAGGCATTTTCAAAGTTTTCATAAAAATAATGCATAATGCATAACATTGTAACTCATCTTTTTATGCTTAAAGAATAAATAAATAATAGTTACCTTATCTCTATCAAGTTTGAAGATTTTATATTTCTTTACACTGTCTCCAACTCTAAGAAGACATGGAACACCTTCAGCCATTATTAAATCTACAGGCATATGCGTTATAATCCTCCACCTCCTCCTCTCCCCTCCTCCACCTCCTACCCTCTTCCTCTTCCCCCCCCCTCCTCCCTCTCCCTCCTCCATACTCCTCTTCCCTCTTTCTCGTCCTCCTCCCTCCTCCTCCCTCTTCCTCCTCCTTCCTCCTCCTCCTTCCTCCTCCTCCCTCTTCCTCCTCCTGCCTCATCGCCCTCCTCCCTCCTCCTAATCACTCCGCTTCCTTCCCCCTCCCTTCTTCTCCTCTCTCCTCCTCCTCCCTCCTCCTCCTCCTACGTCCTCCCCCTCCTCCCTCCTCCTCCTTCTCCTCCTCCTCCTCCTCCTCCCTCCTCCTCCCTCCTCCTCCTCCCTTCTCCTCCTCCCTCCTCATCCTCTCTCCTCCTCCCTCCTCCTCCCTCCTCCTCCTCCCTCCACATCCCTCTTCCTACCTCCTCATCCTCCCTCCTCCTCCCCCTCCTTCTCCTCCCTCCTCCTTCTCCCTCTTCCTCCTCCCTCCTCCTTCTCCCTCCGCCTCCTCTCTCCTCCTTCTCCCTCCATCTCCCTCCTCCTCCCTCTCCTCCTCCCCCTCCTCCTCATGCGTTCTTCTCCTCCCTCCTTTTCCTTCCTCCTCCCTCTTCCTCCTCCCTATTACTCCTCCCCCCTCCTCCCCCTCCTCCTCCTCCCTCCTCCTCCTCCCTCCTCCTGCCTCCTCCTCCTCCCTCCTCCTTCCTCCTCCCTCCTCCTCCTCCTCTCTCCTCCTCCTAATCTCTCCTCCTCCCTCCTATCCCTCCCTACTACTACTCCTCCTTCCTCCTCCATCCTCTTCCCTCCTCCACCTCTCTCCGCCTATCTCTTCCTCCCTCCTACTCCTCCCTCCTCCTCCCTCCTCCACCTCCCTCTTCCTCCTCCCAGCTCCTACTCCTCCTTTTTCTTCTTCTGCTGCTGCTGCTGCCGCTGCTCCATTTACCCAAGTTAATTGTAGGGGAAGGTGTAAAGATCTTTCAAGTGTTCTTTCTAATGCTTTTTGTAAGTTGATCTTCGTTTATCTAAGGTTGTTCTAACTGCAACCAATAAATGATTAGACAGACAGGCAGACAGACAGACAGACAGACAGACAGACAGACAGAGAGGGAGGGACAGACAGACAGACAGACAGACAGACAGACAGACAGACAGACAGACGGACGGACGGACGGACGGACGGACGGACGGACGGACGGACGGACGGACGGACGGACGGACGGACGGACGGACGGACGGACGGACGGACGGACGGACAGACAGACAGACAGACAGACAGACAGACAGACAGACAGACAGACAGACAGACAGACAGACAGACAGACAGACAGACAGACAGACAGACAGACAGACAGACAGACAGACAGACAGACAGACAGACAGACAGACAGACAGACAGACAGACAGACAGACAGACAGACAGACAGACAGACAGACAGACAGACAGACAGACAGACAGACAGACAGACAGACAGACAGACAGACAGACAGACAGACAGACAGACAGACAGTCGGGAACGGGAACTTATATGAATTAAATTAGATGCTCCCCATCAGGGCCTGGGCGAAGCCGGGCCGGATCAGACAGACAGACAGACAGACAGATAGACAGACAGATAGATAGTCGGGAACGGGAACGGGAGCTTATATTACTACTTATATGAATTAAATGAGATGCTCCACACCAGTAGCTGGACGATGCCGGGCCGGGTCAGACAGACAGACAGACAGACAGACAGACAGACAGACAGACAGACAGACAGACAGACAGACAGTCGGTAACGGGAACGGGAACTTATATGACTACTTATATGAATTAAATGAGATGCTCCCCACCAAGGTCTGGGCGAAGCCGGGCCGGGTCAGCTAGTATTCTATAATTAATACTTCTCACAGGTAGGTGCGGCAAAAGAACTTGATTCCCTGGATGCGGTCAAGGGCCACAGGCTGCTAAGAGGACGATCATGGATGGCTAAGACAGAAGATACCTTAAGAGAAGTGAGTACACTTAAGATTAGCAGAGGCAAGGTGTTGGTCAGAGTGCCGAGACATTAAGACTTGTGTGGGGTTATAATGGGATTTGGCTTTGGGTATAGAGAGTGGCCAGGAGGCGATACGGAAGCAGAAATTCAGCAGTTAATTCATGACTACTCTCGTCCTGGCGATGTGATTATATGTAACGATGCCTCTGTTGTAAGAGGCAAAAATAGTGCCCGGGGGTTCACAGCAAAAGAAAATAGAGGATGTTTAGTAAAGGAGAGCTTGGCGAATAACACCACATCCTTAAGACAGAGAATGGAGATGGAGGCGGTTATTGCAGCATTCCACTGGTTGGAGAATAAACTGTATACGCATATTGTGATTGTAACTGATAAACAAAGCAAGCTGACAAGGGTCAAGACTGCTAGTTTTCGTGCTGAATGGCATGCACAGATTCAGAGATCAGGGATAGTGAAACTTGGCTGGATCTTTTCTTCAGGACACTCTGGTGTAATTGGAAATGAACAGGCAGACAGATAGGCTGGTGCCGCATTATTAAGGGGTGTTTTGATGTATGATATGGTAGATGTGGTGAAGGCCCTCTAGAACAGTGGTTCTCAACCGGTGGGGAATTCCCCTCCCCCCAGGGGGGAATTTTAGGGTTTCCAGATGGGGGGGGGGGATGAAGATTATTTCAAAATCGCATTAATACAAGAACCGATTACTTGATATTGTTTTTCCCTTCATTCGGTATGGTTCTGTACGTCTCACCCTTCTAAAATTCATTTTATAAAGTAAGTAGACCCACAAATCATGTTTTATGTGGACGTCTAGACTTGTTGTAGCATGTGCTATTAAATTTAGCTTCCATTATTACGTATACTGTGTAGGGGTGGGGGGGGGGAGATATTTAGGTAGGAAATACGAAAGGGGGGAATAACGTTCTGAAAATATCGTGAAGGGGTGCACGGGACAAATTTTTAGGTAGGAAATAGGAAAGGGGGGGGGGGGGTGACAATCTGAAAATATGGTGAAGGGGGGGGGGGGGCACAGGCCAAATTTTTAGGTAGGAAATACGAAAGGGGGGAATGACGTTCTGAAAATATGGTGAAGGGGGGCACGGGCCAAAAAAGGTTGAGAATCACTGCTCTAGAAGTATGTTAATAATGCAAAACAACAGATAGACTACCATGGTCTAGAGAGAATGCAGCAGCAAAGGGTGGTCAGGGGATCTAGTCGACAGTCATAATTCAGAGGTAAAGGAAGATGGACATATAATCAAATTGCAATGGGTTCCATTATTATTGGAACTCTTCGCTGGCTGTTAAAGATGAGGACTGCGCGCTTATGGGAATGCTCCGAGTGCAATAATGTAGGTTTTTACCTCAATTCAACTCATCCAGCACTTAGTTATTTATGCACGCTTGAACTTTAATTAGCTATGAAAACTTACATTTTACAGATACTATAAATAACCGTTAACTGTTTTTGTAGCTACATGCGCAGTGCATGATTTACATTGCTATATTAATTACCTATTGTAACAGCTGGTGGGGTTAACAGAAGGCATGTACCACACTATGAGAGAGAGAGAGAGAGAGAGAGAGAGAGAGAGAGAGAGAGAGAGAGAGAGAGAGAGAGAGAGAGAGAGAGAAAGGGGGTGGGGAGAGAACGTGACAGAAACAGAGAGAAGGGAGATACAAATAAAGAGATAGAGGGAGAGGGCCGGCTTCGTGGCTTAGAGGTAAGCGACTTCTCTCCGTAATCTCGTATACTCTCATAGGTAACGTGATGACGATGAGAATCAGCAGTGGTTCGAATCGCATCGGTAACTTACGGGGTATGTGAGCCGGCCGCTAAGAAAGCAATGGCAAACTACTGAGCGTAATCTTGCCAAGAAATCAACATACAGCTGAAAGATGCTGGTGTTGACAGCGATGTCCTGTAAAGGATATGCAAGAAAAAAAAAAGAAAAAAAAAAGAGGGAGAGGAAGGGATAGAGCCAGAGGAAGAGAGAAAAAGAGACAGATATAGACAGCGAAAATGTGAGAGATAGAAAGAGAGACTCGCGTAGAGAAGACAGGCAGAGCCAGAGAGA
Source organism: Cepaea hortensis (assembly GCA_963921405.1). Lineage (NCBI taxonomy): Eukaryota > Metazoa > Mollusca > Gastropoda > Stylommatophora > Helicidae > Cepaea > Cepaea hortensis. Next base: position 55,439,593 of record OY992895.1, on the reverse strand, counting down.
ATGGGAGGCCTGGAGCAGACAGACAGACAGACAGACAGACAGACAGACAGACAGACAGACAGACAGACAGACAGACAGACAGACAGACAGACAGAGATTAGTAATTGAAGTTAGTAAACACGACCTGTCGGGAATCATGACCACACGCGCGCACACACTCACACACAGAGACATACGCATACACACCAAGAGAGACAGAGAGAGAGAGAGAGACAAAGAGAGAGAGACAAAGAGAGAGAGAGAGAGAGCGAGAGAGAGAGAGAGAGAGAGAGAGAGAGAGAGAGAGAGAGAGAGAGACGGGCGCGCGCAGACACACACCAGCTGGCTAGACTGTAACAATGATGAAGATGATGATACCACAGCGTGTCACCTTAGACAACTGTTGTTTTGTTATAGACCAATGGTCACTTAAAGACTATCATACCGATAACGTTTACTTCCCAAGATATTCCCTGGTGCCTATTCTAGGTTGGTCGACCTGAGATACCAGGTCAGTGTTTAAAGCCCGCATCGATGTGAATTCAAATAAATGACCGCCGGGCTGGCAAGCATGCATCCTAGCCACTTCGCCACCACCAGTTGCCATTGGGTACATAAAGCTAGCTCGATATGTACATAGACAAGTGGGCATTGGATGGGTGATCCGTCAATATCTCGCACGTCATTTTACCCCCTAGAACGTTTCCTGGTTCCTATTTTAAGCTGGGTCGAATTGCATTAATTCTTAATCGTCTGAGAAAAATGGTTCGTGCAGACAATTCAATCAATGAATCACCGAATCAATCAATCAATCAACCAATGAATCAATCAATCAATCAAAGTAATGACATAGCAAATGTGATATTTATCATTTCGCATGTATGACATTATGTTTAATTATCTTTATATTTTTAATTCTCTTGTTTATTATCTTTCGGTTTGTTTTTAATTAGATTTTTATTATCTTTTTTTTTTTTTTTTAAACTCTAGTCCAATTTGCCTCTAAACGAACACAGTGAAATTAAATCGCAACAGTCAACAAATGCAAATTTCTCCTGATCGTAAATCATTCCAGTTTCAACACGCCAATATCACCCGCGTCATGCGGCCGGGAACAGCGATTGATTTCTTTGGAAGGAAAATTGTACCTGTACCTGCGGTCCACACTCTACTTCTTTGATTACGTTGTCGAACTGGCTAGACCATTGTTTCCATGTTCTCGTTCGTATCCCTCGTGCTATTTAATCATTCATGCGGTGGAATCTTTCCGTGCTTTATTCTTCTTCAGCGATCTTTCAGATTAGATTGAAAGGTAATCCCAGCGGAGAAATTGCTGTGTGGGTGTGAAATGATATGACTTCATAAATTACACAATATTCGGCGAAACGAACAGTTGACATCGTCACCGTCACTTCCTATAAAAATCATTGTAGGCACTCTTTAATAAGGCGAGGTGATGATTAGCGAAAATTAAGCTAGAAAGGTCAGTTTTACATAATGAAGATCACGCATGTCATGTCATATAACTGAAGGTTATAGCTAGTCTTTATCAGGAAACAAAACGACCTGAAGCAAGAGAATAATTTACCTAAAATGTGAATAATGACGTGTAAACATGTAATATGAAAAGATGCAGGGAAATTGGGCTGCATATATCATGACGATGCTAGTGTGTGTGCTAGTTGTCGCTCTGGGGTAATGTTCTTGTTGTCTACACCATAGGTGGGGAACCTTTTCCTGCCAGGGGCTATTTGGATATTTATAACATTATTTGCAGGCCATACACAAGTATCACCTTAATAATAAGCCTGCTGTATGTGGTCAAACATTTAATTAAATCACATCTGATGTGATGGCGGAAACTGCTTCTTTTTGGCCAACGTGTGATGTCAGCTGGTATTGATGTTGCTAATAGACTTACTGATGATTGTTTATAAAGCTCTCAGATTTATTGAATTTTGAATCCCGCCAGGCTTAGCAGGGTCAGACCAAATGATTTCACGGGCCTTATACGGCTCTCGGGCCCCTGGTCTACAGTTAAATGTGTTTGTTCACGTTAGCTCTACCAATTTGTATTAGGTAAATCATCGAGACAAAAAAGCATGGAAATGGGATCACGAAAATCCACCGGAAGTCAGTTGGGAAATTACCCACGTTATAGGATAAGCGCTCACGTCATCACGTCAATAACAATAACACCAGCATTAGACTTGTCAGCGAAGGTCCGGCAGTGATTGAAAGACTCGGTCATCTCTGGTATTACCTCGTGTCAAAACGGTAATAGTGGTGCAGGTATTTGTGTGTTAAGGTATAGTTTGGTGAAAGTAAAATTGCATTTACTCCTACCAGATTTAATATCTTTAATGATTCCTTTATTATTGCTTTTCTTCTCACCTTAGCAGTTTTGTGACAGACATATCGGTCAAGAAAATCCCACTCTCAGCTGAATCTAGTTGCTTTTATCTTTTGTCAGTCTTAACTTCACCATTGTCGACATATACTGTTTTTGCATGTTATGGATATTCTTTTAAATATAACAATATGATCAAAGTATAACACATGTCAACAAGTTAGTAGGATCATTTCAGTCTATAAAGAAGGGCCTCAGACAAGGTTGTGTAATGTCTCCTGATTTATTCTGATTGTACAGTGAACATATAATGATATCTACAGCAAATATGTCAGGAGTCCTGATTGGCGGACATACTATAAATAAATTACCTCACGCTGATGAAACCGTCCTGATAGCAACAAGTTAGAAGGATCTATAGGAAATAATAGATAAAGTGGTTGTAGAAAGTAAAAAAAATATGGGCCTTAGCTTGAATAATGGAAAGACAGAAGTCATGGACACATATTGTGCCTAAATGTGCAATTACAGTAATTGACGTTATTTTAGGGAAAGTGCTGAAATTTAGATATCTAGGCACATGATAACATCAGATGGAAGATGCATCACGGAGATAAAGAACAGAATATGACAAGCAAATACTGTATTCTGTCAAATGAAGAACATTTTGTTCAGTATGTCTTTGTCCATGTTACATAGAACCAATTTTAGCAGATGGCTGTGAATCCTGGACAATAGGTAAACAGGCGAAACAATCCATAGAAGCTTTGCAGATGTTGTTTTATAGAAGAATGCTGAAAATTTCTTGGACAGCGAAAATGAGCAATTTGGACATTTTGATTGATGCCAAGTTGCAAAAACAACTTATCACAAACATCAGAAAGGACAAGTCATTATTTGTGGCCACATTATTAGAAAACAAAAACTGAAACATATAGTGACAACCGGGCAAATTTGAGGAAAGAGAGATAGAGGAAGACAGCACGAGAAAATTCCCGAGTCTTGTGTCATGGCACGGAAGCTTGTCAACACACGAATTGCTCCATGCTGTCGGAGATCGCAATTTGTAGAGGGGCATGATCGCCCACGAAAGTCATCAAGGCACTGGATGATGATGATGTAAAATTTGCCGGCGCTTGTGGAATCGGGGTAAAGAAAACATTTTCATAATCCCGCATCATCTTCTTCTTTCGTCTGTTATCCCTTATTGAGACTTAGGCTCTCAAGCAAACCATGCCGAGCCATCTCAGCTGTTGCCGTCTCGCAACGCTCCATATCCTGCCAGTATTGCTCATCCCTGTCTGTCATTCTCGTATCCTTGTGCTTTTAGGTCTCAAGATATTTCGTTTGCCTTGTGGGTTCCAGCAAAGAGAGACTGTGTATATTTTTCCAATGGGTGAGTTACTGTCGTTCAGAAAGCATTGGCAAAGTACTGAACGCAAAATTGTCTAGAATATCGAAAGAAGCCACAATATGCTTGCGTTGATTGCGACGTCATATACAGAACACAACCTAACTTTATATACGTGAACAACATCCACTGAATTAGGACTGCATGAAGGAATTGATGGTGTTGTATTGGGAGGTTCTTACATGGTTTGATCAGTTTTACCTGGACATGATCTTGTATCAACCGTCCTTACGCCTTCTCGCTTATAAAGCTCGTATGTCCAGTGAGTAGAAGCATTCGCATTTGCGAGCGCTATCAAGACAAGTCGCTTGAACAAGTCAAGAAGCCTGATACGGGGGACAATTTCATGTTGCAAGAACACCAAAAGACACGTGGCATCCAAGATGTGCAGCGTAGGAGCCGACAAGACCGCCAAGAGGATGAACGTGGAGAGCCTGCCTGCTAGCTGTACTAAAGAACCTGAAACTGCAAGTATTACTGAAGCTACCACGAGAGAGAAGATCGACAGCCCACCACAGACAAGAGCCAAGACAACACAGAAGGAGGAGGATAAAGACACCAGAGTGGGAAACACCGACTCAAAAACAGTCCGATGGGTTGTCAAGCGGATTCAAATGGAGCTGTCAGACGAAGAAATCTTCAAGCTGCTGCAGGAAGAGAATCTCAACATCAGAATCCTGAAGGCGGTGCGGATTCTGACTTACTCAAAGATCCCTACGACGCTGGCTGTGGTGACGACTGAGGGGAGCGAGATACCACACCATATATCAATTAACAAGAAAATTCAACAGCCTGAAGGATTCATACCGAGGATTACCCAATGTTCCAGATGCCGGAGGGCCGGCCACGGCAAAGCAGCATGTCGCAGTAAAACGGAAATATGCCGGTACTGCGCCGATCACCACGCCTTTAAGGAGTGTCCGCTGGCCAAGCTGGACACGGACTTCCGAGCACCCAACAGCAAAAGAAAGTGCGCCAACTGCCTGGGCAAGCTTGGAGCAAGATACTTGGACTGTCCGTACCTTCAAAGACACAGAGACGTCTTAAATCTCGCCATTAACACAACGACGCTATACAAAGAAGCAAGGCGGAGGTGCAAGACGGCCACGTGTATATCTCAAGCTGAAAAAAATCAACTGCAGAACCAGATAGGCGAGCTGAAGAAGCAAGTCAAGGCAATACTGACGCTAACACCAACCAGCGAGAATGGGAAGCTGCTGGCCGACATGAAAGAGATCCGGCACAACATCAAACAAGAGATAGAGCGCAGGGCTAAGATGAAGAAGCAAAACGAGGAAATCCTACAAATGATCAACACCGAAAGAGAACTACTGAACGCCGAAAAGACGCATCACCAATCCAAACCAACAGATGAGATGAAGCGCCACATCGAAAAACTGATAAAGAGAATTCACAAAATAGGAGGCAAAAAGACGCATGATGGAGCCAAGCCACAGACCAATCAGAAACAGCAAGCAGAAGCCAGTAGTCCAGCCACGATACCTAAGCAACCCGAGATGAAATAAGCATCCTGCCAAGTAGATGAATGTGACCTAGAGGAACCTGAAGATAACAGGAGCACAGACGAGGAAGACAATCCCCTCTTAGCTTTCTACAATAGGAAAGTAATATATGAAGCTGATTACGAAGAAAGGTTAAGGCAAGCCAGACTACGATGCAAACAATACGAAAATGACCCCAGTACATGGAAGGATAAATTTCATATGGAAAAGCAACTCATCCTGAAACAAATGGAGGAAGAATACCACAGCAACTAAGAGAAGGTAACACAAACTCAGAACAAAACGAAAGATAACGAAGCATCAAACAAAGAGTCCTTATAAGGACTGCAACCAGTCAAGCCAGATGAGCCAGGAGCCGTCATCAACAAAAGAAATCACCAAGAGACGGAAACACAGAACAGCCGACGAACAACCACCCAGCTGACGTCACAGTGTCACATAAAATCTTGGAGGTCGATCGATGACAGAATGCCGCACCAAACGTCTACAAACAGTCGGCATTCTTTAATGTGTGGTTGATCGAGGGAAGACTATCGCGCCATACATCTGCAGGCGGCAGCCATCCTTTGATGTGGTAGACGGACTGTCTGGATGTAGGTCGGCAGGCTCTTTTGTTGTGGGGACAAGCATTCTCTAGATTACAGACCGTTAAGACTTTTTGAAGTACCGGATGATTTCCCAGATGAAAGGGACAACCAGCCAGTTGTTGACATTAAGTCGGAAACGGAGAGAGAAAAATAGCTTCTAGACTGTCTAGTGTCTGGACAGTTTTGTGACGTCACTCAGACCCAGTATTAAAACCGGTTGGATAAACAACTTTGGGGAAGTCGACCAAATGTTGTGAAACAACTAAGACGTGTGTGTTATTCCGAGTTCGATTCTGGAGAGGGATTACAGTGTCTTCTGGCGATTTACATTGGCGGACATGTTACCTTCGTGTGATTTAGTAGTTCCAATTTTCAAACCGGCTGGTGTGAGATATAATTTAACTCAGTGAGTTAAGGACAATGTAGTGCGATAATTAGTTAGTTAGTTAGTTAGTTAGTCGCAGTTCCAACTTCGCAGCAACGGGTCGTCCCCATTATGCTCTGTTCCTGTGCCAGTGAATATCACACAAAATGCTCCCCACTGCCCAATGTGAAAAGTGGAAAATACAGGAGTCTCGATAAACAACAGCCCGCACAGATCTCTGTGCATAATGCCGCCGCTAGAATGTCAACACATAATATTTGCGATAATATTTAGGGAGATCGAGGATGGTTGGGGGGGATGGGGGAAATGTCAAATGGTAGGATCTTCCAGTAGGGTATATACTGGGTTTCTGCCCTTTTCCTCTGGTCTTTCCTTGTCTTACCATGACTAAGACCGATGTGATGAGCTCCTCGGCCTTATGACAGAGGTTGGTTCTCTGTTATATAACTGAGTGCTGCCGTCGGCCTACACTCACCTAATAAAGGTCGGAATCGGGTTGCTCTCACCAGGTGTGTTCTCTCTTCAACAGATTCCACTAGGTTTACGAAGAAGCTAGAAGAAAAGTCATGGCTCGAATATTGAAGGCAGAGTTTACTAAGAGAGAAACGATGGTTATTTATGTGTTTCCTGAGTGATCGTTTACATCACAGTAAAATCAAGACACTGACAATAACACCTGTACCAGAAACACTAGTAGATATAGATACCTGGAAAATTAACATTATGAGTTACAATGGGTGAATTCCTATCATTACCAATTAACAGTGTGTGTTACAATTGGGGAATTCCTATGAACAGTTAAATACTAACATCGAGTTTTCCAAAGTGACAGTAACGGTATTTTTAGGATTCTCTGATCACAGAACTTTTATGAACAGAGTAGTTACACTGTGTGTGTTAGATTGATGATCAATATTGGACTGTTTCCACTATTGATGACCAAGCATCCGGATTGTCCAAGAGCTATCGGAGGAAGTCGACACTTGGCCTGAGAGACACATCATTTGGGTGAGGCCTTCTGTCCATCATATATGGTGCTGTTGTGTGACCAGTACAGTGATGAACCGGACTTTGCTCCTGATCTATTCGGCCTGACTTTACATACACACTAGATTATACGACAGACATTCTACACATACACTTTGCACATACATGACACTTTTCTCTATTAAACTAATTTGTTGTTTTTGTTAGAGCCAGTGTTGTGTAGTGTGTTTTGGGAAAAGAATGAGAGGGGGCTTGGTTCAGTAGTAAGAGAGAGAGAGAGAGAGAGAGAGAGAGAGAGAGAGAGAGAGAGAGAGAGAGAGAGAGAGAGAGAGAGAGAGAGAGAGAGAGAGAGAGAGCGATCCAGGGAATGAGGGGTATTGTGGACAGAAAGCTGAGAGATCCTCAAGATATTGATATGGGGTTAAAAGAATGTCGGTGTTGAAACCCATCACCGCAGGGACGACACTTAGAAATAATACGACACACAGACACAAACCAACGTAACCAGTCCGAGATACGATTCACTCGTAAGAGCGCACAAGACAAGAATCATGGTGAATGAACACACACAAACCACGGCTCTCAAAAATAACCATCGCTGAGGAAGCAGGTTAGACGAGACCGAATTTGGAATTATTTTTTTTCGAAAATTGGAATTATAATTGGAGTAGATGCCTTTTACTAACGGACAATCCGGATCGAAACGCCCAGCGTTCTATCTCCTTTGAAGCATTTTGTGAGTAGGGTGATACAGATTTTTTAAATCTATATCGAAATATCATCATCATCAAGTGTCATGCCGGCAGGCATGAGGTCATGGTTCGCCATCTCACACAGTCAACAGAGTCTCGAACCAGGGCTGTGTTCTTGTCCCGACTATGCCATTCTGCCAAACCATCACGGCATGTATTCCTTTGTCTTTCTCTTGCTCTCTTCCCAAATAGCTTGCCAGATGTCACTAAATTGTCAAGTCCCTTTCTCCTCATAACATGTCCAAAGAATCTTGACTATCCAGTCTAATTTGTTCAATAAATCTCCGCTTTTCATGTGTCTCTTGAAGGACTGCTTCACTTGATTTTCTGTCAGTCCATGATATTCTTCGCATTTTTCTCACAAAAAACACATTTCCATACATCATATGTAATTCTCAGTAGCTGACAGTTGATAATTAATCTTGTTAAATAATTTTTTTTTTCCCGAGTTTCCATCCTGTTCAGGATATTGCGGCCAACACCAGCATCTTTCAGCTGTATGTTGATTCCTAGGCTAGATTGCGCTCATCAGCACGCCACGACTTTCTGAGCGACCGGCTCCATACTCTCATAAGTCACTGGCGCGACTCGAACCGCTTCCAATTCTCGTGCGCTCACATCAACCACGAGAGTGTTCGTGGTTACGGAGAAAGCTGCTAACTCCTCGGCCAGGGAGGGCGGTTTGTTAAATAATAATAATAATAATAATAATAATAATAATAATAATAATAATAATAATAATAAATAATCCCCGTAAGAGGAAGCTGCTGTGGTGTGTGACCACTCTCACATTGTAAAGCGCTGAGTGCACGGGGTAAAATGTGATCAGTATTTCCCTCCTGTAGCGAACGGCGAGTGCAGCAAGCACCAGACCATCGTCCTACCCGCTCACGTCATTGTCAGCTCTGTCTACCGCACCGACGCGCCGGCTAACTGATTTTAGGTCTAACACTCTAACAGTGTTCAGACAAAGTAACAAGGCATATGCGGATGGACAAATGATGTGTTGGGTGGAGATTTACTCTCTGTATATAATGACAGGCCGGTCTCTCTGGCCGAGGGGTTACAACACTTTCTCCGTAATCCCGTTTATCTCGCAGAGTCTCGTAGCGGACGAGAGCTGGAAGCGGTTCGACCCCTGCTGGTGACTTGCGGGATAACTGAGCCGGCCGCTCAGAAAGCAATGGCAAAATAATGAGCGTAATCTTGCCAAGAAATCAACAGACAGCTGAAAGATGCTGCTGTTGACAGCGATGTCCTGTAAAGGATATGCGACAAAAAAAATATAATGACAACTTAGAATATTCAATTCTAACCTGAAATCATTACTACAGTATGGATCAGAAACACGAATAACCACGAAAACAATTACACATAAACTGTCTTAACCACTAAATGGTGCCTCCGCAAAACAGAAGTAATAAAATGGTATGACAGAATTACAAATGTGGAGCTCCTGAAAAGAACTAAATAAATATCAGTGAACCAAGAAGTGAAAAAAAGAAGTTTTACGCAGGGTAAAATGAAAAAAAAAAATCTGATACTAGTATAACTAGAAAGGTCTCTGTCTAGAATCCACTTGGCAAAATAAACAGAGGAAGACCTAAAAACATATGGGGAAGAGAAGTAGGAACAGACATGACTAACATGTGGAGAACGTGGACAGGGCAGCATGGGATGTCTAAGGATAGGATAACATCGGGGGAGCTGGATGAGTGCCTGTGCATCAAGTAGAGATGAGGGGTACAAGAAGAAGAAGGTAACGAATAACGACACGATGTGTTAGCCTCAAGTTCTATTACATTATTGTAACCTTAGCTCGCCATTAACATTCGAATTGATCCTGGACAATGTCACTAGGATTGTGTGCACTGGAGCGAGGCAACAGAGATTGTACGTTGCGACTCACGTTACCAGAGAGCGAATGTAATCCCCGTTTACTCAAAATAGACGCCAGATCTCCAGCAATGATCGCGGTTGGTCGTAAATCTGTCGGAAGTTATATAAGGCTAAAAAACGTTCCTCTTCTTCTCTCTTTCCTTTCCTTCTTCTTTTGTTTAAATGCTTTTTCTATGGAGAGTCGCATCAAGGGAGTGGTTGTAATTGTATGCGTTTCGCTAACCTGCTTGTACTAATGTCAAGATTTATGCAATGTCTCTCTTACTCCGTCTTGCCATTTATTCTTGGGTTGACCTCTCGAATGTATCCCGACGTTCGCATGTGGAACTTTCTAGCCGCTGATTTATCTTGTGCTAGAATACGTTACTAGTGTCATATTCTATTTATTGGTGACAAATGGCTCTCTACTTTGTTATGCCAGTTATGTCATGTTTGAACCTGTTCTTCAAGAGCCTTAAACGTCACCTATTTACTATTCGTTGTGGACCACAACTTTGCGTAAGACAACATCATCTGATCTTTGTCAACAGCACTGAGTTACACATTATGCGACTCAGTCATGTTACTGTTAATATACAAAACTAGCTAGTTGGATTCTGAAAATGCTGAATTCTAAGTAAGTTTGACACATCTGTCTGCCTATTCGGTGTTTCCAGAACACCACTTCATAGGTGATTGGTCATGGAAGTGGATTATATCTCAACAACCAAATCTTGCAGCACTAGAACACGTGGCATTCTTCTCTGCTACATAGTCTGTGTTGATATAGGGGTTTGCGTATTCCGAAACCACCAAGCGCTCTGCTGACGGTAGCGCAGAATCTGGTAAGTTGTCACATGCAAGCTACCTTCTTTAAAGATGCCAAGAAAAGTATGTTTCACGGTCGACTGACCAATAAAAAGATATAAATTGGAAGGAGAAAAAGAGTGTTGAAGTGGAAAATGCAAATAATACCATGAGTAGACAGGAAAAAAAAATAATGAACAAGTCCTTCAAGAAACAAATGAAGATCGTAAACTGATTAGAGACGTTATACGTAGACAATCAAAAGTGTTTGGGCACGTTATGAGAAGAAATGAATTGGAGAACTTGGTGAAAACTGGCAAGATCGAAGGGAAGAGACCAAGGGGAAGACCGAGAAGTAAATACCTGGATGGCTTGGTGTCACCGTCCTAGATATCTAGGGGAATGATACTCGGGCTCATACAGGCAACAAACTCCGTTCATATGCAATCTAACATCATTTATTTATTTTATGTTACAGTAAGCTGGCGAAGAGAGTTTTCGCAAGCCAGCAATCTGCAAGTTGCGTATCACAGGAGTTTACAATAAACATGATTATTACAACAACTCTATCAGCTATCTAACATATGCATAAGACCGCTAAATACACTTGGGTTTTTAAGCTATCAAGTCCCCCTTAAGGTAAGCCCTGTTGCTTCCTCGATGTCCAGTCCGTGTCTGCCTTTCCACACGTGTCGCAATCCGACACGGGTGGTAACTCTCTCCGAGTTTCTCGTGGACCCCGCAATCGGCGGGCCCCATCGGTGTCCACGGGGCTGTGGACACACTGACCGGTCCTTCGAGAAGGCTCTGGATTATTCGAGCCTTCGAGTGACTCGGTTCTTTCCCTTTAGCTGGAGTTCTATCCCTTCTCCACTGTCTCTTAATTCTATGTTGGTACCGCCCTTATGTGAGACTGTGACAGGAGTCCCCCTCCCCCCTGCTTTGATGGGTTATTATATGGTAATTAGTTCTGTACTAATTCTGTCACAGGATCACATAAAGTCGGTGTTTGTAGTTTGGTGGATAGTAACTTGGCAACCTACATATCTGCATCAACAACTCATGTATTCTCCCATACAGCACTTCAAGATTATTGCTGAAGAGGTCTCTCTCTTCTATGTTCTTAAACATGCTTATCTGACCGAAGTTCCGTGACGTTTCCAGTTGTTTTTACAACCGCGCCCTTCTCAAGTACCCATATGATACCAAGATATAAAACTCTGTGTAAGAGAGTTTTAACAAGACAAATGTCTTGGCTTATTTAAGTACACTTGCAAATCTTGTCCTGCGTGTGTATTTCGATACATTTTTACTTCCGTATGTTGTATACTGCTGAATATGTAGTTATGCTGTTGTTTTATCACATCTGACTACGTGTGTTCCTGTTGGCTTGTTAGTGTATTGACTGATATGTTGCTGTTTATAATAAAGTGACTGTGTTTTAATTGTTAGTGTTCAGTTTTGAGTTTGTATAAAGTGTATGCTCACTGTGTGGTTTAGCTCCAAGCGTCACGAGTTGGGATATCCTTTGTCATGAATTACCCAATCTGTGTAATGCATGATCGGGGCATTCCAAACAGTGGCGCTTAGATGTAGTGTATTCAATACTAAACATGTATCATCAATTGAGACAGGTAATACATTTATACATGAAAGACGCAGACAAATTAAAATAAATACGTTTTGCGTACAATTTGTCCGCTCAGTATATCGCTCTCTCATTTAATTCATTCACTCTGTCATTCATACATCTTTCATACAAAATAGTATTTTTTTTAAATATACAAATAAAGTTGAGGTAAGTCTTATTGCCCTTAGAAAAAGCGGATTCGGCGATATGTTCCCTTTAAGGTAACAAGTACTTTTTGTACCTGTAATCAAAAAATGGTTTATAACTTAACTAGAAAAATTGTATAGGCCGAATATTTCACTTATGAGTGAACATGCCTGTAATATATTATGGTAGAAAATATCCAAGTTACATGTTGACATATTTTATATATATACTCAAATACAAGTGTAATACATATTAACTAATAGTAAATTAATTAACTCCAACGACGATGTGTGTGTTGTCCTCCTGTTGTCCGTGTGTCGTGCGATCAATGTTAACTCAATTCATATCAGTTAAATCAGTTCATATAGCTGTGCCTTGCATGTTGTAATAGACGTAGTTCCATTCCGGTTGTTTGCGAAGTTTCTTTGCAATAGCGAGTATGCAGAGTTCTTAATCTTTACACGATGACTGTCAGTTCACTGGTTGAAATCACTTCACAGATATTATATATATCGCTCGGATTGTTTTTAAAGCCTTGGCAATTGGTAATATGGCTTAATACAATATAGGGTTCTCAAAGTTTCATGTTCGTGAGTGTTATAAGTAGATTATTCACTTGGTTCAAGTTTCATGTTCGTGAGTGTTATAAGTAGATTATTCAATTGGGCGTTGATACTTCTGGATGAAAGTTCTATAGTAGGTGTAGAGGTACACTGTTCTATGCAACAGACTAAAATATCACAGCTTATTATATGGCGAATAATTAATGTGCATAGTGTTAGTCTGCTGGTGCATTAGTTTGCCGTGATAATATGTCAGCAATAATATTATCAGTACCCTTGATGTGGCGGATTTCAAAGTCAAAATCCTGAAGAAGAAGACACCATCTTGCCAATCGATGGTTCTTTGGAACACCTTGTTTAAGTACCAGCAGTGGCGAATTATCGGTTAAAACAACAAAATGCGAACCTAAGAGGAACTTAGATAAACGACGCATACAAAAAAGTAGACTTAATGCCTCCAACTCAACTGTGGAATAACGGATTTCTGCTTTTTTCAGCTTCCGGCTGACATAGAGTATTGGATGTCTTACGCCTTGATATTCCTGCATCAGGCATCCTCCAATTGCGATAGCACTCGAATCTGTGGTCAGAATAAAAGGTATATCTATGTTTGGTAATCTTAATACGGGTGGGCTAGAAAAAATTGATTTCAATTTGCACATTACATCCTCTAAGCGGATACTCTTACAAAATTTTTCTGGATGATCTTTTGTCAACAGATTAGAAAAAACTGATGTGAGTTCCGCCCAGTTTGGTATAAACTTGGCATAATAGTTTACGAGACCTAACAGGCTTCTGACCTGTTTCTTTGTAGTTGGAACTTGTAGGTTGAGAATTTTTGATACGATTCTATCATCTGTCAATAGTTTGCCTTCGGAAATCCTATGACCTAGGAAGTCTATCTGTTTATAGCCTATTTCAACCTTGGAAGGTTTGATAGTAAGTCCAAAAAGAAGGATTTGATTAAAGACTTGTTGGAGTGTAAGTAAGTGAGAAGTCATGTCTGAAGAATGGACACATATATCATCAATATATGATTGCACGTCCTTGATGCCGTGCAATAGCAGTCTAGTTAACCTGACAAATGTGGCGGGAGCGTTCTTTAAACCAAACGGAAGATATCTCCATTCGTACAGCCCCAGCGGTGTAGAGAACGCTGTTATATGCCTTGAAGAGGGAGATAGTGGTACTTGCCAGTAACCTTTAGCTAAATCAAGTTTAGAAAAGAAGGATGATTGAGACATATTCAAAATGAGGTCTTCACAGCTGTACATTGGCTCAGCATCTGTCGTGGTTATAGTATTTAATTTCCTGTAATCTATGCATAGACGAATGGTTTGGTCCTTCTTTTTCACCAGAACAATTGGCGAAGAGTACTGGGACACAGATTTCTGTATTATTTTTTTTTTCTAAGTCCAAAATTTCTTTATCTAAATTTGCCCTATAATGTAAAGGAATTGAATATGGTCTACATTTGATAGGTGTTAAATCTGTCAACACAATTGAATGTGTTATTCTGTCAGTCTGTCCAGGTTTGTTTGAGAAGATAGTTTTATAGTCGTTAAGAAGAGACAAAATGTCTTGTCGCTGCTGTTGTGTCAAAGTGTCAGAGATTTGTATGTCCTTCATCGTACTGTCGTCGTTCATAATTGGTACTGGAATTTCCGTATTGTCTACGTCCGTCTGATTTATTACTGACGCTACTGTTTGTAAATTGTCTTCAATGTCATTATCGTCGTCGTCGAGACTAATAGTTGCTAATGTGTCGTTAAATTGGTCGTACTCGTCATTATCCCATATTGTCGGTACTGTGAATATGTTTTCGTCGTCTTCGTTGTCACAAGAATGAGTCGTTAATGATGCCTCGTTTAGATCTTCGTTTGTTGAGGTGTCATTCAGTCGGGTAATTGTCGTTTCGTTTTCGTTGTCATTCTTGTCAGTTTGGTTATTGTCATCTGTTATCTGCGTCTGCTTGTTCGTGTCACTGTCATTTCTAGAATAGTACGGTTTTAACATATTTACATGGACTATTTTTAACTTTCCATTCAAAGAAATTTCGTAGTCAACTTCCGAAACCCTTCTTACAACTTTAAATGGTCCCTGCCAAGAGGTTGATAGTAAATCTCTCTTGTCAGGTAGTAATAGTAAAATATCTTGATTTGGTTGTAATACAATCGTTTTTGCCCCTTTGTTGGCGTACTGCCTGTACCTAAAACCTTTCTCCTGTAATGATGTTCTGGCCAGTATACAGGATCTAATGATTTTGTCTCTGGTGTCAGTGACCAAATCATAGGTGGAAACTGGTAATTGGGTGTTTACGGGTTGTGATATTATATCTTTGTAAATAGTGAGAGGTCCTCTTGGGTTCGCTCCATATATCAATTCAAACGGAGAGAACCCCGTGCTTGATTGTGGGACTTCTCTGTATGCGAACAGCACCGTTGGGAGAAGTATATCCCAATCGGCTGGATTTTCAGCTGTCACTTTGGATAACATATATTTTAGGTCCCCATTCATTTTTTCGCAAATTCCATTTGCGGCCGGTCGATAGGGACTTGTAAAACATTGTTTTATGCCTAGTAACTTAGTTACCGATTGGGTGGCATTAGATCTGAATTGCGTTCCTTTATCTGATATTATCTTCTCCGGAAAGCCAAAACGGGAGATTATCTGTAATAATACGTCCGTCACATCCTTAGAGAAGATAGATTTTAATGGAATCATTTCTGCCCATCTTGAACACAAATCAACGAGTGTAAAAATGTATCTATTTCCTTTGTTTGAGATGTGGTTCAAAGGACCTACTAAATCAACCGCCACGATTTGAAATGGTCTCGAGGCAGTTGTGGTTGATTGAATTTCTGCCGTAGGGTTTTTACCTTTCTTAATTAGTTTTTGACAGATATCACATGATTTACAATGGGTTTTTATGTCTTGGCAAAATTTAGGCCAATAAAATTGGCTCAGGACTCTGGCCCTGGTTTTTTCATAACCCATATGACCTCCGAAAGGTGGGTCATGGGCTATATGTAGCACTTTCTCACGATGTGACTGAGGTAGAACCACTTGCTGTATCGTGGTTTGATCTCTGGTATATAATCTCGTTAGAATATTGTTATTTAGTCTAAATGTCCAAGAAGCGTTTTTCGTCAATTTTGGCTTCAATCCTACTAGTCGAAAGTATTGCGAAAGGGTTGGATCTGCTTTTTGTTCTTCTATAAACTCGGTGGTGGTAATATTGGGTGAAATGATTTGTAGCGACTCCTGAAGTTGGTCGTTGTGGGTTTTGTGTGTCATTTGTCTTGTCACTATATTAGCGTATTGTGTATGTTGTTGCACATTTACAGGCTCAATATTTTGTGGATCGATGGCGTCCTCAGTTCGAGGTGTTGATTTGATGGTGTCATTGAAAGATTTAACCGCCCCTGTGTTTTGCACCTCTGTGAATTCGTTTCGAATTCCGTCATCGGTTGTCTCCCTTGTGCTTTTGGCAGTTTGAGACATGCACGCGTGGTTTTTCATTTTGGAATCGCTGTTCGGTTTTTGGATACAGTTTTCCTGTTCCCATTCTCTGATTTCTTTTTTCCGAGCAGGATCTTATGTTAGAAAGATTCCCAAGGATAATTTCAGCGGCAGGATTTTCTAGTACTGCGCATAGCACTTGTCCTGATATAAAAGGTGTTCGAATTTCGGCAAGTGCTAGGGGGTATCTTTCGATAGTGTCTGCGAATGTGCGACACGTTACGTATTTGTGTGTGTAGTCTTTGTCATTAACTAATGTTCTTTTAATTCCACAAAGAGTCGCCCCGCTATCTCGTATTAGTGTACATTGTTTGTTATTAACAAAACCTGTTGCAAACTTTAACTTGCCTGTTGATGTTAAGGCTGCGTTGGCCATTTCGTTAGACACTGGGATTGTGTGGCCGCATAACAAAGTTGTATCAAGCTGAAATTTTCTGCAGGTGTTACATGTGTTATCAGTGATGGTGTTAATGATTTCTACTGCATTACCTAACTTACTCGCACTTTCATTCTGGATGTGTCATTCGTTCTGTTGTTCAGTTTCTTCATCTGAAGATGTGTCTATTAATGCGGCATTGGCCTGCTTCATCATCTTTCGCCCTTCACAACGTCCTGAATAATGCCCATAACTCGAACAAAAATAATATTTAACCGCTCTCTGATATGCGTTCCTTTTGTTCTTTTGTTTTTCCACTATCATTTGGAGATGATGTGGATAATTTGGTGATTTGTCACACATCGCGTACTGTTCGTGTGTCAGATGACAATACTGACACATGACTGGTGTTGTGAACTTAGCGCGTTGTTTGAACCTATTTTCATTTGGTTTTGAATATTTGGTGTTTGTAACCGCTGCTGTTTCATTTTGGCTCATATTTAACTGAAAAATATCGCGGTTCGCTGTAAAATATTCGCTCCCCTTAGTTTATATTTCTTGGATGGTTTTACAATCATTTTGCCTTAGAAATTTAGAAAAAGGTGTTGGTATTGTGCTAATAATTTTATCAATTATAATTAGCTCCTTCAGTTTATCATGGTTGTTATTTGTTGTTGCTGAGGTTATCCATTTTGTACAAATATCTTGGACTGTAGACACGTAGTCTATGAAAGTTTGGTTAGGTAATGGGGTTAATTTTGAGAACTGTAGTTGATAGCCTGCTGTATCTAGTGAAAAATGTTGGAGTATTCTTTGTTTTAAATAGTCATAATCTTTCCTCATGTCTTGTAGAACTGTCTCTATCACTTTTAAGGGCTCTAATGCTAAATTTCTCATCAGAATAAATGACCAGTCGACTTTTGCGACGTTATGGTAAGTCATCAAACACTCGAAGTTCTCTAAGTATGCGCTTATTGAATCTCCTGAACAAAACGGCTTGACTAGGTCTTTATATTTGTTGTATTTTTGTTCATCTTCTTTACTTCTAATTTTGTTTACTGAAATTTCTAAGTTGGAGTCAATTTCCATTTGTTTCAGTTTTATCTGTGTTTCTGCGTTTAGTTGGGCTTGCTTGGTCGCAGCTTCGAGCTCCATTTGTATCTTCTTCTCTTGAGCCTGCAGTTGCATTTTCTTTTCTTCAGCTTCCATTTGCATCTGCATCTTTTTGTCTTCTCTCTCTGCTTGCATCTTTTTATCTTCAGCCTCAATATGCATCTGCATCTTTTTCTCTTCTCTTTCTGCTTGCATCTTTTTCTCTTCCCTTTCCGTTGCTCTGTCTTCTCGTGCAATATTTTCTGAATGTGTCTTTTGTGCCCACTCTGAAAGTTTTTCGTCAGTATATCCTAACCTAATTCCTAATTCAATGCACTGTTCTAATGTTGACATCTTGTATTTTAGTTATTGTTCACTTTATTGAAATTAAATCCCTTTGAAATTAGTCTG
Source organism: Cepaea hortensis (assembly GCA_963921405.1). Taxonomy (NCBI): domain Eukaryota; kingdom Metazoa; phylum Mollusca; class Gastropoda; order Stylommatophora; family Helicidae; genus Cepaea; species Cepaea hortensis. Next base: position 55,421,193 of record OY992895.1, on the reverse strand, counting down.
GGTGTACAAAAGTTGGTTATCCCCCTTAATGTTTACATTCAAATTTACACGAGCAGGTTTACTTGGTTATGAGATTAGCATATATATAAAAATCAATACAAAGAAAAATGTTACATCAATGAATCATGGATGAGTATCGCTTAGGGATATAATGAGCATGAAATGACATTCATCTTATTTTTCCTGGTTTCTCGAATGTAGTCTTGTTTGGTTTTCCTGTTTTCTCGCCACTGCTGGAGGACAGGTTACATACACACGATATTTCGCGGAACAATCTGATATTGGAATAAAAAAAAATTAGTAACTGTCAATGTAATTGTCACAGTCATGTCAATGTCAAATTTCATGAACATCATTATAATTTCAAATATCAAATATTTTTGTAGAGGGACTACAATAGCTCATTCACAGATGATACGATGATAGCTGCAAAGTTTTTGACTTTGCCATTTATGAAAGTTGATATATTTTACTTGGCAAAACCAAGAGCTGTATGGAAAGTAAAGCTTGTGCTTGCCAATCCCGGACGATCCCCCAAATAGCCTGTCACCGTCCTAGATATCTAGGGGAATGATACTCGGGCTCATACAGGCAACAAACTCCGTTCATATGCAATCTAACATCATTTATTTATATTATGTTACAGTAAGCTGGCGAAGAGAGTTTTCGCAAGCCAGCAATCTGCAAGTTGCGTATCACAGGAGTTTACAATAAACATGATTATTACTACAACTCTATCAGCTATCTAACATATGCATAAGACCCTAAATACACTTGGGTTTTTAAGCTATCAAGTCCCCCTTAAGGTAAGTCCTGTTGCTTCCTCGATGTCCAGTCCGTGTCTGCCTTTCCACACGTGTCGCAATCCGACACGGGTGGTAACTCTCTCCGAGTTTCTCGTGGACCCCGCAATCGGCGGGCCCCATCGGTGTCCACGGGGCTGTGGACACACTGACCGGTCCTTCGAGAAGGCTCTGGATTATTCGAGCCTTCGAGTGACTCGGTTCTTTCCCTTTAGCTGGAGTTCTATCCCTTCTCCACTCTCTCTTAATTCTATGTTGGTACCGCCCTTATGTGAGACTGTGACACTTGGCCACGTGGCATGGTCGAGAAAGAAACACGGTGATGATCCACTATTCTTGGTGATGGAGTGAGATGGCGAAACATGACCGCCCACGCTTATCAACATGGCACATGATGGATGGATGGATGGTCTCATGTCGGATAGGCCAAGTGATAATGGCCAGACGAAGCGAAACACAAACCTGCTGCCTTGCACGTAGAGGGGACAGTCACAGAATAAAGAAAGCAAACCCGGAAAATTGCTTGTGGAAGTCGAATGTAGTGAGCCACAGGCTTGAGGAAACAGTGTAAGCCAACTCACATTGTGATGAATGATGTCACCACACGTAGCATATCATTCTAAGCTGCTACAGTATAAACAGGTTAAAACAAGATGACGTTGTGCAGACGGATGTATAAATAATGTACTGCTTTTTTGAATATTAATTTGTCTTGCTCGTTGTAAAACTATTTCAAACAATACATGTCTCATCATTTCTTAATAAGAACATTGGCTTGTGAACTTGAATTAAATGTCTCATTATTGTGATCAATATAAAATAACACAAAGTAATGCAGCTTTACATAACAGAGTTACGACACATACAGGACTTTGCGGCGACTAGCCTTCATCAGCAAACAAATACATTCACGAAACACAACATATAGAAAGGAGGAGTTAATTTGGTGGTACTATATGTCTCGTAATTCTGTTCTGTAAAGCTGCTTTAGTTAGTTAGTCTTTCCTCTTGAGCCTAAATCGGCGCATAGGGCAGAAGTCATGGCTTTCCATATCTGGCGGTTCGCTGCTGCCTGTTGTAGATCTTGGATGTTCACTTGGCCATTGAATGAGTCTTCCCTGATGATGGTTCTACGCAGGGTCTCTCTTGGTCTTCCTCGTTTTCTGTTCCCTACTGGTGACCATATGAGGGCTTGGTAGGGGAGTCTTGTCTTGTCCATTCTGAGTATATGGCCGATGTAGTTCCAACGGCGTTTTCTTATAAAATTGGATACAATATCTTGCTTAGTCTCTTGTTTTATTTGCGCATTGGTTTTGAAATCTGTCCACTGGATGTTTAGAATTCTTCTAAGACATTTGTTCTCAAAATTGTCTAATTTTTTATCTAAAGCTACGGTTGATTTCCAACTCTCACATCCATACGTTAGCACTGGAATCACACAAGAATTGAAGATTTTAAGTTTCGTATGTTGGCTGAGTGACTTTGACTTCCAGATGTTTAACAGTTTATTGAAGGCACCTGATGCTAGTGAGATTCTAGATAATATTTCTGGTGTAGAGTCCCCTGTAGATGTCATTTTGCTTCCTAGGTATGTGAAGCTGTTGACTTTTTCAAGAACATGATTGCTTAATTTGGTGTCGTCTGAAATGTTGGTAAGATCAATAGTTTTTGTTTTTGTGGTGTTAATTTGGAGACCAATTTGTCCTGAAACATTTTGGAGATGGTTTATTTTCTCTTGGGCATCTGGGTGTGTTGAACTCAAAAGCACTATGTCGTCGGCAAAGTCCAGGTCTTTTAGAATTTTGTCAACCCAAAGCTGCTTTACTTTGTGTTATTTTATATTGTTTACATTTCCACAGCTGTACCACAGATCCACCAAATTGTATTCATTATTGTGATGTCAGACTATAAAACTTGTTGGTACGGTTGAGTAGAGAAGATAAGGTAACTATATATATATATATATATATATATATATATATATATATATATATATATATATATATATATATATATATATATATTATAGCGGGAATATCGCACGACGTAGCGTATCTTTGTAATATGTTAACCTCGAGTTTACTGTAAATTCCGTTAAATTTCCTGTTTTGGGTCTGTAATCGCTGGGATTTCAATAGTGCTTTGTACAGGGTATTGGTAAGCCTAGCTTAACCTGGCCTGCCTAAAGGGCATGCTTTCCCTGACCCAGTATACCGAATCTCTGAAGTGATACAAACGCTGTTTTAAGACTCAACTTTTTTGTTTGTATACTTATGGGCGGAACGCATGGAAACTGTGAAAATAACAAAGTCAGTGCCACAGCAAAGTGAAAAACAAAGTTTACATCTCGATGCAACAAAACAAAGATAATGACAATCGATTAAAAATAAACATAATGACAATTGATAAGACGCATACTTCACTAGATAAATGTATCACTGGAGAGAAATTACGGTTAGTAAGCAGTTGTGACTATCTGTACCGACACCTTGCAGTCTTGACTGACAATAGTTTGTTACATTGTGCTTTAAAAAAAGGCATAATAGCTTCTCCGAGCACAAAGCCTGCATCAAGATCCCTCTCTCGGCGTGCCTAGTTTAGTTCGGAGAAAAATAAATAGTCAATAACTAGGTGCAAGACTACTGGCGATGGAAATGCGATGACAGAAATTAAATGGAGAACAACAATTGTTCGACAAAAACTAACATGCAGGGGTTGAGGGAAATGAAAAAAAGCTGATAAACTTGGTGACTGCATGCCCTAAAGATGGTCAGGCCATGGATCGTGCTGATGCTATTAATGTCCCCAGAGAGATTTCTAGAGCGGAGGTCTTTGATGCCAATGAATTCACTTCCTTGTCTAGAATGAGAGACCTGGGGATTAGAATACGCACACTAGACACGGGAGGCACATTGGGAGAATGAGGGGACTCCTCAACCAACACAAAACTGGCCCTATTAGCTAGCGGAAGCTAGTGCATACGTTGGGAGAGAAGGGAATCTGAGCAACAATGGACTTCACTGGAGTGAAAAGTTGATACCCCAACAGATTAGCTAGCTAGCTACCTAACTAACTAACTAGGTCAGGTAACTAGAATGTCAGACGGGCCTGCGTGCCCAATTCTTAACCCTTTGAAAATAAAGACTTATTATTATTATTATTATTATTATTATTATTATTATTATAAAGACTAACTAACTAACTAACTACCTACCTACCTACCTACCTACCTACCTACCTACCTACCTACCTGACTGACTGACTGACTGACTGACTGACTGACTGACTGACTGACTGACTGACTGACTGACTGACTGACTGACTGACTGACTGACTGACTGACTGACTGACTGACTGACTGACTGAGTAACTAATTGAATATAAGAAAGAGTGCTGAAATGCTATATAGAATATGTTTCTCTGTATGGCAGTGAATTTTGGGACAATGTATGTATACAAATAATCTTGTTTCAAGTTGTTATCATAGTTAGTTATTTTTCTACAGCCATTTGTGACTTACTTATTAACTTGTAAATAACTTACAAATAACGTGACTGAACTGCTAATGATGGGAAGAACAAGAACAACAAAAGCCAGAGTATTGAGAGCATGCATATTTCCCTTGGCAACATACGGGGTTTGAACCTTGGACACCACACACAACAGTTGAAAGGCGTCGCGTATTTTATAATAAAAGTGTGATCTAAGTTACAATTTATTGGACGAAAAAGAACTGATGGAGGAGACAACGAAAGGCCCATTTCAGTATGATTGTTTGACATTTTCGTAGTGATTCAGGAAAAGATAATATAAGAGCGCTTAAAACCTGTTGTGAAAAATCGTCCGACGCCACTATGTATAAAATCAGAAAATAGTCAATAAATTGTGACGATCGTTGTCTTCAGGCATGGCTTATAACGTGCGCCGGAAATTGAAAGGATTCAAAAAAGTCATTGAGGACAGAATGTAGGGGGAACTTCCAACGCAATATAATGGCAATAATAAGAGGGATATATCAGCAGGAATTACAATAAGGAACAGAATGTCAGCAGGTACAAGTAGAAAGGAAACACAATAAAGGTCTCAGCTATAGCGTATCAATAGATTAACGGTTTAACGGGACCTCAACATTTTTCTTCAAAGATTGGATTGGATTAGGATATATGTTGTAGGGAGATAACATCAGGGATAACAAAGAGTTTAGGAATCAACATTACCAGCACCACCTTATCAACTGTAGTGATAA